>CM046001.1:86731826-87307776 GCA_025175895.1 Wurfbainia villosa
AATGATAAGTCCGACATGGCAGCTGATAGGTAAGCCTCAAGTCAAGTGGAGAGGTACGGTTGAGTCCTCTGTAGGGAGACAAAGTTAGGTGTCGGTCCGATGGATAGTCAGCGTGTGACTTAGAAGTCGAGATTGAGCAGTATTAGTATTGTTATCATGTTGTATATTATTTGCTTGTGCTAATCTCGTTTTGCAGGGATTCCAGTCGACTGAAGTCCAATCGACTAGGTATGGGTCAGTCAACTGGATACCCAGTTGGCAAGATTAGCTGGTAATCGATCGAGGATCTGGAAGCCCAGATGGAAAGAGTTCCAGTCGATTGAAGATGTCCGGTCGACTGGTAAGGCAATCTTCCCAATGTGGAGACAGGTGATCTGGAGTCAACTGGAATAGGTTCAATATTTGGAGATGTGAAAGTACCATATCGACAGACTGATGTGGAGTCGACTAGAGGGTATTCCAGTCGGCTGGAAAATCTTTATAAAAGAAATAGCTGACCAGCTCCGAACAATCATCATCTACTACTTTCAAATGATGCTACTATTGTTTGTCGTCCGTAAGAACTTCATCCCTTTGCATCGACACAATTCCGACACTGCGTGCCTAATTTGATAGCCCTAAAAAGTGTCGGTATACCTTAGTTTTACTTACTTGTCTTTATTTCTCTTTTGTGTACTTAATTTCAAAGAGAATGTAGAGTGTTTTCTATCTCTTATTCATTATAAAAAAAGTGAACTCCTCCGAAGTCGAGAGTTATCGAGTCGGAGGGCCTTATAGTGATTGTCCATCGAGGTTGCTCTCAGAAGAGCTACGGACCTTGGAGTAGCAACCCGACTAGGGTTGTGAACCAAGTAAATAGCTTGTCTCTCTATTTTATTTATTCCGTTGCATACACTTGTTTCAAAATAAGGTTTAATTTCTAAAAAAAATTTGTAATCTTCGAGATTCACCCCCCCTCTCTTGGAGTATTTCGATCCTATACACACCATTATCAACTTCTCCTTCTTGGGAACAATCCAGAGGTGGAGAAACCTCGTACAACAATTTATACAAAAGTACAACATGAAGAAGCAACAAAAACAAGCTAAGAATGAATATAAATGCAAAAACGCTTTATAAAGATGAACTTTGGATTGCTTGCTTTGAACATATTTGAAGGTCTAGAAAGTAACAACATTTCCCCTCTAAAAGCTTCAAGAATCAGTTGCTCTAAATCCTCCCATTGAGCTCCTTTTATAACTTAGCTTGGGCTAATTTTTTGCCTTCCACCAATCGTCACTTAGTCATCGTCTCCAATGGACTAATCCATGTCAGATTAGGGCACACCAATAGAATTCTCTGACCCATCAATCGACTGTCCATAACTATTAGTCAATTGCCCTTACATAGTAGTCGATTACAAACCTTTCTATGCTTGTGTCCACAAATTCCAATTGACTGTCATCCATGGAAATTGACTACTCAAGGCCAGTTGACTGCCCATACATAGCAATCAACTGCCAATGAAACAAAATAGCAGTCGAGATTAGTCATAATCCCAGTAAATCACTCTGAGATGCTAGGCTACCGAGTGTCAAACACTCGGCTAGTCGACTTGGCAAAGCCATTAATCGACTGGTAAACCTGAAACATGAGGTTAAACCCAAGTATGATCCCCTAATACTTGATATACACCCATAGCCTAGACCTAAGCTTTCTAGCCACCTCCATCAGCTTCACACCCTCAGGATCCATCAGAGTCCTTCACGACTCGTTCATCCTTCGTGCAAGCCTTCAGATGCTTCCATCGACTATTGTCATGCTAACTGGGTCATTTGCCAAGGTTCAGTTGGAATTTTGTTGCCAAGACTCCATGCTTGGACTTCCCTTACCAACTCCATATTGGACTTTCCAATTGCCAAAGTTCACTTGGACTTTACACCACCAAGACTATACACTTGGACTTATGCTACCAAGATTATACCTTTAGACCTCCCTACCTAATATCCATATTTGGACTTTTTTTTGCCAAGTATCCAAACATTGACTTCTGAGATTAATTGTGTTAGGGCAATCAACCCAAGTATGATCATGGTTTTGATGTGTGTGTAAAAGAGTTTAAGTTAGGATGTCTATGCTTTTAATGTGTGTGTTTTAGTCATGCAGGACTTGGTGAATCACACATAAGTAGCTTGATACGGTCAAGCATTAGCAAGTTAACTCATCTCAAGGCTCGGGTCCTTGAGTCTGTGAAGGAGGGAATGGAACACATTCGAGGGACCGCCAAACAAGGAGAAATGGAGTTAAAGCCAAAAGAAGCAGACTTCATGGAAAGACGTAAAGGATGGCACAGGGTGAAGTCATGAGCTTAGTGCATCCGAGGAACATAGGCAAAAGGATGAGAGCTTCGATGGAATACTCCATGGGAAGATGAGAGTTGAGCTATTGTAACTCGGGTAGGGTAGTTCAACTTAAGTGAACTTGGACAAATGGCTATGATCAAGTGTTTGATGCTCAAACACCTTAGTTTAAGGTTTTACTCGACACCAATCGACTGATATGGTTATTAGTCGACTGGTCTAAGTCGACTGGTCAAGTAATTGGCTGAAGTTTGTTGAGTTTTATGGCCAAAACAATCGACTGCTAGGGTTTGGCAGTCGACTGGTCCGCATCAGTCAATTGCCATGAAGGGCAGTCGACTGATTTAGCTGGACATGAGCACAGAAATGCTCTTGTCGACTGATTACTTGGAGCATTCAAACTGATAGCTGGATCAGTCGACTGCCAATGTGATCAGTCGACTGATTAGTGTATCATTGAGCTGTGATAATCGAAGATCAGGCTTGGTCAGAAGCCATTGGATTAGGCCAGCTACAGCGACAGTTGACTGCTAGTATGCAGCAGTCGACTACTGCATGCTCAATGGGAAAATCAACCTCCTCTCTAGAAAAGGAGGCCTTGGGAAGCTTGAGAAGGCTAGTGCTTTCATTCCAAATCCTGTTCTCAAGCTTCCCAAGTTTTCTAAGAGTTTTTACTCCATTCTTCTCTAATTCTCCTTCTATCATCTTGTGAGAAGAGGAGTTTATTATAAGAAGGTTATTCTCCACCTTGTGTGTAACGCCCGTAAAATTCCTAGCAATTTTACAGAAATTTTTGGCTTGATGATCATGGGCTTTATGTGGGCCTTTTCAAAAATAAAAGAAAATAAGCCAAAAAGGGGTGCAAGGCCTAGGAATTGAACCCCAAACCTCTAGAGATAGCCAAGCCTTATAGATGCACCCACTAACCAGAAGACCAATAGGATTACATGATTAAGGAAGAGGGGGAAACTATAGATAAGTGGGACTAGGAGTAAATGAAGAGGCATGGAAAAGAAAAGAGGAACTTCTCTTCCTCCCCCCCCTTTATAAAGAAGAGGGAAGGTTGGATTTGGTCACTTCCACTCTTTTTCTTCTTCTCCTCACCAAAATTCTAGCCCTTCTCCACCTTTGGCCGAAACTCCTCCAAGCAAGAAGCAAGGGCTAGGGTTTGTGTTAGGTCATCTTCTTCACACTACAAGCAAAGCGAAGGATGTAAGTATCCCTCACCTGTAGTTGCGATTGAATGTTTGAACAACCTGTATGTTATATTATGCCAATCATGTTTTATTTTACCAATGAAGTTGAAATCTATGTTAAGGAATTAAATTATGAAGCTAAGATGGTAAAAGAGGGTTGGTTAAAAATCTAACCCTAGTTGAGCCCTTATGTGTTTACCACCCTAGGAAATTAGGGTTAGGGTTTCATGAATGCCATGTTTTAATTGCTATATGATGTAGTTAGGGTTTAAAAAGGGATTAGGTCAAAAGTTAACCCTAGGAAACCCTATGGACCATTCGGCCAACATGGGTTTTTGGTGTTTTTGTTGAAGTTTATATCTTGCTTTACTTGCAAATGATGATGATAGCATGTTAGAGGGATTAGGATAAAGATCTAACCCCAAAGGTCTCCATGAACCATTCGGCCAAGTCATGGACTAGGGTCTAAATGAAGCTCCATGTTATGTTTATGCTATGTTCTATAACTAGATGATGATGTTAGGGTTTTAAGTGGATTAGAACAAAAGCTAACCCTAATGAACCCTAAAGACCTATTCGGCCAAACCCTACTTTTAGGGTTTCAATGAAGTTCCATGCCATGTTTTTGTAACTAGATGATGATGTTAGGGGTTAAAGTGGATTAGGACAAAAGCTAACCCTAATGAACCCTAAGAACCATTCGGCCAATATGGATCTTGGTGTTTTATTGAAGTTTTATAGCTTGTTTTACTTGTAAGTAATGATGTTAACATGTTAGTTTGTTTGAGGTTAAAGATCTAAACCCTAAAAAGCCTATAAGGGCCATTCGGCCACCTTTGGTCTTTTAGGTTACAATGAAGTTCACACCATGAATTTTATGGAATTTGTATGCCTATGTATGTTACTTGAATTAGGTTAAAGGTCTAAACCCTAAAAAGCCTATAAGGGCCATTCGGCCACCTTTTGATCTCCTTAGGTTACAATGAAGTTCATACCATGAAGTATGCTATGCTATGTTAATGAAATAAGCTATGTTGTTATGAAATGAAGTATGCTATGCTATGTTAATGAAATGAAGCATGATGTGTATGAAATGAAGTATGCTATGCTATGTTAATGAAATAAGCTATGTTGTTATGAAATGAAGTATGCTATGCTATGTGAATGAAATGAAGCATGATGTGTTATGAAATGAAGTATGCTATGCTATGTTAAAGAAATAAGCTATGTTGTAAAATAAGCATATAAGTATTTTACTTTCTGCATGGCTTGTACCAAGACCTTAACAAGGTCCAAAGAAGGGATGGGCTCCTAAGATGCCCTAGGTCGATGGAATAAGACTCGGGCCTAGGATGGGCTTCTATGTATGATTGCCCCTAGGTCGATGGAATAAGATTCGGGCCTAGTACGGGATGGGCTCCAAGATGCCCTAGGTCGATGGAGTAAGACTCGGGCCTAGGATGGGCTTCTACGCTATGACGATTGCCCCTAGGTCGATGGAATAAGACTCGGGCCTAGGAACCTATTAGGTTCGAGACTTGCTACCTCGGGCCTATTTAGGGATGCACGCTATGATAATGAAGAAGTGGTACAATGCCGGGCCCAAATATGTTGAGATCTATATTTACGTACCTAACATATATGTTTTCAAAAGCATCTTGCATATGTTTGCATGTTAATGTTTAAGTTACATGTTATGTTAGATGATATGCCATGATTGTTAAGTTACATGTTATGTTAGATGATATGCCATGATTGTTAAGTTACATGTTATGTTAGATGATATGCCATGATTGTTTACGTTACATGTTATGTTTAATGATATGCCATATGTTTACATGTTATGTTTGATGATATGCCATAATGTTTAAGTTACCTGTTATGTTAGATGATATGCCATAATGTTTAAGTTACCTGTTATGCTAGATGATATGCCATAATGTTTAAGTTACCTGTTATGTTAGATGATATGTCATGATGTATAAGTTACATGTTATGTTCGATGGCACGCTATGATGTTAGGTTACTAAGTTACATATGATGCCATGTATGTTACGTTTATGTTGCTTAAGCTACAAGTTAAGTTGATGATGCCATGTATGTTACATGATATATTGATTATATGTTATAAATGCCACAAGTCATGATCAATGATGATGTATGGTTTTTGTGAGTAGGACAGGATCTTACTAAGCCTATGTGCTTATAGTTTATCTTTCCCTCGTACTGCAGATAAAGGTAAGGGATGGATAAACTAAAGGGAACAGCAGGAGGGGTCAATGTGTGTGGTAGTGGCATGGTGGAGAAGATCCGTTAAGTCTACGTATACATGTATTATCTATAATGATGATGTCTATGGATGTCTTTACTTATGTCTCCCTATGACGATGATGTTATGAACCTACTAAGCCTTAAGTATCTATATATATATATGATGCATGCTTTATGTTGATAAGAAGAAGTAAAGAAGAAGTAAGAAGAAGTATCTATGCATGCTATGCTATGAAACATACTCTATGTTAAGAAGAAGTGTTAATGCATATTTATGTTTAAAAGAAAAAAAAAAGTATTTAGGTCTTAAGTCTTCCGCTGTAAGAAATAAGAAGTATATATATAAAGTCTTCCGCTGTATGAAATGTATGTACGGTCGCGTCACGCGCCGCCTCTCCGGACATTTAGGGTCCCGGGAAGGGCGGGCGTGACATTGTGTTCATCTAAAGGAGAAAATAGTGGAAGGTTGAAAGGGTGATCCACCCAAAGGATTGTCGTGGACTAGTGGCAAGAGACTGTGAACCACGTTGAAGGCTTGTGTTAGCATTGCCATTCTTAATTTTGTTTTAGTCTTCGTTTTTTTTTGCTTCTGCTAACAAATCTTGTAGTTAATTAAGAAAGGCTATTCATCCCCCCTTTCTAGCCATAGCATAGGTCCTAACAAGTGATATCAGAGGAAGGTCCTTATCATCGAACTCATCGACGTGATAAGCACATCAAATGGCCGACATGAACATTCACCCACCAAAGTTCGAAGGAGACTTTTCTTGGAGGAAGAAAAGAACGGAGGTATTCTTTGAAACCAACTTTGATATTATGCTAATAATGGAAAATGGTTTTGAGGTACCTAAGGATGAAGACAACGAGCCGATAGAAAAATCAAGATGGACAAAGAAGCAAAGGGAGGAACATCTAGCAAATTTAAAGGCCAAGCATCACCTTTTAAATGTGCTTCCTCAATAAGAAATAGATCAGATTGGAGAGTGTTCAAGTGCAAAGGAGATGTTGGAGAAGTTAATTGAGCTTCATGAGGGTACATCCAAGCCAAATTAGAAAAGACGAGATCTTCTTCAGTCACAACTCAACAATATCAAATTGAATAAAGGAGAAAAGGTATTGTCATTAAATTCTAGATTTAAATAGATAATCAATGCCTTATCAAGTGTAGGGAAAAGGTATCAAATCAGGACATGATTATGAAATCCATTGATGCATTCCCTCGATCCTCAAAATGGAGCTCCATGGTTGATTCCTTCTATATCTCAAGGAATCTAGATGTTAGTACTTTAGAAGAATTTTTCTCTACTATGGAACTTCACGAAACTCACCTTGAAGGAATAGTTGAAGAACCAATCAATCAATCAAGGGGAGTAGAACTTGTTGCAAGAAAAGGAAAGAAGAAGAAGACCTCACCCTCTCATCGGATGAGCGATTCCCATTCTTCAATGGATAGTGATGAAGAGGCATACATGGTAAGAAGGGTAAGACGTGCATTAAAAGGTTTTATGTTTAACAAATCTAATGATAGGAGAAGGAAAAGGAAGGTTATATGCTATAGTTTCCAAGGAGAAGAACACATGAGGGATGAGTGTCCTCTATTGAACAAGATGATGGAAGAAAAGAAGAAGGATGACAAGAAGAAAGAAGGCAAGAATAAAGAGGAGAAGAAGTCAAAGGAAAAGGAGAAGAAGTCAAAATCCCAAAACATATAAGCTACATGGGACTCATCCTCATCGGAGGAAGAGGAGGCCATCTCACATTTTGCACTCATGGGAGTAGATGATGTATCCTCCACCTCATCCGAACAAGAAGAAGGAAGCATAAGTGAGGAGGAGAGTTCAAATGTAGGGGGAGCACAACCTTCGGAATCGGAAGACGATTGGATAAATGAGGTAAAAAATCTTCCTACTCAAGATGTCATTCATATGATTTCAAATTTAACTAGAGATTTATTTAGGACAAAGAAGAAAAAAAATGTTTGCAAAATGAGATTAGAACTTGATGCACGTGAACGCGATCTAAAATCTCACGACGGAGACCGTCGAGGACTCGAAGCATGCGCTCACGCTCAACGCCCACAAGTGCACGGATGTCGTCAAGTAATAAATAGATTATCGATCCCACAGGGACTGAGATTCGAGTACCGATTTGTTCAGTGGATGTTATTGTTCAGAGTTCAGTTCTAATGGTTGCAATTAAGATGGTTGTCGACGATCCTAACTCTAGTACGGTGTCACACGGTGGAAGAGAAGGGTTGCTACGATTCTTTGAGGAAATCCTACGATTTCAGTTTCACTTGTGCGTCGTAGAACACGCTACCAATTGAGTATTATCTAGACGTCTAACTAAAGTCTTGTGGAAGGGCCATCATACACTTCCTCCGATGAGCTTTCGCATATATCGGAAGCAACCTCTTCCATATCAGGTCGACCCCTGGCGTTAGGATGGGGTAGGTGGTAAGAGGATGTCGAATCAATCCCTACGGTGAGATGGAACGTATCTCATTTCCAACTCTATTGCATCTTTCTATCTACGGTTATAGGGGATGATGACAAACCCTAGGTTCCTCATTAATTCTCCTAAATCTTTGATACGAGGGTTGTCACCCCTCGTATCGGCTTCGCAGAGTAAAAAGAAGACCAAAACAAATAGTTATAGATCTAAACAATCACCAATTGCAAATATAAACTAAAAAATCAGAAATATATTTAGAATAACATATCCTACGCACACAAACTACTCCCTAATCCTAGAATTGGTAAATCTACTCCATGAATATAAGAGAAGAAACACAAAGCATGATCATGTTCAGATATACAATGGAAATTATGCACGGAAAGTAAATTACAATGCAATGGGGCTCTTCTCTCTGGCATTGAGGTGCAGAACTTGATCCTCGAGCGGCTTCCTTTCTCCCCGTTCTGAGTTCCCAAAGCATTTTAGGGTGCCGGAGTGTCGTCCCGACTGTCGTACCTCCCCCTAGGGTTTGGGTGTAGATTTCTTTATATAACCATGAGGCTGGCTCTTCACGAAATTCGAAAAAGACCTAATCACATCAAAATGGTTGGCCTCCACATGATTGTGTGTTTCCACACGGCCAGGCCGTGTGTGGCCCTGTGGTGGCCAATCTCGAGCTTTAGACACGGTCGTGTGTAGCCACACACCCTGATCATGTGTAGCCACACACCCTGGTCGTGTCCCCTACTGCATCCAGCTGCCAAATGCCCTATTTCGCTCGGAAAGTGCACCGTTTTACCTATAAAATGTTATCCTGCATACAAAAGTACAAAGAGAAGATCTCCGAACTAGAAAATAGGAAATGCATATAAAACAAAGTACTATATGCATGAAACAAGTATAAAATGCAGCAAGATGTGAGCAAAAACTACTCCTAAAACCCTATATGTTTTATTCACATCAATTCTCCCAGATTTAGATCTTTTCTTGTCCTCAAGCAAACCTCAGTGCCATTAAATTTTAAAAAGTATTGTTCCATACTTAGCATGTTAACTAGATTTATCAAGTAGTATTTTCAATCAAAGAAAAATAGATGTGTTCTAAAAATTCACTAAGTTAGCTCCTCGTGCACGTGCCAAGTGAATCTTCTTAGGGGATACTCGTTCCATAGTAAGTTAAGTCATCATCCTATAGCTTTCCTATGGTCTCCAACTCTTAGGTACTTACCTGCCCAAAGCGACAGTCATTCCCTAGATCTAGCACAAAATCTCAAAGGCGTGCTCGGTATTGAGAGAAATTGGTAGGTATTTCCCCAGTAACATAACTCGGTCTCAAAGGGGCACCTAACCATTTCCACCCATGACAACTATTTTTTTTATCCCTCATAATATTTTTTTTCAATTATTATTATTATTATTATTATTATTTTCTTTCTTTCTTTGCTCTCTCTCTTGGGATTTTGATTTTATTCGAATGGGCTTCCACAATCCGAGCATCTCCACTAACTAAAATTCAAAATCTAGAGTCACCTATGGATTCCAAAGTATTAGACTATCGAGATGAATCATAACTAGGTACGTACTAGATTTTTCTTTTCAGAATGTTCGTCATGTGTAGGTGCAAAAACAAAAGCTAACCAGTGTAAGTATAGAACATTCATTAGAGCAAATAAAATAAAATACCACGAGGTAAATGAAGCTAAGCTACCCATGGAAACAATCTCATGAAGAAAACCTTAAAAATACTACTGAGATAGCTTATAGATAGCAAAAACTAAGTGTTGAAAGAAACTAAACAACCTATGCATGAACAAATGAATGCTAACTAAAATGTAAATATCAAGAAAGAAACTACTGCTAGAAACAAAATAAATCGAAACTTGGGGCATCCCCCCAGACTTAAGCGAAACATACCTCTAGTATGGTGGACGAGGTGGAAAGTCTGGTAGCCTCGACATTTCACGATCCTGGGAGAATATGGTATTGAGCCGCTTATGCCACATGTACATGTGGTCGATCTGAGAGCTAGTGGATACAGCGGCTGCTCGGTGCTCCTCCTTCCAGATCCCTGAAACTCTGCTTGCATGTAGGGCTCTAATCCTCCCATTGCTACCTATGCGTCTGCTGCTTGGCATATATGTCATCGAGGTGTGATCGGAACTCCGAAAAATCATAGGTAGATGTACCTACATTCTGCTCAAAAGTAGAAAAAGATGGTGGTGCAGGTGCAAGCTCATGTCAACGTGGACTAGGTGGGCTCCTATACATGTGTGGACTGGAGGGAGAGTGATGTCTGAGGAGAGAGATGGGTGCCGAAGTGGATGGTCCCTCATATAGTGGGGACTCCACTATCAAGCTATGGCAAATGTGGGTAAGTAGGCCCCCCATAATAATCTCTCCTCTCACCACTTTATCCATTTTCACTAAGTGTCTAATGAAATGGGACCCTACATCAATGCTACTCCTTTCTTGTAGCATGTCCCATAAGCAAAGTAGCTCACTCGCTCTCACTACACCATCACTCTCTCTACACCATCACACTCCCCACGACCAAAAATAGTACTTGCTATAATTCAGTGCAGGTACCAAAAAATGGGGTTTTGGAGGCGCGATACTTTAGCCCTAGAAGGGTCGTAAGCATGCTCTCCTGTCAATTCGGTCCAAAAGATCCGAGAGTTAAACCCAATAGGGGTTCTTTTCTCTCCCCCACTAGGCAAGCCAAAGCATGTGTTCCATTGGTGTAATGTCCATTCATGCTCAATGTTAAATAACCTAAAGTTAATCCTACCCTCTTCGCTCACTCTCCTTGTTAAGATTTTCGCTTCTAAAGAGCTCAAAAATTCTAAAACTATCCTAGGGTAGGTTGGGTGTCTTACCCCCATTATCTCTTCCCACCTCATTTTTACAAATAGGGCTTGAATATCACCAAACAAACCTAGGGACTCTAAGAGATCTTCATCAAGATACCTAGTAGCAGTGATTCTTCTAGTAGAAAGCATATTAAATCTTTCCCTATGCTTATTATTGCAAAAGAGAAGGGTTGGAAAGGTGTTACCTTCCTCTGGAGCTTTAGGGGCATCTGTTCTCCTTGTTCTTCGCTCAGAGGTAGTAGATCGGGGCGCTACTTGCCTTGTCCTCCTCATATTTGCTTCTATTGGGCTTCTTTAAGGGTTAGAGAGGGTCCTAGGTGGTGGGGAAGATGATTCCACATGGCTTGGGAAAGAGAAATCAAAGCACATGGCGCGTTTGGGGTGAAAATGCACAACATGGCCCTCTTAAACCTCACGCGCCATGGCCGTGTGAAAACACATGGCCAGGCCGTGTGCACTACTAGGGGTTGGGGCACGATCGTGTGAAAACACACGGTTTCGCCGTTTGCCCCCCGTTTCCTTCTCATGGTGCACAACGGTCCGAATTCTCCTTACTCGCTCAGTCGTGTAGGTTTAAAGTGATTTTATTTTTACCTAGTAGGTTCTTTCTAGTCCTAATTCATGTTCAAAAATACTAAAAGAATGGAAATCAAAGTACAAATTAACCAAATGAATGCAATAAAATAAAAAGAACACATAAAAACTAAACTTGGGTTGCCTCCCAAGAAGCGCTTTGTTTAAGGTCTTTTAGCTCGACCACACTCCATTATCTTCAACTTTGCTCCGAAGGCTCTGTAAACCTCCATTCATCTGTCTTTGAGTTGTCTTCTAGTGGGCTTGGCTTTACTCGACTGAAAGCGTAGCCGTCTAAGAAGGGAGCTCTACACTCTGACAGGTGGAAGAGGATGATCTCTCCCTCTACTTCCAAGGAGATCTTGTGTGTCTTTACATCTATACATGCTCCTGCAGTCGCCAGAAAGGGTCTTCCCAAGATGATGGGATTTTGGGGATTTGGTCCTGTGTCGAGTATAATAAAATTCGTATGTATCATGAAATTCTCAATGACCACAGGCACATATGCTAGCATGCCGACAGGTTCCTTGACTGAGTCATCCCCCATATGAATACCAAGTCCCGCTGGTTGGATCCCACTCAATCATATCTTCAAATAGAGTGTGTAGGACATCAAACTGACTAATGACCCTAAATCGCACAGTGCTTCATCGAAGCTCTCCCATTCAGCGGCGGTATACCAAATTCACTAGGGTCCTCCAGCAGGGGTGAAATCTTATCTTCAATCTCAACCTGGATTGGCA
This sequence comes from Wurfbainia villosa, assembly GCA_025175895.1. Lineage (NCBI taxonomy): Eukaryota > Viridiplantae > Streptophyta > Magnoliopsida > Zingiberales > Zingiberaceae > Wurfbainia > Wurfbainia villosa. Next base: position 86,744,275 of record CM046001.1, read on the forward strand.
AGGTCGATATCATGGGTGCACATCCCTTGGCGAATCTATTTTTTTGTGCTACTCTCTCGCTGCACACTCCCTCTTCCTTGACCTGACTCGGCTCGGTAGGAAGTGGAGAGTTATCCATGGTCTGCGACATAGTTTGGGCTATCTAGGATACCTATGTCTCCAACATTTTTGTGTGACTTGCAAGGCCATTAATAGTGGGCTTCAAGTCCCTAAGTACCTCTTCAGATTTTTGATGTTGGCAATGAATTTCTGCATTGGCCTTAGTTTGGGAAGCAATGTAGTCTTTCATCATTTGTTCCAGTCTAGACTTCTGTGGTTGTTGCTGCCCATTGCCTTGTTGTTGCTCATACCCTCCTGATGATTGGAAGTTCCCCGAGTTATTCCGATAGGAAAAATTTGGGTGGTTCCTCCATCTGGGATTATAAGTGTTGGAATACAGGTTGTTGGGCCTTTGATTATGATTCCCAACCGCGTCGACATGCTTGATATGCTCTTTTAAGCCATCCTGCCCTCCATAGTAGTCCTCCTGATACGCTGCTGCTCCCTCTCCAAAGTCATTGGCCACACATGCAGAAATAGGATTTAAAGAGTCGAACCATCTGCTAAGTGCATCCATCCTTGCAGCTAGGTGGTCTACAGAGTTGACAGCATATCGTCCCACTTCAGGAGTTGGGTGACTACGCGAAGCCCATTGATGGTGGTTCCGGCCACCTCTTCAATCAACTCTCCGCTTCTCGATAGTCTTGTTCATTAGCACTCCCGCAGTGAGAATCGAAGGACATCTTTGTGGTGTACGTGATCCCATTATAGAAGATGTGGATCACCAGCCACCTTTCTAGTCCATGGTGGGGGCATTGGTAGAGTAGCCCCTAGTAGCGATCCCAGGCTTCAAATAAAGACTCCCTCTCCTTGTGACAAAAGCTCGTGATTAGATGGCGCATGTGAGTAGTCTTTCTTGGTGGAAAAAATTTGTCCAAAAATCTCTGCTCACACTGCTCCCATGTAGTAATGCTTCCCGATGGCAGGGAGTGAAGCCATGCCTTAGCCTTATCCCGCAATGAGAAAGGGAATATGCTCAGGTGAATCGCGTCGGCAGGTACTCCATTGATCTTCATTATCGAGCAGATTTCCAAATATGTTACTAGGTGTCGGTTCGGGTCTTCAGTCGTAGCTCCCCCGAATTGACTTTGCTGGACCATGTGTATAAGAGCAGGTTTCAATTCAAAGTTGTTTGCCGAAATGCACGATCCAGCTATACTCGGCCTAAATCCTCTGGCACTAGGGGCTGTGTAATCCCGCAAAGGTCGGCTACCTATGTTCATCACGGATGCATCTTGGCCCTCCATTCTCTTCTGTTCAGCTCTCCTACGATGGTAGGTTCGTTCAATTTCTAGATCGATCGGAGTCAGGCCTTTCAATCCTAGGCATCTATGCATACGAAGAACCGAGCCACAAAATTAGAAGTATTACCAAATGCTCAGAAATAGGAAATAAACTAATTTAGCTTATTAAATCAAATGAAGAAGAGTTAATTATAAAAGAAATCATAATACTACTGCTAAAATAAAAATTAAATCTTGATATGGAAAATCTAAAAGTGAAGTAAATAAAGTAAAATAAAAGATAAAAGTAAAGCAAGTAAATAAAATTAACCTAAGTACGATCTAATTATCCGCTTCTTGATTCAATATCAAATCCAACGCGTCAAAAAACTTGATGCACGCAGAACTTGACCTCAAATCTTGCGACGGAGACCGTCGAGGACTCGAAGCGCGTGCTCACGCTCAACGCCCGCAAGTGCACGGATGTCATCAAGGAATAAATAGATTATCGATCCCACAGGGACTGAGATTCGAGTATCAATTTGTTCAATGGACGTTATTGTTCAGAGTTCAATTCTAATGGTTGCGATTAAGAGGGTTGTCAGCGGTCTTAACTCTAGTAGGGTATCAAATGGAGGAATAGAAGGATTGCTACAAGTCTATGAGGGAATCCTAGGATTTCGGTTTCACTTATGCGTCATGAACACACTACCAATTGAGTATTATTTAGACGTCTAACTATAACCTTGTTGAAGGGACATCATACACTCCCCCGATGAGTTTTGCATCTATCGGAAGCTACCTTTGTCATACCAGGTCAACCCCTTGCGTTAGGATGGGCTAGGCGATGCGAGGATGCCGAATCAATCCTTGCAGTGAGATGGAACATATCTCATTTTCGACTTTATTGCATCCTTTATCGACGGTTACGGGAGATGAGCCCAACCCCTAGGTTCATCCTTAATTCTCCTAAATCTTTGATATGAGGGATGTCACCCCTCATATCAGCTTGTACAGTAAATAGAAGACCAATACAAATAGCTATAGATCTAAACAATCACCAATAATAAATATAAACTAAAGAATCAGAAATATATTTGGAATAACATGTCCTACGCACACAAACTACTCCCTAATCCTAGAATCGATAAATCTACTCCATGAATATAAGAGAAGAAACACAAAGCATGATCATGTTCATATATACAATGGAAATTATGCACGGAAAGTAAATTACAATGCAATGGGGCTCTTCTCTCTAGCATGGAGGTGCAGAACTTGATCCTCGAGCGGCTTCCTTCCTCCCTATTGCGAGTTCCCGAAGTTTTTTAGGGCGTCGGAGTGTCGTCTCAACCATCGTGCCTCTACATAGTGTTTGACCGTAGTTTTCTTTATAAACCATGTGGCTGACTCTTCACGATATCTGAAAAAGACCTAGTCGTGTGCCTTGTGGTCAATCTCGAATCGAGCTTTGGACACGGCTGTGTGTAGCCACATGCCCTGGCCATGTTCCCTACTACATCCAGTGGCCCATTACCCTTTTTTGCTTCGAAAGTGCACCGTTTTCCTGCACACAAAAGTATAAAGAGCAGATCTTTGAACCAGAAAATAGGAAATGCATACAAAACAAAGTACTATATGCATGAAACAAGTATAAAATGTAGCAAGATGTGAGAAAAAACTACTCCTAAAACCCTATATGTTTTACTCACATCAGAACTCTAGAAGAAAAGCTAAACTATGCATGTTCACATAATAATGTTGCTTCTTCTAGTACAAATAATGCATGTTTAGATGAAAATAAGATTTTAAGGGAAAAGGTAGAATATCTTAGTAAAGCTCTTGAAAAGTTTACCATAGGCTCTAATACCTTGAAAATAATCATAGGAAGTCAAAGGGCAAGTTTCAATATAAAGGGCTTAGGATATAAGGAATCAAGGAATGAAAAGTCATACCATTGCCTAATTGCTAGGGGCACTCAAAAATAACAATGGTAGCTAGGAAATGGATCCCCAAGGAATACATTGTAAATTCTATTGGAAAGAATCTATATTGGGTACCCAAGTCAATTCTTAAAGGATAGAAAAATCTAGAATAGTCAACCATAATTAAACTTATTTCATACCTTGCTAAATGGTTGAATTATGATCATGATGGGTGATATTGGATAATACCTAACTTGGGTAGCATTGCATGAGAAATCTTTTGGTTAAGTAGAATTGCTTTAGTTACATCTCACAATCTAGTATAAGGATAACTTGATTGACAAACATAGCAATGGGTGAGATGTTAAGATGATACAAATTATTCACTAATGCTTATGACATTTTGATGAGTCATTAGATGTATCATGACATAGCAATCATTGACCAACTATTGGGAAAGAAAATGTTTAACTCATGAACATCTTGCCCAAAGATCATAGTTGGATATTCTTGATAATTTAAAAACAATTTCATATTTTGAAAACCTTGAGTTAATGTTTTGGAACATTTAAAGGCAAAAGTAGAATTCAAAGTTGGTACAACATTAGAAAATTTTGAAACTTTTGAATTTCTGCCAAACTTTTTAGAATTTTATGCATTTTCATGAAAACTTAGTTTTCCCTAATAGAGGAATTCATAATAAATGTGTTCCCAAAATTTCATGATTTTTCGAAATTTTCTAAATTTTTCATGCATTTTTGAAGTTGGCTTCAGAAATTTAGTTTTCTCCACTATCAAAAACTAGTCAACTGGTGCATATCCTAGTCGACTGATGAATATACTAGTCGACTGTCACATGAGCCCAGTCGTCGGTATCTGTAAAACTAGAGTTTTTAGTTTTTAAATCTATCTTGGAAGCTCTATATTCCCTTAAATCTTGATACCATCTTGTATAAATTTGTATGATCCTTTTGCTGGTGTCAAAGGGGGAGAATGTGTAAGGTTTAAGATATACATTTTAGAGCATGTGTTAAGGGGAGTTTGATATTCATGCTTCATTTTTTTTTATGTAATTTTACCTAGGTTAAACATATTGCCACACAAAAATAAAAAGGGGGAGATTGTTAGGGAAATCAACCCAAATATGATCATGGTTTTGATGTGTGTGTCAAAGAGTTTATGTTAGGATGTCTATGCTTTTGATGTGTGTGTTTTAGTTGTGCAGGACTTAGTGAATCACACATAAGTAGCTTAATCTGATCAAGCATTGGCAAGTTCACTCATCTCATGGCTCGAGTCCTTGAGTCGGTGAAGGAGGGCGTGGAATGCATCTTAGAGACCACCGGACAAGGAGCAATGGAGTTAAGCCAAACAAAGTAGACTTCATGGCAAGATTTGAAGGATGAAATGGGGAGAAGCCATGAGCTTAGTGCATCCGAGGAACAAAGGGCGAAGGAAGAGAGCTTCGATGGAATACTCCATGGGAAGATGAGAGTTGAGCGATTGTAACCCAGGTAGGGTAGTTCAACTTAGGTGAACTTGGCCAAATGGTTAAGATCAAGTGTTGGATGCTTAAAGACCTTTGTTTAAGGTTTTACCCGACACCAGCCGACTGGTCAAGCAATTGGCTAAAGTCGGCTGAGTTCTTTGGCCAAAACAATCGACTGCTAGGGTTTGACAGTCGACTAGTCAACATCAGTCGACTGCCATGAAGGGCAGTCGACTGATTTAGCTTGACATGAGCACATAAATACTCTTAGTCAACTGATTGCTTAGAGAAGTCGAACTGATTGCTGAATCAGTCAACAACCAATGTAATCAATCGACTGATCAGTGTACCACTGAGTTTTGACAATCGCAGACCAGGCTTGGTCAGAAGCCATTTGATTAGGTCAGCTATAGTGACAGTCGACTCCTAGTATGTAGCAGTCAACTGCTGCATGCTCAATGGGAAAATCAACCTCCTCTATATAAAAGGAGGCCTTAGGAAGCTTGAGAAGGCTAGTGTTTTCATTCCAAATTCTGTTCTCAAGATTCTCAAGTTTTCTAAGTGTTTTTACTCCATTATTCTCTAATTCTACTTCTATCATCTTGTGAGAAGAAAAGTTTATTGTAAGAAGGTTCTTCTCCACCTTGTGTTCATCTAAAGGAGATAGGTTGAAGGAGTGATCCACCTAAAGGATTGTCGTGGACTAGCGGCAAGATGTCGTGGACCACGTTAAAGGCTTGTGTTAGCATTGTCTTTCTTAATTTTGTTTTAGTCTTCAGTTTATTTGTGCTTTCGCTAACAAATCTTGTAGTTAATTAAGAAAAGCTATTCATCCCCCCTTCTAGCCAGAGCATCGATCCTAACAAATTGCTCCAACAATCTCTCTTAAATAATCTTCCCCATATGACTTTGGATATCTCAAATATCCACTAGTTATATGGTCAACATATGGTCAAACCATATTGTCAAACAATGGTTAAATACAAATTTAACTCATTGTCAAACATCAAAACACTACTCGGGTCTCACTCAAGTTTGGTCAACATTGACCCAGGGCTTGTTGCACCAACAAGTTACATTTACCATCCATGTGTTTTCATGCAGTAACACTTTGACTCTTAATTTATAAGTTATATTTTTCCTGGTCTTATGCATTTTCTTGTATGTTTAAATAGTAGGCATTTGTATAGAAAGATGAAGGAGGAAAATAAGCATGAGAGGTTTAGATTTGTTGATCCATATGTTGTTGGGTGTCACTGTTAGGGCAATTAACCCAAGTATGATCATGGCTTTGATGTGTGTGTTAAAGAGTTTAAATTAGGATGTTTATGCTTTTGATGTGTGTTCTAAGTTGTGCAGGACTTGCTGAATCACACATGAGTTACTTGATGAAGCATTGGCAAGTTCACTCATCTCATGGCTTGGGTCCTTGAGTCGGTGAAGGATGGCATGGGGAGAAGCCGTGAGCTTAGTGCATCCGAGGGATCGCCTTATGAGAAGCAATGGAGTTAAGCCAAAGGAAGTAGACTTCAGGGCAAGACGCAAAGGATGGCATAGGGAGAAGTCGTGGGCTTAGTGCATCCGAGGGACACAGGCCGAAGGAAGAGAGCTTCGATGAAAGACTCCATAGGAGATGAGAGATGAGCGATTGTAACCCAGGTTGGAATAGTTCAACTTAGGTGAACTTGGCCAAATGGCTAAGATCAAGTGTTGGATGCTCAAACATCTTTGTTTGAGGTTTTATCCGATGGCATTTGACTGATATAGGTATCGGGCCATTCTTTGCATAAGTGTTGATAGAAGTCGGTTGAAGGTTTGTGGGCCATCAGTCGACTGGTCCACCATCATTCGACTGACAAACCCTGGCAGTCGACTGTTATAAGTGGACACGGGCACAGAACCTCTCGTAGCCAATTGAGCAGTCGAACTGATAGCTGGATCAGTCGACTGCCAGTGTGAGCAGTCGATTGCCAGTGTTACTGTTGAGTTGTGACGACTATGGTTCAGGCTTGGTAATAAGTCGTTGGAGTCAGTCCGTTACATGGCAATCAACTGCTAGCATGCAGCAGTGGACTGTTGCATGCCCAACGGGAAAAGAGCCTCCTCTTGAAAAAAGGAGGCCTTGGGAGCCTTGAGGTGGCTAATGCTTTCACTCTAAATCATACTCTCAAGGTTCCCATGGTTTCTAAGTATTTTTACTCCTCTCTTCTCTAATTCTACTTATATTATCTTGTGAGAAGAGGAGTTTGTTGTAAGAAGGTGTTCTCCACCTTGTGTTGATCAAAAGGAGAAAATAGTGGAAGGTTGAAAGAGTGATCTGCCAAACGGATTGTCATGGACTAGCGGTAAGAGATCGTGAACCACGTTAAAGGCTTGTTTTCTTATTGGCTTCTTTATTTTGTTTTAGCCTTAATTGTATTTGTGTTAGTATTATTATTATTCCGCTGCACTAACAAGTGTGTAGACAATCTAGCACGAACGAATTCCATCAAGAAACGATTAGGCTATTCATCCCCCCCTTTTAGCTAGGCCTTCGATCCTAATAGTCACTTCACATTAGTTGATGAGAGGGCCTGTGGTTTGGTAGCTAGGTTGAATGGCACACCAATAAACCAACTAGTTTTGGTTCCAATTAACATAGGGTATGTAAAATAGAGGGGGAACACTCATTTTTACTTTGATAAACACTTGCTTAACTACATGCATTAATATTGTGTATATATGTAGTTTCCATTGGAGTTTGATTGTCATCGATCCTCCAAAGAGGTTGTTTCTTTGTTAGATCCTCTCGGTCAATGTATCATAATGAAACTTGGAAGAATGTTTTGAATATGTAAGCTTTATTAGGAAAAACTTGTGAATATTTATTATAATTTTTCCTTGTATACTAGATGCACTAAAAGTATATAATCTCTTATGATTATATGAAGGGTCTTGAAACTATTTAACACAGAGATTGGCAAGAACGGGAAGAAACAACCTTTGTGTGAAATAGTCAAGGTATGTTTTCTAGTAACTGAAAAATATTTATAGTTTGCATTTTTTTTTCTCAAAAACCTATTGCAGTTTAATGCTTATTATGGGTTTTTCATCACATAATGCAGTTAGTTGGGTTTATAAAACATTTTTTATTCTTTGAGAGAGAACCATTTAACTTGGACCAATGTTAGTTGCAAGTCTGTCGCTAGTGCTCTTATGCTTCTAGAAAACCTTCATTCATGACTGTAGTCTGTTAGTGTCAGCCCTTAGTGTCAATCATGAGATGATTGATTAGGGATCATATGTATCATAGTTCATTAATAACAGACAAGGTTTGCTTATTATATTATTTCTTATTTGTGCTATATGAATAATATAATAGTGTCCTTGAATAGTAGGTTCAAGTTTATAGCATATCAATTGGTTGAATTGATAGTGAGAGTCTGTAGACATATATATATATATATATATATATATATAACACTACTCTTAACTATTCCTAGTCGAGTATTAATATGCAAGGACAATATTAATGCATATAGACTAGCATGTAGGTCAATTGATGACTTAATCTCACAAGTCATGGATATGTGATATCAAGTTGACACATCGGTACATATTAGAGACTATGTACTGAATTGACTCGTCATGAGAATGTTTCATGGATCATTATATGAGTGTCATAAACATTCTCATGTGACTATTGGTATGAATAATCCCTAGACCGGAAGTCACTATGGTTCCCTACATAATGAGTTGTATACTTTGGCTTCGTCAAACATCACCCGTAATAGGTGACTATAAAGGCAATCACTAGGTATGCAATAAGTTATGCAGAGGGATGTGAGTGATGTAGATGAGATCTATCCCCTTCATATAACGGAAGTGATTTCTATGAGCCCCTTGATAGAGTAGGACTGCTAAAATGCATGGTCATGCTCAAATAAGTCAATATGAGATATTGAGCTTATTTGGTTGAGTAGTCTACTTGGAGATTAAGAAACTCATGATTGATAAGAGGATGACACAATCTATGCCTCATTGATCAATCTAGATATCAATGATGGAAGGACTGAGTCATACAAGATAGTAGTCACGGAAAGAATATGTCGGATCTCGATATTCTCGTCACTTGGGTAGCAATGATGTATTGCTAGATGCCACTCATTACTTAATCTCTAAAAGGGTTTTAGGAACATTGCTAACGTTTTGAGAACCTATTGAGTCACACACTTAGGACATGTGAGTTGGAGATGGCTCATGTGATGATCCATTGGGCCATCGAGTGGGACTCAAGGTGTACCCAATGAATTTGACTCGAGTTAGACTCAAGTCAAATTTGGATTGAGTAGGACTCAAGGTATACCCAATGAATATGACTCGAGTTAGACTCAGGTTAAATTCTGATTGAGTGAGACTCACCATTAAGAAGGGTTGCATGATCATTAAGATGGAATTAATGAGTTTTTAATTCCATGGAAACCAAGAGTCACAAACCCTTCATATTCAATGGTTGAATATAAAATAGGATTTAATGAGACTTTTATTTTCGTGTGTGTGTTGGTTTTTGCTTGAGTGTGATCTTGTTCACCTTCCTCTTCTACCTTCTTGGCCGAACCAACATCTTGTGGCTAGCACCACACTTTGGTTCCTCTCCATCTCACGATTCGTGTGGATACCATGGAGGCACAAACATCTTGACCGCGCTGAGATCCAGACACCTTGAATGCAAGTGTTGTTGATGAGATTGCGAAGGGATCGCATCGAAGGTAACTACGAATCTCATAAGATAGAATCGATCAAACGAGTATGGTTTTCGCATGGATCTTTGAAGGGATCATATTTTTCCGTTGCTTATGTGCTTGTAAATTGTTTCTGAGCGTGCATGGATTCCCTACATAGTCTTCTCCTTATTTGTAATTGTTATTCAAATTAAGTTATTAATTTTCTACTACCATTTTTCCATTACAAGCTCTCCTTCAATTGGATAGAGCCCAATGCAGTTATTTTATTTTTTCATATATAAGAGATATAATTGAAGGTGCCGCATCCATTGACAAGGCTTCCCTATGACCAATAGTAATATAGACATATTTTCAAATTTTCTTATTGAAAATTGTTTGTAAAATGATTTGTGCAATTAATTATCACATACTACTCAAAGTGTTCAGTAGTATACATTTTCACTCATTTATTCACATGGAGTTCACAAAAACTGTGATAGTTGTAAAGGAAATTGATGAAGTACGTTCGGAGTAGGATAAATGCATACGAGATCACATATCTGATGAGTAGGAAATTTAGATATCAATAACTCTTTTGGTTAGGTGTTACAATCTATAAGTGTTTTGGTTATGCATAATTCTTTTGGTATAGTACTAAGCATATGTTGTGTAGTTGTTTTGCTACATGTACTTTTGTATAATATGTTTTTAAGGGTGATCATTTAAAATGGGATGATATGAGCTTGCACTTCACATTGCTACCAGTGAATTTGTATATATATTTTCTATAATTCTTTTTCATGTTGTTGTATGATGTATACTAAAAACACAACACTGCAAATCGATAAAGGTTTATTGTTCTCTAGTGTGTGTTGAGAAATGACAATGGTTAAAATAATAATGACAATACAAATGACAACGGTTATAACTTGTTGTAGTTTCACTTGAAACATAATGGTGAAAAATCGTTGTCTATGATCCAAAATATCCATAGTAAATCGACACATTGAAAAAGATATGATGCTCAAAGACAATAGTTAATAACCCGTTGTCTTTTCCTTAATTCGACAATGATTTTTCACCATTGTCTTTGAGTGCCTATCTTTCTCAATGCATAGATTCGAAATTTTGTTGTAGTGGTCATGTCTGATTTTGGCTGAACAACGGTTGTTCAGGCAATTATCAACACCCCTAAGGTATCCTAACTTCTCCTACCCCTATGATATGCTTAGAGAAGCATTGGAAGGGTGAAATTATCATTGAAAATGATTAGAAGTGTTAGTTAGGGTGAAGTATCAAATTTTAAGGGAGGTTAAAGTTCAATGATGGGTTTGGGATTTTCAATCAAAGCATTTTAGAGATAATGGGGTATACAACCTTTTGCATTTGTAGAGCATCGCGTGCCCTTCCCGAGTATCATGATTGTTTCTAGAGCACAGAGGAGCTTAGTAGCATTATGGAATTAGATTCAAGGTTTATGTAGAACACCTTGGGTGTTTCAAGAGCACTCTATGTATTTTCAAAATATCATGTGTGTTTCAAGATTGCCCTAGGTGGTTTCAGAGTACCCGAGTTTCAGAATACCTTCTGTTTCCTTAGCAATATGAACTTTTCCTGAGCAACCAGTGCATTTTCCTACCAATATGTGTATTTTTCGAGCTCAGTAGGGATAAGGCAGTATAGTCAATTCAGAACTAAGTTGTTGGAAGTATTAGAGTAAATATCTTTTGTGTTTCCCGAGCAACATTTGTGTTTCCCGATCAGTATATATATTTCTCGAGCTTAGTAGGGATAAGGCAGTATAGTTGTTTTAGAGCTCAGTTATGGCAAGTATCAGAGTAAACATCTTTTGTGTTTCCTGAGCAGCATTTGTATTTCCCGACCAGTATGTATATTTCCCAAGCTCAGAAGGGATAGGCAGTGTAGTTGATCCAGAGCTCAGTTTTGTTAAATGTTAGTATTGAGCAATATGTGCATTTCCTGAGCATCCTGTGTATTTCTCAACCAGCATTTGTATTTCCCAAGCTCAGTGGTGATAGACAGTGTAGTTGATCCAGAGCTCAGTTTTATAAAGTGTGAGTGTTTCTCGAGTAGCCTGTGCATTTCTCAACTAGCATGTCTATTTCTCGACCAGCATGGGTATTTCTCGACCAGTGTATGTATTTCCCGAACTCAGTAGGGATAGGCATTGTAGTTGATCCAGAGCTCAATTTTGTAAAGTGTTAGTATTGAGGAGTGTGAGTATTTCCCGAGTAGCCTATGTATTTCCTAACTAGCATGTGTATTTCCTGACTAGCATGGGTATTCCCTGACCAGTGTGTGTATTTCCCAAGCTCGATAGGGATAGGTAGTATAGTTGGTCCAGAGTTCAGTGTTGTGAAGTGCTAGTGTTGAGTAGCATGTGTATTTCTCGAGTAGCATGTACGTTTCCGAAGCAACCGGTGTATTTCATAACTAATATGTGTATTTCCCGAGCACTTTGTTTGTTTTTTATGTTTTATGAAGGTTTACCGAATTTGATAAGGATGAATAATGTGGATATTCTGGAGTACAATAGGATAGGATGTCAAGGGATTTTTTTGAATATGATATATTTTTATTATATTTGGAAATTTGTGTATGGTTTGTTTTTAGGTACTTGATAAGGAAGAAGGAGGGACACATGGAAGGCATGGAAGAAGTTATTTTTAAAGGAGGCGGAAAAAATGATTACATCTCAGTGGGCGAGTAAGGGTAGTAAAGTATATTCATCTTGGAATAAGACGGTGCAAATTTCCTATAAAAGGGGCAGAGATGCGAGGAAGATGAGATGGTTCTTTCTTCTTTATTCGGTACGCAAAGATCTCTTTGCATTTCTTCTTCTTCGTGACATTCTACTACTTTACTCTTTTGATCTTCACTTGAGCTTCGGAGGGGTTGTGCTGGCATTGCCGGCCCACCGCTAAGGTTCCTTATTATGGATGATCTAGCATTTAAGCAGGAGATCAAAGGTTCCAGTACGGATTCCTAAGAAAGGATAAGGGGATCTAAGTGAGGCGAAGAAGAGGACACCAACAACTTGGAACCATCTGTGGGAACATAAACAAAAAGCTACGATGGTGAATACTAGGAGGACGATGAAGGAGCCATTAAAAGAGGAGAAGTCTGTGTCTAGTACTTCTCGGGGAGGTACAAGTAGAAGAATGCAAGGACCCATGTGTAGGGAAGACCTTATGCAAGCAGTAGCTGCTATGATGGATCAAATATCACAAAGAACTATACCTAGAGAAGTAAAAGAGGATGATACATCTGGGGAGGATTGATAACTATCATTTTGTTGTATTATTTTGGTCCTTAATATCACTGTTTTTATCCTCTCGAGTGATTTATTATTGATTATCTGCATGTTTTATGAGTTTGGATTCATTTTGGACCTTTTTGTAAATTCTCCTATATTTTGGACTTATTTGTGAATTTTATCTTTATTTGTAGGAGATCGAGATGAGCCACTGGACTAGACTCAAGTTGGATCAAATATGGCTTCATCTGGGGTCATAATGGACATTTCAAGATTATTTAATCTGAGCCCTTCATCCAGATCAGAAGACAAATTAAATCAAGGGTTCAGATCTGAGCATTATGGACCGTCCGAGGAAAGTGATTGATTCTGAGCCATCCATCTGGATCTGGAGCGATCCGGCCCGTACATTAAGATCTACACGTCTTGGCCGTTCATCCGGACCGTTGGATCGTGATTATACCTTCAGACGGATTAGATCCGTCCATTTCAAATCAGACTGATTTCAGCCGTTGGATTGAGCAGCCAAATGAAGCCTATTTAATCGATTAATCAAGCCCTAGATCTAAGGAACGGCTGAGATTGAGTGGGCGAAATGATCGGACGGTTCACAAATTTCATTTAATTAAACCTTACCTCATCGAATCGGCAGAATCGGCAGAAGGAGCTCGACAGAATCGTCGCGCGGCGGCGGTCTTCCTCCTCGCGAGCGGCAGCCGGCGGCTTCTTCCGATCGTCTGAGCGGCGGCGGATTACCGCAACAGCCGGCGGCGCAAGAAGGTCCTTCCATATCTCGACGAGCAGCGCAACTCAAGCCACAACATTTTTTCCCCCATTTTCACGCGCGGCAGAGTTTCTTCCCCACGATCGGCGGCGACAGTCCGGCATCCCCTTCCGGTGACCTCCCCTCCGACAGCCGGCGATGATCCCAGGCGAGCCTCGGCAGATGATCAGATGTTGTGATTCAGACAACTGACCGGAAGAGGGGCGAGCGCGGGATTCCGGCGAGTCCAGCTCCATCACCGGTGATTCCATTCCTTTCGGGCGACCGAGATTAGGCCGCTTCATCTCCGCCATCATCAACTGCCGGGATTAGGAAGTTTCAGCTTGTCATCCGTCGGTGAAGAGATTTTCCACCACTGTTCCGGCGATTCCATTCCTTCCGGCGACCGGGATTAGGCGGCACCGCTTCGACATTCCATCCACTAGCTACCGGGACTAGGAGCTCCGCCATCCACAGCCGCCGGAGCAGAGTTCGCATCCCTCCGCATTCAGCTCTTTTCCGCGGTGCCGGGATTAGGACCGCATCCGTAATCCATCGATGGAGGGGCTGTTCGGTTTATTGTCGCCATCGTGGGGTTACCGATTGCTTATTTTTAGATTTAGTCCATTTAATTGGATATTTTACTTTATCATGTTTGTTTTATTACGGTTAATTTGTTATGTTATGTTGATCATGTTTAGGTTAGTTTTCATTTAAAATTGTCCAATCAATGCATCGTATAGTGACAGTATGGTGTTTTGGTTGGAGTGCTTTCATTATTAGGGTAGATTTCCTTTACATTCGACCAGTTACCGTATAGTGACAGTGCGGTGCCTGGTTGAATTGCTTTCGTTTATTGCAGTTTTCAGTGGCTGTTTGATCATTGTGTCGTATAGTGACAGTGCGGTGCATGGTTGAATAGTTCACATTTCTTTGATCAGTGTACCGTATAGTGACAGTGCGGTGCTTGGTCGCTTTCCTTTCTGTCTGTTAGTTTAGTTTTTCAGTGACTGTTTGATCACTGTGCCGTATAGTGACAGTGCGGTGCTTGGTTGAATTGTTCACATTTGTTCGATCATTGTACCGTATATAGTAAAGTAATGCGTGATCACTTACTTTTGCGCATTAGGATAGTTGCTTGTTACTTATTATTTGGTAGTTAGATTTACTTCTTGCATGTTTAATTCTCATGTTTGTTTTTGATTTTGCATTTTAATTGTTTTGATAATTGTAAAAACCCCCAGTGTTTACTTCTGTTTAAAAACAAACGTCCAGCCATTAGGTTCGTTGGGAGATGACCCGAGTCAGTCCTATACTGCATTAGTGTAGTTAGGGGGTTCGGTAAATAATTTGGGAACGGTATTACGACAATTCATCACCGTTCGTATCAAATTTTGGCGCCGTTGCCGGGGAACTCTAATGGGTTCGTTTGTCTTTAAACTATTGTTTGTTTGTTTTTTTTCTTTTTCTTTTATTATTATTGTCTTTCTTATCATTTATATTTGTTTCTCATTATATTTGTTTGTGTGGATGACTAGGTCTTCAGGTGATCATCTACTTGAATTTTGCAGCAGTTTTTCTCTTCCCTCAGAGGCCCAGCCTAGGAAGGGGGTTGTTGAAGAAAAGGCTAGGGAAGCAAATTCCCAAGTATGCCGAGGTTTTGTTTCACGAGAAGTTGTACTCTTTCTATGGAGGTAGGAGATACTGTAGTTCGGTTCAGTATTTTGGACGCTATGAGGTAGCTGATGGAGGATCATTCTATTCTTAGCATGGTTATAGCTGATGAGTTGGATTGCATGAATTTTATTTCTTAGTCTATTTTTCATTTGGATATCTCTGCACCTTCTATATTTTGTTATGATTTTATTGATTCTGTTGATTCTGATGTTGATAATGATTTGTTGTTAGGACCTATCTGTGGGCCCTCTTTTTATGTAGACCGGGATATGGATTGTGTAGGGACTAGCACTCTTCAGGAGATGCCCCAAGGATCACTTCCATCAGATGTTTGTGAGAAATGTTATTTCATGGTCGAGTATGGGATATTTTGGATTATATTATCTCTGTGTATGATATTGAAGTATATCCTGCTAAAATTCATGCTATATATTCTTTATCTTACCCCACTTCTGTGCGGGAAGTTGTGATTTTCTAGGTCATGCAGGTTTCTACAGACATTTTATCAGAGACTTCAGTCAGATTGCCCTACCCTTGACCAAATTGTTGCAGAAGGAGGTGGTATTTCAGTTTGACAGGATTGCGATAGAGATCGAGCTCACCCCCATAGCAGATTCTTTTCGGATGAGCAACTTTTTCACTGTAGGGTAAGTGTAGGGAATTCTTTATGCCAAATGGCATATGCAAGAAAAATTAGGATCCCTTCCAAGTGATCCATGCGAAAGCAAACTCGTATAAAATAAATTTCTCTAAACCAAACCTATCTTATAGGAGAGGATTACCTTTGTTGCGTGCCCTTGTTAATCCCGCTTCTTCCTTTTGTTTGTTGGATCTTTAGCACGTTCAAGTGTCCGTGCCTCTATATGTATCCACACGAGCAAGCTCTTGTCTCACAAAAGAAAAACTAGAGGAGCTCTCCTTTACTTCTTGCTAGAGAAGTCCCTAAAGGAGAGGAAGAGAGGGAAAAGGAGAAAGGAAGAAGAAGTCTCCTCTTCTTGCTAGCCTACACTCACAAACCCACACAACTAAAGCTTCCACCAAGCTCTCTCACAACCACAACAACACTTGCTTTGGCCGGCCACTTCATGGGGTCTTTTATAGGGTTGGAAAAACCCTTTCACCTCCACACATTCAATGCAATCCATTGTATTGGGACACAAGTTTGGCCGGCCACTTAAGGAGACAAAACCATTTTGTTTCCTTCCACCTTATCTAGCTTAGGTGGATGCTTAGGTGGCATGCTTATGTGGCATGCTTATGTGGCATTCATGCATGTTGAATTAATCTTATTAATTCAATTAAGCTTATGTTATCATGTTGAATTAATCTTATTAATTCAATCATATTGAATTAATCTTATTAATTCAATTAAGCTTATGTTATCATATTGAATTAATCTTATTAAATCAATAAGGTAACATATTGAATTAATCTCATTAAATCAATTAGCTAAAATTCTCATTAAGCTTAAAGTCCAAAAACCATTTTGTACTTAAGCTTATTCCCAAATTATTCTAGTCAAACTAGAATACTCTAATTCCTTTAATCATCATGCTCTTTGTGTGTGACCCTATAGGCTCTCATAACGTTGGCAGTGGACCTAAACTCTTTTAGATACACAAGCAATGAGCGGCATCTAGCAATACATCATTGCTACCCAAGTTACGAGATAAGTCAAGATCCGACTAACCTTTCCGTGACTACTATAATATATGACCGTGTCCTTCTATCCTTGATATCGATTGATCAATGAGGCATAGACCGTCATCCTCGATCAATCTATGTGTTTCTTGATCCCTGAGTAAACTAACTCAAACAAATGAGCTCAATATCTCATATTGACTCATTCGAGCATGGCCATGCGTTTTAGTAGTTCTACTCAATCAAGGGGCCCACCGATATCACTCTCGTCATATGAGAGGGATAGATCCCATCTACATCACTCACATCCCTCCGCATAATTTGTTATATACCCAGTAATCGCCTGTATGGTCCACCCTGTTACGGGTGACGTTTGACGATACCAAAGTACATAACTCCTTATGTAGGGAACCGTAGTGACTTCAGGTCTGAGGTCTATTCATACCAATAGTCACATGAGAAAGTTTATGACACTCATATAACGATCCATGAAACTTTCTCATGGCGGGTCAGTTCAGTATATATTCTCTAATATATAACCATGTGTCAACTTGATATCATATATCCATGACTTGTGAGATCAAGTCATCAATTGACCTACATGCTAGTCTTTATGTATTAATATTGCCCTTGCATATTAATACTTGACTAGGAACATTTAGAACGTGTTCTCTACAGCCTCTCATAATCAATTCTGCCAATTGATGTGCTGTAGATAAGAACCTACTTTTCTAGGGCATTACTATATTTAATTTAGCTGGCACAATCAAGACTTAAATATAATAACCAATCCTTTGCCTTTATAGAATATGATACAAAATGTTCCCTATTCAACCATCACATGATTGGTTCTTAGGGCTATAACTAACAATCTCCCACTAGCAATAGTACCAATCACTATGATATCTAATACCTAGTGACCTAGTGTGACCATCATGCTTCCTCTGTGCCAAAGCCTTGGTCAATGGATGTGCGATGTTAGCTTCTGTCGGTACTCTGCATATCCTCACATCTCCTCTATCGATGATCTCTCGAATGAGATGGAAGCGCCGCAGTATGTGTTTGGTCCGCTGATGTGATCGAGGTTCCTTAGCCTGTGCAATAGCCCCATTGTTGTCACAATAGAGGTCTATTGGATCTGCAATGCTAGGAACTACCCCAAGTTCACTGATGAACTTACGGAGCCAACAGATCCTTTCTTGCATCGGATGTAGCAATATACTCGCTATTGTAGAATCAAGAATCGTGTGTCCTGCTTCGAACTCTTCCAGCTCACAGCTCCACCATTCAGGCAAAACACGTACCCCGATTGCGATCTATAGTCATCCTTGTCTGTTTGGAAGCTTGCATCACTGTAACCCTTTACAGTTAGCTCCTCATTGCCTCAAAATATCAGGAAATATTCTTTCGTTCTTCGTAAGTACTTAAGAATATTTTGATCGCTATCCAAATGACTTTCACCGATCCGATCGTATCTACTCGCCATGCTCAAAGCATACGAGGCGTCAGACAGTACAAAGCATGGCACATGATAGACCCTATGGCGACGCATAAGGGATCTTATCCATGCGATCTCTCTCCTCCTTAGAAGAGGGACATTGAGTCTTCGAAAGACTCACACCATGTGATAAAGGCAGAAACCCTTTCTTAGAATTTTGCATAGCAAAACGATCTAGCACTTTATCAATGTATGTACTCTGACTTAGGCCAAGTAATCTTCTAGATCTATCTCTATAGATCTTGATGCCTAGAATATAGGACTTCACCTAAGTCTTTCATCGAGAAACAATTCCTAACCACATCTTCACAGATCGGAGTGAGGGAATATCATTTCGATGAGAAGTATGTCATCTACATACAAGACAAGAAATACAACTGTGCTCCCACTATTTCTCTTGTAGACACAAGGTTCATCTTCATTCTTGATGAAACCAAACTCCTTGATTGCATCATCGAATCAAGATTCCAGCCGAGAGGCTTGCTTTAGTCCATAAATGGACCTTGCGCTGCATACCTTTCCAGATGCTTTGATCTTCAAAACCCTCAGTTGTGTCATGTACACATCTCGAGTAGCTTTCCATTCGTAAAAGCGGTTTTGACATCCATCCGCCAGATCTCATAATCGTGGTAGGTCGCAATAGCAAGTATGATCCGAATGGATTTAAGCATCGCAATCGGTGAAAAGGTTTCATCATAGTCAATACCATGAATTTGTTTGAACTTTAGCCACCAATCTACCTTTATAGGTATGCTTATTACCATCCATGTCGCTTTACTTTAAAGACCCACTTACACCCAATGGGTTTTACCTTCGTGGATCAACCAAAGTCCATACTTGGTTAGTGTACATGGATTCCATTTCGGATCTCATGGCCTCTAGCCATTTCTAACTGGGCTCATCATAGCTTCTTGATAGGATGTAGGCTCGCCAAGATCGACAAGCAATACATCACCGCTTGTCACCAAGAGAAAAGAATATCTCTCGGGTTGACGACGGATCCTATTAGATCTACGAAGAGGTTGGTCTACTTGAATGTGTGTTTGTTCCACAACTCTTTGGGCAACAATTTCCTCATCCACAACACTTTGTGGTTCCTGCTCATTTTCCATCGGCCTTAGTGTTATCTTCATCTTGAACTTCTTCAAGATGAATTTTACTCCCACTAGTTTTTCTAGAAATAAATTCTCTTTCTAGAAAATGATTTCGCAACAAACACCTTGCCAAGTGTGGGATTGTAAAAGTAATATCCCTTAGTTTCCTTGGGATATCCTACAAAATAACACTTATCCGATTTGGGTCCTAGTTTATCCGAGACTTGACGCCTTACATAAGCTTCACAACCCCAAATCTTTATAAAAGACATTTTGGGACTCTTCCTACCCATATCGTATATGGTGTCTTTTCTACGGCTTTTGATGGGACGCGATTTGAAAGCTAGCTGTCTCTAGAGCTAGTCCCCAAAAGGAAGTAGTAGGTAGATCATCGGCTCATCATTGATCGTACCATATCTAATAGAGTACGATTTCTCCTCGGATACACCATTCCATTGTGGTGTTCCAGGGGAGTGAGTTGGGATATTATCCCACACTCACCAGTGATCACGAAACTCTTGACTAAGGTATTCACCACCTCGATCCGATCAAGTAGCTTACACGCTTACCAAGTTGGTTTTGTACTTCATTCTTGAATGCTTTGAACTTTTCAAAGGATTCGACTTATGTCTCATCAAATATAAGTAGCCAAATCTACTCATATCATCGTGAAAGTAATAAAGTACTTATAGCCTCCTGCTTCGACATTGAAAGGCCCACATACATCAAGATGTATGAGTCCTAACAAGTCCGCCGCCTCTCTCCATGTCCACTAAATGGAGTTTTAGTCATCTTTCCTAAAAGGCAAGATTCGCATACCTCATATGATTCAAAATCAAATGAGTCCAATAATCCATCTTTATGGAGTTGGGATATGCGTTTTCATTTATGTGACCTAGGCGATAAAGCAGAGATATGTTTGGTTCAATCATTCGATTTGAACCGCTTGGTATTTACGTTATAAATTGGTTTTCTAAATCTAGAACATAGAGACCATTCATAAGTGGTGCATTACAATAGAACATTTCTTTTAAATAAATGGAACAACATTTGTCCTTTATTATAAAAGAAAATTTTTTCTTGTCTAAACAAGATACGTAAATTATGTTATTTGTCAATGCAGTACATATAAGCACTCCTCTAGTTCTAAGATAAGCCCGGGCAAAGACAAAGAATATGTTCCTATAGCTACAAAGAAGAACTTTGCGCCATTGCCTACTCGTAGGTCCACTTCGCCTTTGCCATTTGTCTACTATTTCTCACCTCGCACATTAGTACAAATGTGAGATGCACATCCGATCTAATACCCATGTAGAAGAAATAGATAGATTAACTTCTATAACGTGTATACCTGAGGCGTAAGTCCCACTTCTTTTATTCTTTACTTCTCAAGGTAGACTTCATAGCCTGCCTGTGTCCAGCCTCACCGCAATGGAAGCACCCCTTCCTTAGGTACTTTACCTTTACCCTTTGAAGTGGATGAATTGGCCTTGCCTTTGGCTTGGGTCTTACGCCTTTGCGCTTACCTTTGCCCTTCTTGACCATTAGTACGTTACTAACTTTCTTTTGAGATCTTGTCAGCATTCTTAACATGCCGAGAATCTCACAAAGGTTTATCAATTTCATTCATGTTATAATTCATGACAAATTGATTAACGATTGCGCAGTGATAACATCGGTTGCCACATTCTTGGCTCGGGAAAACCTAGTCTTTCAAGGTTCTCAACGTACATCCAATCATTTTGAGTACGTGAGTTCCTACAGTGTTCCTTCTTGCATCTTGCATGCAAAAGAGCCTTAGACACTTCAAAACGCTCGTGCCTAGCTTGTCCTTGATATAGTTGTTTCAAATGCTCAACCATATCATAGGCATCCATGTTCTCATGTTGCTTCAAGCTCGAGTTCATGGTGGCAAGCATAAGACATGACACATCTAATCGCCATCTTGATGCTTCTTATAAGCATCCTTTTCAAAGACGAGTGGCCGAGGGGCGGGTGTTTCAGTGGGTAGACTGCTCTAGGACATAGTTTATGTTCTTGTTGAGGATAATCCTCAAGTTCCTATACCACCAAGAAAGTTCGCTCCATTGCTTGTCCTTCTCAAGGACAGATCGCAAGTTGAGGGGGTGTGTCGTTAGATGTCATGGTGATCTACAACATTAAAATGCAAAGTTAAGTATCATACCTAAATCATTTAATTAGGCCTTTAATTAAATGAGGCTCCCACTAAATTCTCATAGCTACTATTTAGCTATAAATTTATATGGGATAAAGATCCACATTATAATTGCCTTGAGTTAGCTTTGGCTAATCGCCCAAGACGAGTATAATTAGGTAGGCAATCTTTTGCCAATTACATCTGATGTAACTCTTTAATAGCTTTGGTTAAGTTTTAGATTAGTTTAGTGTTTATTCCTAAACCACTTCCAGTCGTGGCGAGGCAGGGCCTTCTTGGATATCGAGCAACGACCACTTCTAAGACAAAGCGATGTTCTGAAATCACATAAAACTAATTTTAAAACTTATGTTCAAAGCTAATATATGCCTCTACTTTCTTAACTAATTAAGAAAACTTAATTAAGTCTTAACTAAGTTTGATGGACATCACGATTGTCCACTCGCACTCTTCCAAGATAAAATGCATTGCTTTGCTTTGGCAAACCCAATAACAAATGATCGAGGAAGTAGTGAGTACCAAACTTTGTAGGCATATCGCTTTTGACTTATTAAGAAATAAACATGTATCATATACATATTAGCATACATCACATATAAGCTAAACTAATCATGCATCACATACAAGCTAAACTAACATGCATCACATACATATTAAACTAAGCGTGTCATGGTTATGGCTTATTCTACAATCTTCTCAAGCCAATGAAAAGATTGATTGGTCAACCTAGGGATAGCATCTTCTCCTAAGTGCTTCCTTTTGGTTGTCTTGTGTGTTGACTTCCTTCTTGTAACCTCATCTTCCAATGGACCCTCCATCTTTGTTTTGTACATTACAAAAGGAGAAATACTCGAGTTACATTCGAGTCTAAAACTAATTTTACAACAAGAATTTTAGGAGGAAGGCACGACACGCAGGCCGTATTTAAGAATTACAACACACACATTCACAAACCTTTTGGGACTAGGCCATAACCATGCACCATGTCATTTTAACTTTTAAAAGACATTGGATATTTTATTATGTTTGACAATTGCTAATGCAATTATCAACTCATAATAAAATTTATCCTACTTCTATATCACATATAAAATAGAGAAAACCTATTTTATACGATCTTTCGCAAGTGGCTCTGATACCACTGTAGGGAATTCTTTATGCCAAATGGCATATGCGCAACGGAAAAATTAGGATCCCTTCCAAGTGATCCATGCGAAAGCAAACTCGTATAAAATAAATTTCTCTAAACCAAACCTATCTTATAGGAGAGGATTACCTTTGTTGTGTGCCCTTGTTAATCCCGCTTCTTCCTTTTGTTTGTTGGATCTTTAGCACGTTCAAGTGTCCGTGCCTCTATATGTATCCACACGAGCAAGCTCTTGTCTCACAAAAGAAAACTAGAGGAGCTCTCCTTTACTTCTTGCTAGAGAAGTCCCTAAAGGAGAGGAAGAGAGGGAAAAGGAGAAAGGAAGAAGAAGACTCCTCTTCTTGCTAGCCTACACTCACAAACCCACACAACCAAAGCTTCCACCAAGCTCTCTCACAACCACAACAACACTTGCTTTGGCCGGCCACTTCATGGGGTCTTTTATAGGGTTGGAAAAACCCTTTCACCTCCACACATTCAATGCAATCCATTGTATTGGGACACAAGTTTGGCCGGCCACTTAAGGAGACAAAACCATTTTGTTTCCTTCCACCTTATCTAGCTTAGGTGGATGCTTAGGTGGCATGCTTATGTGGCATTCTTATGTGGCATTCATGCATGTTGAATTAATCTTATTAATTCAATTAAGCTTATGTTATCATATTGAATTAATCTTATTAATTCAATTAAGCTTATGTTATCATATTGAATTAATCTTATTAAATCAATAAGGTAACATATTGAATTAATCTCATTAAATCAATTAGCTAAAATTCTCATTAAGCTTAAAGTCCAAAACCATTTTGTACTTAAGCTTATTCCCAAATTATTCTAGTCAAACTAGAATACTCTAATTCCTTTAATCATCATGCTCTTTGTGTGTGACCCTATAAGCTCTCATAACGTTGGCAGTGGACCTAAACTCTTTTAGATACACAAGCAATGAGCGGCATCTAGCAATACATCATTGCTTGCAAGTTCACGAGATAAGTCAAGATCCGACTAACCTTTGTGACTACTATAATATATGGCGTGTCCTTCTATCCTTGATATCAGTTGATCAAGAGGCATAGACCGTGTCATCCTCGATCAATCTATGTGTTTCTTGGATCCTCGAGTAAACTAACTCAAACAATGAGCTCAATATCTCATATTGACTCATTCGAGCATGGCCATGCTTTAGTAGTTCTACTCAATCAAGGCCCACCGATATCACTCGGCCATATGAGAGGGATAGATCCCATCTACATCACTCACATCCTCCGCATAATTTGTTATATACCCAAGAATCGCTTTTATGGTCCACCCCACATGTGACGCTTGACGATACCAAAGTACATAACTCATGTAGGGAACCGTAGTGACTTCGTGTCCGAGGACTATTCATACCAATAGTCACATGAGAAAGTTTATGACACTCATATAACGATCCATGAAACTTTCTCATGGCGGGTCGGGTCAAGATATATTCTCTAATATATACCCATGTGTCAACTTGATATCATATATCCATGACTTGTGAGATCAAGTCATCAATTGACCTACATGCTAGTCTTTATGTATTAATATTGCCCTTGCATATTAATACTTGACTAGGAACATTTAGAAAGTGTTCTCTACAGCCTCTCATAATCAATTCTGCCAATTGATGTGCTGTAGATAAGAACCTACTTTTCTAGGGCATTACTATATTTAATTTAGCTGGTACAAGCAAGACTTAAATATAATAACCAATCCTTTGCCTTTATAGAATATGATACAAAATGTTCCCTATTCAACCATCACATGATTGGTTCTTAGGGCTATAACTAACAGTAAGACACCATGGTATGCGATCTTGCTATTTATTTAGTCACGTGGTTGTACCTTCACATTTTACTCATGCACAAGTCCAGAAATTGAAAAGTGATGCCAAGTATTATGTATGGGATGATCTTTATCATTGAAAATTTTGTAATGATCAGATTATTAGATGATGTGCACTTGATTTTGAGTTTCATTCCATATGTATTTACTTTTTGTTATTCTCTGGCTTGTGGGGGGTATTTTGGACCCCAAAGAACTGCTAGGAAAGTTTTAGAGTTTGATTTGTATTGGCCCACCTTATTTCATGATGTCTCTGAATTCTACAAGTCTTGTGGCGATGTCAGCGAGCAGGAACATAGGATGTAGAAATGAAATGCCTCAACAACTTTTGTTATTCTGTGAGATTTTCGATATTTGGGGTATTGATTTTGGGTCCGTGTCCGTATCTTTTGGATTTTCATATATTCTTTTGGCATATGATTATGTTTCTAAATGGGTGGAGGCCATCCCCACGGGTGATGATTCTCTAGTTGTGGATTTTGTTAGGTCTCACATATTTTGCAGTTGGAGTTCCCCAGGCGATCATTAGCGATCAAGGGTATCACTTTTACCTTGAGTGTTAAGAAATGAGAACAAGTCTATTCTAGAGAATACGGTGGGGCGGACATGATGATGCTTCTTCTCCAACATGAAAGGGAGTGTGTTCTTTTATTTACCATTTATTTTCTTCCTTTTGTTAGGAATAAATTGTATAGGTTGTGTGTTTGTTTGCCTGTTTACCTAGGTTTGTTTTTCTGATTTTGAGTCAAAAAATATTCTCTATTCAAGACTTAGTATCATTTCAGACATGGTAAAAATTAGTTAAGTTTGATCATCAACTTGTGGATTTTTGTGTATGATAGGAGACTTCACTTGGATGCAGTCACTTGTTATGATGATGAACTTTTTATTGATAGTCTAAGCTTGATGTTTATTCACCTAGTGAGGTTACAAGCCATTCTTATCATCTACCCACTTTTGTGTGATAACACATGTGATTCTTGTTACTCTAGAACTTGCTTTGAGTCTTTTCAAAAGCTATGATAACATTTACTTGCATGAATATGATGAAGGATTTCATTCTTTGACTCTTTTCCTGACTTGGTTTGATTGTCTAATCCACTTGATACTTCCATCTTCCATGTCTTACTTGTCATATCTCTTCATTTGCTATCCATTGTCTTTGTATCTTTGTGGATTATCTTTTTCATATCTATTGTTTTCCATATTGGAGGAATAGTTTGATGGGTTGTATTGTCCGAGACGGACAAAAATTTTAAGTGTGGGGGAGGAGTTATATTATTGTTGTTGGAAATATGATATGGAAGATATAGTTTTCAGAGGTCATTGGTTCTGAGATATATTTGTCTATGATTAGTACTTGAGTTTCTGCACCAAAAAAAAAAAAAAAGGAAAAGAAAAAAAAATGGCGCCATTGATGTTTCTTTTGTTAAAAAAAAAAAATTGTGCAATTGTAATGCAGACAAATGAGATTGTAATGTGTTGGATAGAGTCATTTGATCCTGAATCTAATTCTAAAGTTTCCAATTATCCTAGCCTCTTCCCATATTGCTAGTTACTGAGTATTTCACAGAGCAACTCATCAGGTTTATTTCTCCAATTCTTCTCTTGTTCCCTATTCATTTGTACCTTTGTCTTGTACTTCTCTTTGCATACTTTATCTGCACTCTACTTTTGATCTTATTCTGATTCACGTTAAATCCTTTTGATTCATGTATGAGATGTATTGATAGCAGTAGAGAAGTAGATGATAAGCAAGCATATGGTAGTACAAAATTGCATGTTGTTTTGAGGGCGCCCCACTCCTACGTTATTATGTGAGCATCAGTGCATATATCCATTTTGGGAGGTTTTGTATCCGCTTAGTCTATTTGATTTATTGTAAATCATCATACATGTTGATTGTTGTAGGAGTCGGATCTTTTGAATACCCTAGATCCTGATGAATTTGGTGATCCTAAGTAACTTATTTTTTCTGTCTCTGAATTATTGATCTAGGTATTGCTAGGGGAATGAGTTAGGGTGTTAGTGTTTCTTTATTTTCATTATTGCTCGGGACGCGCAAAAATAAGTGTGGGGGAATTGATAACTGTCATTTTGTTGTATTATTTTGGTCCTTAATATCACTATTTTTATCCTCTCGAGTGATTTATTATTGATTATCTGACTATTTTATGAGTTTGGATTCATTTTGGACCTTTTTGTAAATTCTCCTATATTTGGACTTATTTGCAAATTTTATCTTTATTTGTAGGAGATCGAGATGAGCCACTGGACTAGACTCAAGTTGGATCAAATATGGCTTCATCTGGGGTCATAATGGACATTTCAAGATTATTTAATCTGAGCCCTTCATCCAGATCAGAAGACAAATTAAATCAAGGGTTCAGATTTGTGCATTATGGACCGTCCAAGGAAAGTGATTGATTCTGAGCCATCCATCTGGATCTGGAGCGATCCGGCCCGTACATTAAGATCTACACGTCTTGGCCATTCATCCGGACCGTTGGATCATGATTATACCTTCAGACGGATTATATTCGTCCATTTCAAATCAGACTGATTTCAGCCGTTGGATTGAGCAGCCAAATGAAGCCTATTTAATAGATTAATCAAGCCCTAGATCTAAGGAACGGCTGAGATTGAGTGGGCGAAATGATCGGACGGTTCACAAATTTCATTTAATTAAACCTTACCTCATCGAATCGGCAGAAGGAGCTCGACAGAAACGCATGGGCGGTCTTCCTCCTCGGCGGCGGCGGCTTCTTCCGCGTTGGGAAGGCGCGGCGGATTGCACAGAATGACGGTGACGCGCAGAAGAAGGTCCTTCCATATCTCGACGAGCAGCGCAACTCGAGCCACAACGTTTTTTCCCCCATTTCTCGGCGAGTTTCTTCCCACGATCGGCGACAAACCGACATCCCTTCCGCGACCTCCCTCCGACAAATGACGATGATCCCAGGCGAGCCTCGGCGGACGATCAGATGTCGTGATTCGGACAGCTGACCGGAAGAGGGGCGAGCACGGGATTCCGACGAGTCCAGCTCCATCACCGACGATTCCATTCCTTTCGGGTGACCGGGATTAGGCCGCTTCATCTCCACCGTCATTAGCTGCCGGGATTAAGCAGTTTCAGCTTGTCATCCTTCGGTGAAGAGATTTTTCACCACTGTTCCGGCGACCGGGATTAGGCCGCACCGCTTCGACATTCCATCCACTAGCTACCGGGACTAGGAGCTCCTCCATCCACAGCCGCCGGAGCAGAGTTCGCATCCCTCCGCATTCAGCTCTTTTCATGGTCGGATTAGGACCGCATCCGTAATCCATCGACAGAGGGGCTGTTCGGTTTATTGTCGCCATCGTGGGGTTACCGATTGCTTATTTTTGGATTTAGTCCATTTAATTGGATATTTTACTTTATCATGTTTGTTTTATTACGGTTAATTTGTTATGTTATGTTGATCATGTTTAGGTTAGTTTTCATTTAAAATTGTCCAATCAATGCATCGTATAGTGACAGTATGGTGTTTTGGTTGGAGTGCTTTCATTATTAGGGTAGATTTCCTTTACATTCGACCAGTTACCGTATAGTGACAGTGCGGTGCCTGGTTGAATTGCTTTCGTTTATTGCAGTTTTCAGTGGTTGTTTGATCATTGTGCCCTATAGTGACAAAGGTGCATGGTTGAATAGTTCACATTTCTTTGATCGATGTCAGTATAGTGACAAAGCAGCGGTGCTTGGTCGCTTCCTTTCGCTCATTAGTTTAGATTTTCGATGTTTGATCACCGTGTCGTATAGTGTCAGTTACGTATTTGCTGTATAGTATGATGGAAGCTTGGTGAATTGTTCACATTTGTTCGATCATTGTACAGTATAGTAATGATCTTGATGCGTGATCACTTACTTTAGGATAGTTGCTTGTTACTTATTATTTGGTAGTTAGATTTACTTCTTG
Organism: Wurfbainia villosa; assembly: GCA_025175895.1. Taxonomy (NCBI): domain Eukaryota; kingdom Viridiplantae; phylum Streptophyta; class Magnoliopsida; order Zingiberales; family Zingiberaceae; genus Wurfbainia; species Wurfbainia villosa. Next base: position 86,772,809 of record CM046001.1, read on the forward strand.
CATGTTTAATTCTCATGTTTGTTTTTGATTTTGCATTTTAATTGTTTTGATAATTGTAAAAACCCCCAGTGTTTACTTCTGTTTAAAAACAAACGTCCAGCCATTTGGTTCATTGGGAGATGACCCGAGTCAGTCCTATACTGCATTAGTGTAGTTAGGGGGTTCGGTAAATAATTTGGGAACGGTATTACGACAATTCATCACCGTTCGTATCAAAAATTCTGAAGAAGATCTAATCAGAGTCTCTTGTCCAAAGAATGATTCTCCTCGTATCCATAAGCCTTGGAAGAAAAAAAAAGAAGACTATGTAGCTCCTCTTGTGGGAGAGCAATCTGATGGGGAATATCCCTTTATAAAGAGTATATCAAGGGTTGAGGAGTCAAATCCCTTTATGGATGGCATTTTGAATGAAGAGTTGCCTCGACATTTTTAGCTTCCTCATATTCCTGAATACACTGGTTCTTCATATCCCAAAGATGATCTGGGTAGATTTGAAAATGTAGCATTGTTATATAGTTACACTGAGGGGGTTATGTATCGGATTTTTCTTACTACTCTGGTCGAACATGCACATAAATGGTTTAACACTTTAAAGCCTTGAAGTATTGCTTCATTCAAGGATTTTTTTGCATTATTTCTGAGGTATTTTTCTAGTTCCAAGAAGTATCTTCCTCAACTATTGAGTCTTTTTAATCTTAAGAAGAAAGGACAAGAGACTCTACGACAGTATGTGCAAAGATTTACTCAATATGCATGAGAAATTTCTGCAGTAGAATCTAGAATGGTAGTAGGAGCATTTTCTCAGGGTTTGAAGGAAGGAGATTCTTTCCGATATTTAGCTAAAAAGCCCCCTGTAGATTTCAAAGCTTTATTGTCTAGAGCTGAGAAGTTTATTAATTTAGAGGATGCTTAGAAAGCTCGACAGGAGTCCAGGGATTATCGAGTGTTTGAGATACCAATGTGTCAAGTTGAATGGGTAACACCCGCTCGCCCCTTGAGGGAAAGACCTTTATATGCCCCACAATTACGAATTTCTAAAGATCAGGCTATGAATATTTGTGAAGAGAAGCAATTGTTGAGAAGGCCAATGGGAGCTACTCAAGGGCCTCGAAGACTACCTACCTCTACTTTATGCTCTTATCATCAGGAATATGAACATAGTACTCAAGGTTGTCAACAATTGGATTTTTGAGTTGCACAGGATTATGGGAACTCATTCAAGAGTTAGGGTTATGGTCATGAATCAGGCTCCATATCAACAGAGGCCATGGGTTAGCAATTATTCTAGAGAAATCAGTTGGGGTCCCCTATTAATTGACTTTTTCATCCTTCTTAGTAAAGGGAAGTATCTTCCGATAGAATAGTCCCTGCAGGTCAACCTCCTATAAGAGGGGCTATTAATATGATTTCTGGAGGTTCCGCTAACGGGTATTCAAACAGGGCCCGAAAAGACATAGTCGAGAAGAATGTTTAATAGTCACAGCCCTGCGTAGAGCAAGAGGACCTATTTTGAGTTTTAGTCCTAGTGATTTAGAGGGAGTGAGGACTCCTCATACGAATGCCTTAGTGATTCGGGTTCTTATTGATAATTTTGATGTGGGAAGAGTATTTGTGGATCTGGACAATTCAGTAGATATTCTATATTGGTCTGCTTTAGAGAAAATGGGAGTGGGAGTAAAAGATTTGTAACCTGTAATTACTTCTTTGTTTGGATTTTTTGGGCATGAAGTATAGCGGATGAGGTAGATAAAGTTACCTCTGTCACTAGGAGAATAACCGAGAAGAAAAATAGTACTTATTAATTTTAAGGTGGTAGATATGTCCTCTTCTTATAATGCTATTTTTGATTGGTCAGTCTTGGGGAGTTTATAGGCAGTGGCATCCCCTTACCATCAAAAGATTAAATTCTCTATTGGAAATGAAGAAGGAGAGGCTAAATGGGATCAACAACTTTCCAGAAAATGTTATGTAGATGTCATTTGAATAGGGATGAAGGGGAAGACTTTGAATAAGTGTTTGTAGAAATCTGGGCAGTGTATCGACATAGTATATGTTATTCAGAAAGGTTGTTCTGACGATATATGAGAATCTGATAAAGAAGCAGTTGTGATTGATACTAATTGTGTTGAGCATATTACGTTTACAGTTAGAGAGCTTTTTATACAACTTAAATCTTCTTTGATAGAATGTCTTATTAAAAATGTTGATTTTTTGCATGGTCACCTTGGGATTTGACAGGGATTGATCCTACCATTATGAAACATAAGTTGTATATTTTGCCTACAATAATGCTTGTAAAATCGAAGCGTTATCATTTCGGAGTAGGGAAGGATGAAATCATTAAGGACGAGGATCACAAATTATTAAAGGCAGGGCATATAAGGGAAGTATATTATCCATCATGGTTGCCAATGTAGTGTTAGTACCTAAACGCTCAGGGAAATAGAGAATGTGTGTGGATTTTAGGAATTTAAATAAGGCATGTCCTAAGGATTGTTATCCCTTGCCTCAAATAGACCAATTGGTAGATTCTACTGCGGGACATCAATTCATTTCGATGATGGATGCTTATCAAGGATATCATCAGATCCCACTGGCAGTAGAGGTTGAGGACAAAGTTAGTTTTATTACAGCTGAGAGAACTTTTTTCTATGTTGTTATGCCATTTGGATTAAAGAATGCTGGAGCTACTTATCAGAGATTAATTGTTAAGATCTTTAAGGAGCAATTAGGAAGAAATGTTGAGGTGTGTGTTGATGATATTCTTGTTAAGACTTTACAGGCTGAGCAGTTAGTGTCTGATTTGGAGGAAACATTTGATACTTTGTGTAGATTCAGAATGAAGCTAAATCTAGAGAAATGTTTGTTTGGAGTCACATAGGGGCATTTCTTGGGATATATGGTTACTAATCAAAGTATAAAAGCTAATCCTAGTAAGATTGATGCTACTCAACAAATGTAGCCTCTAAAAAATTTGAGGGGAGTACAAAGATTGTTAGGAAGAATTACTACTCTATCCTGATTCATATCCTGGTCGACAGATAAAAGTCTCCCCTTTTTCAAGATATTAAAAAGAGTTGCTCGGTTTCATTGGGATGAACATTGTGCTAAGGCTTTTCAATCCTTTAAGGAATATTTGTCTGAGCCCCCTTTTTTAGCTAAGCCACAACCTGGAGGTGTTATGGATATATTTGTCCCTTTCTATAGTTGTTGTAAGTTCTGTATTGATACGGCATGAGAAGAATCAACAACATCAAGTCTATTATATTAGTTATCTTTTAAAGTGGCTGGAAATTCATTATACTAATTTGAAGATGTTAACTTGGAGTTTAGTCTTAACTGCACGACGATTATGCCCTTATTTTTTATCACATCCGTTGCTAGTACTCACTGATACTCCTTTAGGTCATATACTTACTCATCCAGAGGATTTTTAGAAGCTTATTAAGTGGGCTACTAAGCTTAGTGAATATGACATTATATATCATCCTCGTATTTCTATTAAAGCACAAGCTTTAGCTAATTTTTTAGTTGAGGATCTACATAAAGAGGAGTTAGATCCATGGATTATATATATAGATGGATTCTCTTGGAAGGAGGGTTGTGGAGTAGGAGTAATTTTTATTTCACCACAGGGAAAAGAGGTTAAGTTGGCAATTCGATTACATTTTCGAGCTTCTAATAATGAAGCCGAGTATGAAGCTTTGCTTAAAGCTCTCCAGACTGCTAAAAATGTAGGAGCATAGTGGGTAGTGATACATATGGATTCTTAGTTAGTTGTACAATAGACGAGTGGAGGATTTGAAGTCAGAGATGATAAATGTCACAATTATTGTGAGTTGGTAAAAAGGCTAAGGGCCATTTTCTAGAGGTATTGTTAAAAAAAAGGTTACTCAAACAAAACACCAGAGAGAAGATGAGCTTGCTCAATTACCTAGTTCTTTAGGCAATTAGGGTACTCGGGAAGTAATTGCACTGATTGAGTTATTACATCAGGATGAAAGGTTGGAGGAAATGATAGAGGATGATTGGAGAAAGGAGTTGCTATCATTTTTCCAGGATAATAAGGTGTTCAGGGATGTAAAATACCACGAAAAATAATAATAATAATAAAATACCCCTTGTTAATTAAGGGAATTATCTTGTGGAATTTTTCAAGAATTTTAAGAAATTTTTCTGGATTCAATAGGAGCTCATATGCTCATTTGAGAGAAAGGTTAAAGTGTAAAAAGGTGATTGGGCTAACCTAGGTTAGCTTTAGGTTAAACTCGGGCTAGTTTAACCAGATCAGTCGGCCCTTTAAGTCCCGATTTCCATTCGCCGTTTCGTTCTCTCCCGATCGCTCGCAGTTCCTCTTCTCTTCTCCCTCTCGATTTCACGTCGTCGCCCTTTTCTCTCGATCGCAACTCCTTGACGTGCTCATCGCCGCCGGCCGCTGGCATCACCGGAGCAGCTGGCGGATGGCGTGCCTCGTTTTCTTCGCCTCATGCTCACGATCACCGCTGCCGACGAGCCAACTTGCTGTGCCTCACTCGTCGCCGCTCGTGCTCTCACTGCCGCTGGTCGCCGTCCCCACGTTGCTACCACCGCGAGTTGGATTGGCTGCTGCCATCGGTGCCGATCCAGTCTGCTTTTTGCCCGATCTAGTCGATCGCCGCTTTATCTTCGCCCGATCTCTATTCGAGCTTGCTGTCGCCGCCGCACTATCGGCGTCGCCTCGCCGTTGGTGTCACGAGTTGGATCCACACCCGCCCCATCGCCGCGGCCTCGATTTGGGTGATTTGTCGTTCGACGGACTGTTCCTCTGAGTGTTCGGTTTGGGTGGGTAGCCATTCACAGTCGATTGTGTCCTCGTTCACAGTGGGAGACGGATCCATCTGATGCCTTGTCTTGAATTTCTATTGTGTGGATCGCCTTGAGCTTGACCAGTTGATATCATCGTCTTCTCACCGCCGATCGCCTGTTCGTGAGGTAAGCTTTGATTCGGATGTGTTGTAGCTATGCATTGGGTTAGTGCAGTAGGGTTGTATATGGATTTGCATTGTTCTTGATTGGGATATGTTGTGAGTACAGGTGATTGTAGTTGAGCAGGGGATCTGGATTTGGGTAGGCTTCATAAGGTAAGTATGCATCTTGGTTCGAATGTTGGTAAGGATCTTGGATTGTTATTTAGTTATGTAGTTGATGAACTGAGATTGATATGTCTGTAGAGGTTTGTTAGTTGCAGTTAACTGGTTGTTTCAGATTAGATCAAGGAGCTTGAACCTTGTTTCGGAATAATCTTTTGGATGTGGAGCTTCTCAGAGGAATCTTCATAGCAGGTGGGTAATTTCCTACACTGGTCAGGTAGATGTATCGCATTCATATTTAGTCGTAAATATGAGCATGTTAGGTGTTCATATTATCTTGACCCTGCTCTTATTATCTTCTGCTTGAACTTATCGTTGGATGTATTTATGCTAAATTTTTGATATCACATATACCCTATCATGATTTATGAGTTATAGATGTGATGTAAATTGGCTTAGATCTTTAGTAGGGTGTAAATGTTAGTACGGGTGATGACCCAATTTATAAATTGACAAAAAATTCATCTGTGGGTAGGTAATGCCCTAAATGTGGGATTTATTTTCAATACCCATATATTGCATACTTGTTACCAACCATATGTTGTGTAATGGCTAAGTGAAGGATGATTAGTGTGTCGCTATGGACCAGTGGTCCCAGCTTGATATGATCAGTCGAGTATGACTCTCTATAGGATAGAGAGTGCGTTAATCAGTTGAGTACGACTCTCTATTGGATGAGCTGATTATATGATCAATTGAGTATGACTCTCTATAGGATAGAGAGTCCGTCGATCAGTTGAGTATGACTATCTACAGAATAGAGAGTGTATTGATCAGATGGGTACGACTCTTTGTTGAATAGAGAGTCTGTGGTAGATGACTGTACGTGTGACAGCATACTCATGTCATTTACATGCATTCTTATGACATAGTCTCCCTTGGGGTTGAGAGAGTCGTTAGTCATCTTGCCTCCTAGAGCACTCCCCGAGGAGTAACTGGTGTGAGAGCAGAGCATTTGTTGTGCCACACTCTACCACTATAGACGGTGGTAGTTGGAATTGCGTGCAGTTGTCCTGGGTGCGTGGTACTCGACCACTCATTGGTAGTGTTAGTCGGAGTGGCTAGCAGCAGGGACCCCCGTTGTGTAGCGAGCTCTTTACGCTCATATGCTACTTGATCATACTGCACACTCGGCCACTCTATAGCAGTGGTTGGTGTGAGTTGGGACAGTTGTCATGTCGTGCCACCTAGGCCACACTGGGGTCATGGTAGCGAGTAGGGGTGAGCAGGCATGACCATGCATGCTGCATTGTCGTATCTGATGGCGCTTTGCATATTACCATACATATATACATATATGCATGTATATATATATGGATGGTTGTGATTAATATATATATAGATGTGGTCTATATATATATGATTATTGTGATGTTGCATTTGATTGTACTATGCTTGTTGCATTTGGGTGTACATCATATTCATGCATGTTTCTTGCATTTGTTATACGATTGTGTCGGATACTAGTATGGGTTGGATAGACCATTAGATACCATGACCTGTAGCTTGAGTATATTGTGAGTTGATCTTACTCTTCCTGTTATATATATATGTTGGATATATGATCAGGTTGGATCAGAGTAGCGTAGCAGACTTCAGGTATGTCTGCATTTTTACGTTGTTTATTTGGTTAGACGGTATATGCTTATATTTATATACTATGCTGATATACCTATTGTACCTCTAGATTATGTTGTTGAAAATACATGTGATATGACATATATACATGTTTTTCTATTACCTGCTGAGTTTTACTCACCACCACCACGGACCCTGGGTTTTCCTGTCGCCCAGGTAACAGGTAGAAGACTTCGTGACGGCTTGGAGCACCATTGGCTGACATCTCATCTCACCTTCGTGGCTCCCATGTTTGTTTTGGGCTTTCCGTCCGTTGTGTATTGTATTTGGAGTTTTCGTGATGTACTATGTTGTATATTCGGATTTTGTCGAGGTTTCGTATTGTTATGATGTGTTAGTCATACCGGTATGCATGCGTGGGATTGTATAGTTGTTGTATCGTTTCCGCTATGTATTTGTTGTAGTTAGTTGTTATGTTGTTGTGGTTTGGTTATATTTTTATATGTGTTGTTTTTATTGTGGGCCTACGGGCCTTGTATTAACCCGAAATGTTGCCACGTACAGGGGAGTTGTCGTCCATTTGATTTTCGGCTCAGCATGCTCTCGGGGCGTGACAACTTTAGTGGTATCATAGCCTAAGGTTCTACGCTGCTATACAATGTTGTTTTGTGTCGAGTCTTGGATTCTCGGGAGTCGATTTGTTCGATTTTGGTTTTCTGAGATGAGATGGACTGCGGCCTGAGCTCCAAGCAGCACGAGATAAAAATTTCTGATAACTTATGATTTAGTAGATATTTATCTAAACTTGATCAATAGGTGTATACAATAGAGTTATGACACCTGTGTAGACTTGTAGTAGGGGTCGTCCACCGAGGCGACCAACCGGAGTGGCCTTTAGGGTTTATACTCCCGATTTTAGTTGACTATGCTTTAATGTATATAATAGGGAATAACCTGTAGTGTGTTGGTTATTGTCCATAGCCGTGGTATGAGTTGACCCTGGAAATGACCTGTTAAGTCTGTGAGTCTTGAACCAGTGTCAAAAAGGTGATTTACCTTTGAGAGCCGACTGATACCGAGTCGAAAAATAGGGGTCAAATCGTCACATTTCTGGTTGAAATCAGAGATTTCAGTCTTAGAGATTTTCACTAATTATGCTAGTCAGATCATTACCTGTTGGGTAATGGACAAGACAAATTGGCTATTGTTGATGCAGATAGCGGAAGGATAGGTTACGGTGTTTCATAGGGATTTTAACCCTGAGTTGTTCGTAGTGAGTTGTATAACTTTGAGGGTACTTTGGAGTACTTAACTTGTGTTATACCGAGAAAGAAGAGTTATTTGCATACAATTATCGGGACCAAGTCGGTATTTGGTGGTAATTACAGAAAATAATCTTCGGGAAATAATATATCACTTGATCATGGTTTAGTAATATTAAAAGATAGTATTTTCCCGTGTCACTTTTAGTGACACATTGTAAGGAATTCTTGAGCTTCAAGAAAGGGTGATTGGTTAGTAATAGTGTATTGTGCAGAGTTGTGAGACTTGCATAGGTTACAACCACCTAATAGCTCAAGAAGATGAATGGATGATTTAAGCCACCCAGAGTTATTGGCTTATAGTTGGAGTAAGATCACTGGATCTTCTATCAGATCCTGTCGGAAGACGTTGGATTGAGTCGGGAGTTTAGAAATGACTCCGTACAAGGGTTTAAGAGTTGGAGATCGGTAAGCAAATATTGCAGATCAACTTAATAGAGTCAGAAGTCTCCGACTGTTGGATAAAGGAGCAAGATCAGAATCATAGACTTTGAGCTATTTTCCGATTATAGAAGACCAACCGCAAATCATCAGGATGTTCTCATAGATATCAGCAAAATCAGAAAAAAGACTTCAAAGGGATTATGTGCGTGCAATGCAGATCACGAAGACATGCGAAGTTAGATTATCCGTTGGATCAGTTTAGCTGTTGCTATTATGAGCAACCAGTACAGTGGAGGAGGTCTACTTTGAAGATTCAGTTGAAGACTATCCGTGGTATTCTGGGAAGGTGATGCACTGTCTCGACAGCAAAGATCAGCACTGAAGATTGGGTTATTTCGTCAGCAGCGATCTACCACCTCAGGAGCGATTGGAGTTCTATGATACTTCCCTTCAAGGGAAGTGACTTATGAAGATGTATCAGTAGAAGACATCGTAGAAGACTCATGTAGACAACAACAACAGTTACCTCCAGATGTGATTTGATTGGTACAAAGGAGAGAGTATACCACGGTGGGCGTATCTATTTTGTATTCTACAGTTGTAGCTCATAGATTTAAGTGATAGGATCGGATGATCTAGGAAAAATCCTCGGATCATTCATCGCAGAAATGCGACTGCTTTGTCGCGAGCTGTTGGATCTGATCTGGTTCCCTTCGGGGAAAGGCCGAGATCTATGGAGAGCCTTTGGATCAGATCGATAGATAATTAGTCGTTCAGGGTATTACCCTAGTTTACCCTTTGGGTGAATATATTGAGAGATACTTGTAGTTTACAAGTTTCCTTGTCTAGAACATTCTCAATTGGATAAGAAGTGTTCCTATACATCGACTTGTGGTCCGGTGGTATCTCTACCATCAGGTGAGAGGTGGCCCGACAATTAAGAAGTCAAGGGATGCCCTTAGACTTTGATAGACATACTTTTATGGTAGACATATCCCTACGGAATGCCAAATTGTTGGAAGTATGATATGATATGTCTCTCAGATGTGCGTATAATCTGAGAGTTCGGATGTAGTTTCGGATGAACTCCTAGCCTTGCTACTGCATAGGCAAGTGGAGTAGGCGGTCGAAATGATTGCGGAAATAGTTCTGGTATCAAAGATCCCATACCGAGTGATAATTTGACTGGTATAAGTGATATTAAACACTATGAGAATTGGAAGAATATAAGTTGTGATTATAGGAGATGTTGGAGGGGATATTTATCTATCCCAGTATTTCTCCTTAAGAAGATCCGGAACTCTTTGTTGAAAGAGAGATGGACCTTTGAGATTATGCATTGATTATCGATGATGAAATACGGTAGTTGTTAAAAATTAATATCCTTCGTTGAGGATAAATGATCTATTAGATCAGCTAAGGACAGCTGTGCATGCTCTAGGGTTGGCTTACGACTGGTGTGTTGATATTGTAGTGACATAATATCATACAATTATCATAGTCGTTGTGATGATTGATATATCATCAACTTAGAGTAAGCAGGATGCAGGTGTATGAAGGACGACAATTTCATACTTAGTATGGATTGTATGAATTTTGATTAAGTTGTTAGACTAATTAATGATTTAGTCGTCACTGGATTTGAGAATCGTGTATCCTGAACACGATTGGATCCTTTTGTAGTTGTTAGAGTTGCGTAACCTGGCCACTGTTGGTTGTGGTAGTTGGAGTTGCGCACTCGACCACCATAGATGGCGGTTTGCCTTGTATGGTTTGGTTAGTACTGTAGATGTGGATAGAATGTCTTAGCATTACTATACCATAGACTTGTTTGACAAAGGTGATGTTGGAAATCATTTAGTCGGAAGCTGATGAAACCAGTTACAGGACCTAGACGGCGGTTAACTTTTACACGAGTATTAGTTAATCCTTCCAGAGTGGATAAAAGGATGATGTACGTAGATGCGTCGTTTCAAGGATCGGGACGATTTCGATGCAGTTGAATGAGTCATATCTTATGCCTACGTCAATTAAGAAACTACGAGATAGTCTATCATATACATGATATGACTTTAGTAGTTATTATCTGGATTTGTAGTTGTATGGAGCAGAAGTGCTCATTGAATTTAACAAGCTACTGGGTAGCTACAATGGAGTTGCTGGAGTGCGAAAAGTTGCAACAATTGCAACAAGGGAGATTGATTGTTATAGTCTTCCATGCACTTACAGGGTGTGTGGAGTGTATCTTGGATGGTTGATGGATTTCTCTTTTGATAAAATAATTCCCTGTCTCTGATAAGGATAGTGGGTTCCAGAGTTGCAGTGTTTAAGAAGGAGTTGCTACAGAAAGCACATCATTCGAGATAGGCTATATACCTTGGTGGTACTTGGAGGTACTGAGATTGAAAATGTTTGTACTTGTGGAACGGTATAAAGAGAGATATAGTAGATTTTTTCTACTCGATGTTAGTGTGCCAGTGGGTGAAGGTTGGACATCAGAAACCCACTGGATTGCTCCGGGAAATATCGATTTTCGGAATGGAAGTGGGAGCATATCACTATTGATTTTGTTATGGTGTTGCCTAGAACCCGTAAAAGACATGATGCGATTTGGGTGATCATGGATCGACTAACCGAATCAGCTCACTTCTTGCCTATTCATGGGCCGGATCCATTGGATCGTTTGGTAGAGTTGTACTGTCGAGGGATTATCAGATTGCATAGCGTGCCTTTGGGTATTATATCTGATAGAGACCCGCGATTTACCTCGCGATTTTGACAGAGTCTGCACCAAGCTATGGGCACAGAGCTTCGGATTAGTATAACATTTCATCTGCGGACAGACAGACAGTCGGAACGTACCATTTAGACTTTGGAGGATCTATTAGGATCCTGTGTCATGGATTATGGTGGTAGTTGGGGAGAATTACATTCTTTTAGTGGAATTTAACTATAAGAATAGTTATCCCTCATCCATTTAGATGACTTCTTCTGAGGCATAATACGGTAGACCCTGTAGATCTCCTGTGTTCTGGGAGGAAGTCCGGGAATGACAGCTGTTGGGGGCCACAGCGTATCCAACATGATGCGGAGTTGATGCACATCATCGGATGAGGGTTATTAGGGGTTTCGATTCTACCTCAGTCTAATGCGACCTATGAGGAGATTCTGGTGCGAATTCTTAGTTGTAAGGAGCAACAGTAGTGAGACAAAATCATCCAACTCATAAAAGTTGGATGACAACATCATACCGATGAGGAGGCTACGTGGGAGCTGGAAGATACTATCTGAGCTCGTTAGCCTCAGCTGTTCACTTGAGGAAGGTATATGGTCCTTTCGGAAACTTGCTTGAATTAATTTTGCATGTTAGTATGAAATTTGGGGACCAAATTTTTATAAGTGGGAAAGAATGTAAAATACCACGAAAAATAATAATAATAATAATAAAAATACCCCTTGTTAATTAAGGGAATTATCTTGTGGAATTTTTCAAGAATTTTTTGAAATTTTTCTAGATTCAATAGGAGCTCATATGATCATTTGAGAGAAAGGTTAAAGTCTAAAAAGGTGATTGGGCTCACCTAGGTTAGCTTTAGGTTAAACTCGGGCTAGTTCAACCAAATCAGTTGGCCCTTTAAGTCCCGATTTCCATTCGCCGTTTCGTTCTCTTCCGATCGGTCGCGGTTCCTCTTCTCTTCTCCCTCTCGATTTTGCGTCGTCACCCTTTTCTCTCGATCACGACTCCTTGCCATGCTCATCGTCGCCGACCGCTTGCGTCACCGGAGCAGCTGGCGGATGGCGTGCCTCGTCTTCTTTGCCTCATGCTCATGGTCACCGTCGCCGACGAGCCAACTTGCTGTGCCTCACTCGTCGCCGCTCGTGCTCTCACTGCCACCGGTCGCCGCCCCCACATCGCTGCAACCGCGAGTTGGATTGGCTGTTGTCGTCGGTGCCGATCCAATCCGATCTTTGCCCGATCTAGTCGATCACCACTTTATCTTTGCCCGATCTCTATTCGAGCTTGCTATCGCCGCCGCACTGTCATCGTCGCCTCGTCGTTGCCGCCACGAGTTGGATCCACAGCTGCCCCATCGCCGCCTGCCTCGTCGGCTGGCTAATTTGCCCTTTTGACAGTTGACCCGTTGGAAGCCAGAGCCTCCAGCTACCCCTGTTGTAGGCTGTTATGGATTCCTCCGACTGAGAGATCTCTGAATGTTCGGTTTGGGTGGGCATCCATTCACAACCGATTGTGTCCTCGTTCACAGTGGGTGACGGATCCATCCGATGCCTTATCGTGAATTTCTATTGTGCAGATCACCTTGAGCTTGATCTATTGATATCATCGTCTTCTCACCGCCGATCTCCTATTCGTGAGGTAAGCTTTGATTCGGATGTGTTGTTACTATGCATTGGGTTAGTGCAGTAGGGTTGTATATGGATTTGCATTGTTCTTGATTGGGATATGCTATGAGTATAGGTGATGGTAGTTGAGCTGGGGATCTGGATTTGGGTAGGCTTCATAAGGTAAGTATACATCTTGGTTCGAATGTTGGTAAGGATCTTGGATTCTTATTTAGTTATGTAGTTGATGAACTGAGATTGATATGTCTGTAGAGGTTTGTTAGTTGCAGTTAATTGGTTGTTTCAGATTAGATCAAGGAGCTTGGACCTTGATTCGGAATAATCTTTTGGATGTGGATATTCTCAGAGGAATCTTCGTAGCAGGTGGGTAATTTCCTACCCTGGTCAGATAGATGTTTCGCATTCAGATTTAGTCGTAAATATGAGCATGTTAGGTGTTCATATTATCTTGACCCTGCTCTTATTATCTTATGCTTGAACTTATCGTTGGATGTATTTATGCTCAATTGTTGATATCACATATACCCTATCATGATTTAGGAGTTATAGATGTGATGTAAATTGGCTTAGATGTTTAGCAGGGTGTAAATGTTACTACGGGTGATGACCCAATTAATAAATTGACAAAAAGGTCATCTGTGGGTAGGTAATGCCCTAAATGTGGGATTTATTTTCAATACCCGTATGTTCCATACTTGTTACCAACCATGTGTTGTGTAATGGCTAAGTGAAGGATGATTAGTGTGTCGCTACGGACCGTGGTCCACTTGATGATCGATCAGTACGACTCTCTACAGGATAGAGAGTGCGTCGATCAGTTGAGTACGACTCTCTTTTGGATAGAGAGTTATGATCAGTTGAGTACGACTCTCTACAGGATAGAGAGTCCGTCGATCAGTTGAGTACGACTCTCTACAGGATAGAGAGTGTATTGATCAGATGGGTACGACTCTTTGTTGAACAGAGAGTCTGTGGTAGATGACTATACGTGTGACCGCATACTCATGTCATTTGCATGCATTCTGACGACATAGTCTCCCTTGGGGTTGAGAGAGTCATCAGTCATCTTGCCTCCCAGAGCACTCTTCGAGGAGTAACTGGTGTGAGGGCAGAGCATTTGTTGTGCAGCACTCTACCACTATAAAAGGTGGTAGTTGGAGTTGCGTGCAGTTGTCCTGGGTGCGTGGTACTCGTCCACTCATTGGTAGTGTTAGTCGGAGTGGCCAGCAGCAGGGACCCCCGTTGTGTAGCAAGCTCTTTACCCTTATATGCTACTTGATCATACTTTCCACTCGGCCATTCTATAGCAGTGGTTGGTGTGAGTTGGGACAGTTGTCATGTCGTGCCACCTAGGCCACACTGGGGTCGTGGTAGCGAGTAGGGGTGAGCAAGCATGACCATGCATGCTGCATTGCCATATCTGATGGCGCTTTGCATATTACCATATATATATACATATATGCATGTATATATATATATATGGATGGTTGTGATTAATATATATATAGATGCGGTCTATATATATATATGATTATTGTGATGTTTGTAGGATATTTGAGGCCACTAGAGGGGGTAAATAGCGCGTGTTAAATGCGATGATGGAATTCTTTCGCGTTTGTCTCTAAAATTTCGTTAGCACAGCGGAAATAGAAAAGTAATAATGATAACGAAATATACAAGACGCAAACACTAATATTTAACGTGGTTCGGAACCGAACGGTTCCTACTCCACGGATTGGGTTCGTACGAACCCTAGCGATGCCAATCACACACCACTATGATAAACACTCCTTCTCGACACAAGTCGGAGGCGGAGAAACCCCTTACAAGCGATCTTACAACAGTAAGAAACAAAAACAAGCAATTACAACAATTAATATGAAAGACAAGTAAAGAAAAACTTTACAACACTTGATTTTGATTGCTTGAATACTTGGTTGTTTGATTAGCACTTGGAGACCAGATTTGCAGCAACAAATCGCCTCTAAAGCTCTCAAAAACCTGATGCATTTTTCTCCATCACGAGCTCCTTTTATAGATTCAACCTGTACTAAAAAAAGTCGATCAGTTGACTGATTGGGACTATGAGTCGACTGATCACACTGTTGTTGTGAGACAACGGTGTAATCCACGCTGAAAAAATCCAACGGCTAGGACATCAGTGGACTGATCATACACATCAGTCGACTGATCAAGCATCACTCGACTGCTCATTCCAACGGTCGAGTGAGACTCCATTCTGTGCCCTAAAATCCGAGCATCAGTCAACTGATCACAAGATCACCGATCGCTGCCCAATTGGCCGATCGCCTATATATGGCGGTCGACTACCCATATATCCCTAGTTGACTACGCTGGACGCCTCTTGGCACCCGGTCGGGACACACCTCAAACATGAGGTTTTAGCCCAAGTATGGTGCCCCCATACTTGCTAGACCACCCTTAACCTAGACCTAAGCCTTCTAGCCATCTCCATCAGCCTTACGCCTCTCGGATCCCTCCAAGTCATCCATGACTTGTTCATCCATCGTGCTAGCCTTCAGGTGCTTCCATCGGCTATGTCATGATAACGGTGTCTACACCGCCAAGGCACATTTGACTTACGCCGCCAAGACTCCGCTTGGACTTTACGCTGCCAAACATTAGACTTATGCTGCCAAGACTCCCGCTTGGACTTTACGCCGCCAATACCAAACCCCTTGGACTTCTCAAATGCCAAGACTCAAGCTTGGACTTTCCCTTGCCAACTCATGTTGGACTTTCCATGCCAATACCCATGCTTGGACTTTTCCAAATGCCAAGTGTCCCACTTGGACTTTCCATGCAAGTACCCATGACTTGTACTTTCCATAATCACATGGTCAACCCTAGTCAACCATCAAAGTCTCCCTCGAGTCAAACTCGAGTCCAGTTAAACATAACCCGGATTGATTGTATAAAAAATCTCCCCAAAACATCAATGTACATTAATGTCAAACATCAATGTCAACTTACTTTCAAACATCAAAACATCTCTCGAGTCAAACTCGAGTCCGTCAATCGTGACTGGGCCGATAGCCCTTTTGATGTTTGACAAAACAAACCTTGAGTTAGGCCCCTAACTCAAATTCCCTTACCAATTTTCCAAATTGGTAATTTAATGTTCTCCCCCTTTTTAACATATATCAAAAAGGTTATCTTTCCAAGGAGATCAATGTCTCATGTCCCAATGAGATCTTACAATCTCCCCCTTGGTCCAAAAATACCTAGGATGACTACCATCTTCCTAGTGATAAGTCCCATATCACTCAAGAGAGGCAATCCTATATGCTCTCCCAATTTCCAAATTGGGTCTCTCAAAATCTCATTTTCCTCCTCATAAGGAAAAATACCATTCATCATCCCATGATGAATTCCTCCCCCTAAAGGATTGCTCCCCCTAGACCATTGCACCAACAATGTCTTTGGGAAGTCCCTAAGTCAATAGGAACTCTAAACTATCAAAGATAAGGTTAGAAATTCAACATTGAACTTTCCAACACCTTAAAATTGATACAAACCCTAAACACCTCTCCAAATCTATATCCATTGGATTTTCACCCTTTATAATGCTTCCCAAAGCATATCCTAGGGTTAGGTGTGATTAGGTACCTTACCCATAGCTTAAACCAGGCTAAACAAACCTAGTTTTCGCGTTATCTGCATTGGCAGTCGACTCTGTCAGCTTCTTGTCGTATGATGTGCCCATCATTGGACCGCACCGAGCGATACGAGTGATATCAAGGCCGCTAGTCGAGTCCAGCGTGCGCCCATCACGATCGCTTCAGAGAGATCGATAATCAAAACCTGATTTTCAATTATCAGACTCGACTTTTGGAAATTCATAAGTAATTCTACGTATATCGAAAAATCACAAAATTTGATACGTATATTACTTATCACACATACAATCGGTGAAAATTTTTAGAAAAATATTTTAACCATTGAAATAGGAGATTTGTACAAAGTTCAAAAACTATTAAAACTTTAAAGTTTTTTATCTACCTTGTATCAACTTCTACAATGATGATTGCTATCAAAAGATAGACTTCACCAAGGTTTTCTAAAGTGATTTTAAAATGTTTTTGAAAACCTATTTTGAACCATGATTTATTGGATAAATATACATAACTTGTATATTAGCTTTCCTCATAATTCTTAGTGATGATTAAAATAAGTTAAGTTCATCTAGATGCACTATCTATGCACCTTGAACCTAACTTATTATCCTAACATCTCACATGTTATCTAAGATGTAAACACACACATACATGTCAATTTAGATGTGAGATGTGGAGTTAGGATTATTATGGCCTCATGCATTTTCTAGGCAACCCTACTTGATTCCCTTATAAATGGGACTCCAAGTCATGCCATTTTTCGTTAAATCAATTTTAATCAAAATACAATGCATGAATGATCATGGCATAAATGATATCAATAATAACGCATGGCCAATGATCATGATGTCATGGCATGTGATATAATCTAAAAACAAACATGACATCTAAAATAATCCTAAACAATGGCATACCATGTTATATGATAAGATGAAATTTCATGTCATGATGTGGCAATTTTCCATAAACCAATACATTAATACAAGCACATAATCAAACACAAATGATTTTCATAAACAGAAATTTCATTCAATTTAAGAAAGCTTCAGTTTTTTACATCCAAAATAGAGATTTGAGACGCTCAATCTCACTACACAAACTAAAAACAAAAATCCCAACATCCTCTAGATCTAATTATCTGCAGAAGGTGGAGGTGGAGGAGGCTGCTAGCTCAAGGTCCAGGCTCGCATCATCTCATACATATCGAGCTGACGCTGCTCGATGCGCCTCTGGGACTCTGCAATCTGAATGTAGCGCTCCTCCATCCGACTGAGATGCTCGCCCATGGAGGATTGCCCCACTATAAGCTCTGATAGCCGAGAGTTGGACTGCTGCTGTAGTCTCGAATCGCCTCCACCGTCTAAACCAATTGTTGGTGCAATCGTCCCAGGTCACGATTGACCAGACTCGAGTTTGACTCGAGAGATGCTTTGATGTTTGACAAAGTAAGTTGACATTGATGTTTGACATTAATGTCTGTTGATGTTTTGGGGAGATTGTTTATACAATCAATCCGGGTTATGTTTAACTGGACTCGAGTTTGACTCGAGGAAGACTTTGATGGTTGACTAGGGTTGACCATGTGATTATGGAAAGTCCAAGTCATGGGTACTTTGCATCGAAAGTCCAAGTGGGACACTTGGAATTTGGAAAAGTCCAAGCACGGGTATTGGCATGGAAAGTCCAACATGGGTTGGTAAGGGAAAGTCCAAGCTTGAGTCTTGGCATTTGAGAAGTCCAAGGGGTTTGGTATTGTCGGCGTAAAGTCCAAGCGAGAGTCTTGGCAGCATAAGTCCAATGTTTGGCGGCGTAAAGTCCAAGCGGAGTCTTGGCAGCGTAAGTCCAATGTGCCTTGGCAGTGTAGACACCGTTTGCATGGCATAGCCGATGGAAGCACCTGAAGGCTAGCGCGATGGATGAACAAGTCATGGATGACTTGGAGGGATCCGAGAGGCATAAGCCTGATGGAGGTGGCTAGAAGTCTTAGGTCTAGGCTAAGGGTGGTCTAGCAAGTATGGGGGCACCATACTTGGGCTAAAACCTCATGTTTGAGGTGTGCCAGTCGACTGGTGCCAAGAGGCAGTCGACTAGCGTAGTCAACTAGGGTTTGATCGCGAATTGCTTAGCGATCATCGCCATAGATGGGCAATGATCGATTAGATGAGCTGATCGATCTTGTGATCAGTCGACTGATGCTCGGATTTTAGGGCACAAAATGGAGTCTCACTCGACCGCTGGGATGAGCAGTCGAGCGATGCTTGATCAGTCGACTGATGTGTATGATCAATCGACTGATGTCCTAGCCATTAGATTTTTTTCAGCGTGGATTACACCGTTGTCTCACAACAACAGTGTGATTAGTCGACTGATCAACTTTTTCCAGCACAGGTTGAGCCTATAAAAGGAGCTCGTGATGGAGAAAAATGCATCCGGTTTTTGAGAGATTTATGGGTGATTTGTTGCTGCAAATCAGGTCTCCATGTGCTAATAAAACAACCAAGCATTCAAGCAATCAAAAGCAAGTGTTGTAAAGTTTTTCTTTACTTGTCTTTCACATTAATTGTTGTAATTGCTTGTTTTTGTTTCTGACTATTGTAAGATCTCTTGTAAGAGGTTTCTCCGCCTCCGACTTGTGTCGAGAAGGAGTGTTTATCATAGTGGTGTGTGATTGGCATCGCTAGGGTTCGTACGAACCCAATCCGTGGAGTAGGAACCGTTCGGTTCCGAACCATGTTAAATATTTGTGTTTGCATGTTGTATATTTCGTTATCATTATTACTTTTCTATTTCCGCTGTGCTAATGAAATTGTAGAGACAAACGCGAAAGAATTCCATCATCGTACGAACACGACGCTATTCACCGCCTCTAGCGGCCTCAAATATCTTGCAATGTTGCATTTGATTGTACTATGCTTGCTGCATTTAGGTGTACATCATATTCATGCATGTTTCTTGCATTTGTTATACGATTGTGTCGGATACTGGTATGGGTTGGACAGACCATCAGATACCTTGACCTGTAGCTTGAGTATATTGTGTGTTGATCTTACTCTTCCTGTTATATATATATGTTGGATTTATGTTCAGGTTGGATAAGAGTAGCATAGCAGACTTCAGGTATGTCTGCATTTTTACGTTGTTTATTTGGTTAGATGGTATATGCTTGTATATATATACTATGCTGATATACTTGTTGTACCTCTAGATTATGTTGTTGAAAATACATGTGATATGACATATATACATGTTTCTCTATTACCTGCTGAGTTTTACTCACCACCACCACGGACCATGGGTTTTTCTGTCACCCAGGTAACAGGTAGAAGACTTTGTGATGACTTGGAGCACCGCTAGCTGACATCTCATCTCACCTCCGAGGCTCCCGTGTTTGTTTTGGGCTTTCTGTCCGTTGTGTATTGTATTTGGAGTTTTCGTGATGTACTATGTTGTATATTCGGATTTTGTCGAGGTTTCGTATTATTATGATGTGTTAGTCATACCGGTATGCATGTGTGGGATTGTATTGTTGTTGTATCATTTCCATTGTGTATTTGTTGTAGTTAGTTGTTATGTTGTTGTGGTTTGGTTATATTTTTATATGTGTTGTTGTTATTGTGGGCCTACGGGCCTTGTATTAATCCGAAATATTGCCACGTACAGGGGAGATGTCGTCCGTTTGATTTTCGGCTCGGCATAATCTCGGGGCGTGTGATGTGTTATTTTCTGCAAGTGCATGGTTGTCGTCAAGTAATAAAAAGATTGATCCCACAGGGATTAGGACAATTACCGAATGATCGTGATACCAAGTTATCTAGTCAATCAATTTGTGGATTAAGCAAAGACACTGAGAAGTCAAGAACAACGAATGAGAAGAACGAGCTAAAAGTCAATAGTTTAGGAGAATCTCAGGATATGGGTTTCACCACATCGACGATTTATAAGGTGATTTAATTCTTTCCTACCCCTATTAGAGTTGTTTTGATGGAACCTATCCTAAGGTAAATCAACGGTCCCTTTCGAGGTCTACGCTAACTGTACCTATCAAACTCAATTTACCTGTCACGGTATTCGAGCATAGGGGATCATAATCAGCTAAGGGGACCTGTCACGAGACCCCCGCAAACCTCCCTAGTCTTACCTCCGTTACATGGTAAAAACTGGATTTGATAGATCCATTAAGTCCATAAGAGTTCCTTTAGAGTCTAAATTTCCTTTTCACGGTAGGTTTGCACACGGGACCATAATCAGCTAAGGGGACCTATCACGAGACCCCCGCAAGCCCTCATAGATACACTACCGCTACTTGACAGGAGTTTATCCCTAATTGGTTCTGGGTTTCGGGAACTTGGGTTCACTGTTAGGTACTTCCCCTTAGCTCCTTAGGTTTATCAATAAGAATCCAAAAACAGATCAAAACAAACAATAATACAAGGAGTATAGATTACATCATCCATCATAAAAAGTCAAGGGCTACTCCCCCATCCTAAGATTACAAGGCACTACTCCATAATCGAACAAGAATTGCTAGAGAAAGAAATTACGATACTTAGTGCCATCTGTGTTCCTCTGTCGTCGACTCCTTCCTTATCCTCCTTCTTCTGTCGTTGTTTTCACCACCCGCCGTCCTCCTCTAGGGTTAGAATATCTCCTCTTTTATAGCCTTGGCCTCCTCTTTAATTAAGGCAAAAGATTTTCCTTTAATTGAGACGAAGATCGCGGCTCTCGCAGAAAAGGAAATCCGGAGTCAGGACGACACGCCCATGCCAAATGAGGGCACAGGCGTGTCGCTGGCTTCCCACAGGACGTGTTGCGCTTGAATTGGGGCGTGTCGAAGGTTGAAGTGGGGCGTGTTGAGCACTGGAACTCCTGACACGGACGTGTCACTGATAACACGCCTGTGTTGTTTTGATACACAAGTCGTGTCAACACTTTAACTGGGGTGTGTCGGCTGCTGAACCAGGGCGTGTTAAAGGCTGGAACTCCTGACAGGACGTGTCACTGATGACACGCCTGTGTTGTTTTGATACGCCTGCTTCTTTGTCCTGTTAACACGGAAAACACCCAAAAGTAGTCTCTTTGTCCAAAATATGCTAAACTTAACTAAATCATGATAAAATACATGCCTAGTACATGAAATGAGATAAAATGCATGTATATGGAGTAGTGAAAACATAGCATGATTTATACACATCAAAATCCCCTAGTCCTAAACTTTTGCTTGTCCTCAAGCAAAGAAAACTCAAAAGACAACTTATTTGTGGGAATGCTTGACACCATCCAGAGGTATACAATCTGATCTTAATCTTTTCAAGTCATTCCTAGTTGCCAAGTTTGAAAGATCCCTATATAGTGCACGTGAAAGGTTGGACTAAAGTCGTTGGACACCAATCCGGATTTGACATCCCTTCTATCGTAGAGCAATCTTATTTCCGGCATAGAGGCACTTACCTGCCTTAATGCATGGATCATCCTTACCTATCATCAAAAGGTCTCAAAGGAGCACTTTCTAAGAGAGAAGGAAAGGAATTTATAGAGAGCATTTCCCTAGTAACTAGTTAGTCTCAAAGGGGCACCTTTTAGGTGTTTCCCCAGTAACTACTTGGTCTTAAAGGGGTGCTTGAAAACAATTCTAGTTTTCGGTTTTTTTTTTCGATCATACTTCTAGTGAAAGTGTTTCTCTAGTAACCAAGTTGCGCAGGCAAGTCTCCAATGGAAAATCTAGTTCTCATCCGATATGGGGGATTTAAATCCTTTTTTGGATACCTCAGACATATAGACCGTGTTAGAAGTGAAATAGGGCTCTTATCAAATAGGCAAAAAGAAATATCATGATCCGACCAATATTCAGTTGTATTACGCTAGATGATATAAAAATGCAATGTTATGATATATGAAAAGATGCAAATAAAATAGCACTAACCAGACTAAAAATCTAAGTAGAGACAGCATAAGCAGTAAAGGATGTGCATCGAAACTCACAAAATAGCTCAAGGTGGTCTTTAAGCGCGACATAGGCGTGCTTCCGTCCGGCCCAGGCGTGCCGCAGGTGAGAAAAGTGCGACACGGGCATGCTCGGCAGCACGCTTGACCTGTGTTGTCTTCGGGTAACCTCAACACGCCTGTGTCGTTCGGCATAGGAGGGTCGTGTCAATTTGGCACGCAGTGGCACGTTTAACATGTCGTGTCCTGTAAACCTGAAAAAAATGTAAAACTCAAAATAAAATAAAATAAAATAAAATGACTAAAAAAATGAAAATAGCTTGGGTTGCCTCCTAAGAAGCGCTTGTTTAAGGTCGTTAGCTTGACCCCTCAGTTATCCCCTAGTTTTGGGGATATGGCTCGAGGAGTGTGCTCTGCCCCTCTTCCTCCTCAACCAGCTCTGTGGTGTTAGGTTGGGGTCAGAAATCTCCAGCTCTTTATCCTCAAAATCCCCTTCGAGCTTATTAAGATGAGTTTGTTCTGGTGCTCCTTCTAGTTCTATTGACTGGAAACTGTCAATCCTACAACAAACATCAAAAACAGAAGGCTGTTTAACAACTTTTGAAAGGTCGAATTCAATTTTGTCATTTCCAAATGCAAGTGAGAGTTTGTGGTTCTTGACATCTATCATTGCCCCTGCAGTAGCCAAGAAAGGTCTCCCCAAAATGAGTGGAATGCATGGGTCTTCATCCATGTCAAGCACTACAAAATCTGCAGGAATAATAAAATTTCCCACCTACACTGGTACATCTTCTAAGATTCCCAAAGGATATCTAATGGAGCGATCGGCTAACTGCAAGGCCATAGTAGTTAGTTTCATTTCTCCCAAATCCAATTTCTTGCATATGGAAAGAGGTATCAGATTGACACTGGCGCCCAAATCGCAAAAAGCCTTATCAAAATTTGAGTCATCAATTATGCAAGGGATAGAAAAGCTACCCGGATCATTAAGTTTGGGAGGTGTCATGTTCTTAATTAAAGCACTGCACTCCTTAGTAAGAGCCACTGTTACATGCTCCTCGACTTTTCTTTTATTGGTTAAGATGTTCTTCAAGAAATTGGAGTATGTAGGCATTTGTTGAAGAGCTTCTGTAAAAGGTATATTGATATATAGCTTCCTAATTACCTCAAGGAACTTACCAAATTATTCGTCCAATTTTTCCTTAATCAGCCTCTGAGGGAACGGGATAGGGGGCTTATATGTTCTTGGTTCCTTATTCGACACGCCTGTGTCATTCGGCACAGGCTGGGCGTGTTGGCTACTGGAGTGACCTGACACGGGTGTGTCGGCTGACACGCACTCGTGTGTATTCTCTCCCTCAGGCGTGTTGAACAACACGCCTTGGGTCAGGGTGTGTCGGCTTCCTTTTCTATTCAACCCAGGCGTGCTGCTATCTTCTTCCAACTTTGACACGCTCGTTTCCTTTAGCACAGGGGCCGCTTGTTGAGTTCTGTCTCCTTCTAAAATCCTTCCACTTCTCAAACTTATGGAATTAAAATGCTCAACTGGGTTTACTTCTGAATTTCTAGGAAATCTGCCCGGCGTCCTTGATGCAGAGCTGGCAATTTGGGAAATTTGATTTTCCAAAATTCTTGTGTGATTAGTCAAATTATCAACCTTGCCTCCCAATTGCTTGATTGCCTCGGTATTATTTTGATGTTGCTGATTTGATTCTACAATATGCTGTCGAAATTCATTGTTTATCTTCCCCTGACACGTAATAAAATTCTCCATCATCTTTTCTAAGCTCGACTTGGGTCCTGGCTGAAATCCCGAAGGTGCTCCAAAACTGTTCTGTCCAGAAGAATTTTGGTTGGCTCTATACGAAAAGTTAGGATGATTCCTCCAACCAGGATTGTACGTGTTCGAGTAAGGGTTGCCACTATTAGGCTTCTAATTAAAATTATTTAGCGCATCTACTTGCTCAATCCCAGCTCCTGCAGATGGTGCGTGTAAGATTTGGCAATTCATCGCTACATGTCCTGTTACACCACAGATCTCGCAAGTGACATTAGATGAGTTTACAGCTGATACATTAAAATGTTCGAGCTTTTGAGTTAACGCATCGACTTTTGCATTGAGTAGATCAAGGGTACTTACCTCAAACTTACCTGGCATTTTAGTTTGATATCCTCGTTCTGTAGCCCATTGGTGAGAATTCATTGCCACATTCTCGATGATCTCAAAAGCTTCATCCAATGTTTTGTTCATAAGAGCTCCTCCTGTAGCAGAATCAAGAGAAACTTTCGTAGCATACAAGATTCCATTGTAGAAAGTATGAACAATGAGCCACTTCTCCAGCCCATGACGAGGGCATTGCTATAGTAATCCCTTAAATCTGTCCCATGCTTCAAATAGTGTTTCTCCATCCTTTTGCGCAAAATTAGTGATTTGATGACGAAGACTTGCAGTTTTGCTGAGTGGAAAATACTTGTCTAAAAATCTTTGCTCCAGCTGATCCCAGGTAGTTATGCAATCTGTTGGAAGAGAGTGTAGCCAGGCTCTAGCTTTGTCCCGCAATGAGAAAGGAAACAAGCGCAATCTAATAGCATCAGCTGAGGCTCCATTCAGTTTTAAAGTTTCGCAAAATTCCAAAAAAAATACTTCCAAGTCATTTGGATCTTCAGTGGGTGCTCCTCCGAATTGATGTTGTTGGACCATGGATAGTAGAGCCGGTTTCAATTCAAAGTTGTTCGCTTCAATAGGGGGTCTTCTAATACTCGATCTCAATCCCCTTGTACTAGGTGTTGCGTAATCCCTTAAAGGTTTATTCTCATTACGTCGGCCATGTTAGGTCGATTATATTCTGATGTTCTTTGAAATCGTCTTCTAGCAAGGAACGTTATCTCTATCTCAGGATCAATATCGAGAATTTCTCTATTAAGTCTGTGCATGCAACAACAAGAGAGGCTCCCAAAACGAGAGTTCAGAATAAACACAAAGAATAGGAACAAAAATAGAAAACTAGATTAACTAAATCACGCTCAATTCGATATTGAGTGCCAATCCCCGGCAACGGAGCCAAAAACTTGATGTGTTATTTTTCGCAAGTCCACGGTTGTCGTCAAGTAATAAAAATATCGATCCCATAGGGATTGGGACAATTACCGAATGATCGTGATACCAAGTTATCTAGTCAATCAATTTGTGGATTAAGCAAAGACACTGAGAAGTCAAGAACAACGAATGAGAAGAACGAGCTAAAAGTCAATAGTTGAGGAGAATCTCAGGATATGGGTTTCACCACGTCGATGATTTATAAGGTGATTTAATTCTTTCCTACTTCTATTAGAGTTGTTTTGATGGAACCTATCCTAAGGTAAATCAACGGCCCCTTTCGAGGTCTAGGCTAACTATACCTATCAAACTCAATTTACCTGTCACGGTATTCGAGTGTAGGGGATCATAATCAGCTAAGGGGACCTGTCACGAGACCCTCGCAAACCTCCCTAGTCTTACCTCCATTACTTGGTAAAAACTGGATTTGATAGATCCATTAAGTCCATAAGAGTTCCTTTAGAGTATAAATTTCCTTTTCACGGTAGGTTTGCTGCAGGACCATAATTAGCTAAGGGGACATCACGAGACCCCGACCCTCATAGATACCTCTGCTACTTGACGGAGTTTATCCCTAATTGGTTACGGGTTTTTGGGAACTTGGGTTCACTGTTAGGTACTTCCCCTTGGCTCCTTAGGTTTATCAATAAGAATCCAAAAACAAATCAAAACAAACAATAATACAAGTAGTATAGATTACATCATCCATCATAAATCGTCAAGGGCTACTCCCCCATCCCAATATTACAAGGCATTACTCTATAGTCGAACAAGAATTGCTAGAGAAAGAAATTACGATACTTAGTGCCATCTGTGTTCCTCTGTCGTCGACTCCTTCCTTATCCTCTTCTTCTATCATCGTTTTAACCACCCGCCGTCATCCTCTAGGGTTAGAATATCTCCTCTTTTATAGCCTTGGCCTCCTCTTTAATTAAGGCAAAAGATTTTCCTTTAATTGAGACGAAGATTGCGGCTCGCGAAAGGAAATCAGTCGGGATGACACGCGCGTGCAAATAAGGGCACAGGCATGTCGCGGGCTTCCACAGGCGTGTTGCGCTTGAATTGGGGTGTGTCGAAGGCTGAACTGGGGCGTGTTGAGCACTGACTCTCCTGACATAGACGTGTCACTGATAACACGCCTGTGTTGTTTTGATTCACAGGTCGTGTCAACACTTTGACTAGGGCGTGTCGACTGCTGAACTAGGGCATGTTGAAGGCTGGAACTCCTGACACGGACGTGTCACTGATGACACGCCTGTGTTGTTTTGATACGCCTGCTTCTTTGCCTTGTTAACACGGAAAACACCCAAAAGCTGTCTCTTTGTCCAAAATATGCTAAACTTAACTAAATCATGATAAAATACATGCCTAGGACATGAAATGAGATAAAATGCATGTATATGGAGTAGTGAAAACATAGCATGATTTATACACATCAGCGTGACAGGGGATCCCATATGTGCTCGACAATTTAAGCAATAGGTGACCCGTTTTTGTGTGCTGAAGGGGGTTTTATATAAAAGAACCAGTGTCGGGCCTTTGTTGCGATGTTTGGGGAAGACAGAAGCAAATTATTGCGAGAGATACACGAAGGAGCTTACGGAAGTCATATATGTTAGGGCAATCTCTTGTCGTAATATGGTTTTGATGGTATGGCAAAGGGTTTAAGTTAGTGTGTTATGTTGATTTGATATGTGTGTTGAAGTCGTGCATGACTTAGTAATTTGCACATAGAGCTGTGGTGAGTTTCACATCTCATGACTCGTGCCTTGAGTCGGTGAAGGATAGCTTTGCGGAAGTCGTGCGCTTGGAGCATCCGAGGGACCGCCGGACGAGAAGCTTGGAGTGAAGCCAGAGGAAGTAGACTTCGAGGCAAGAGACGCGAAGGAGCATTGCAGAGCTGTGCGCCTGATGCTGCCGAGGGATGTGGCCGAGAACGAAGAGAACTTCGAAGGCGAGGGACTCCGAGAGATGAGAGTGAGCGATTGTAACCCGGGGAGGGGTAGCTCTTAGGTGAAACTTGGCTATTTGGCCAAGTGTCGGATGGATTTTCCCGACACCAGTCGACTGCCATGTCATGGCAATCGACTTCTCTGAGTCAAGTGAGTTCGACTGGTATCCGACTGATGGGTTTATGCCCAGCGATCAGCCGATTGAACCGCTCGTAGATTCGATTGCGCCGATCACGGAAAGTCTTGTGTATAGCAGCCGATCGATGAAAGTGAGGTATAATTCGGGATCATTGCCGCTAAGAGATGACAGTTAAGTTTCTGACTACAACGGTCGGGGATCGCGGACGTGGTTTCGAGGCTCAGTAAGGGTATGGTTGTCGTGCCAAGGACCGCGATGGCTAGTATGGAACGATGGGAGCATCATACTTGGAAGAAATCAGCCCTCTCTATAAAAAGAGAGGGTGTAAGCCTTTGAGAGGCTAATGCTTATGCTCCAAGTGATCTTCCTAGTGCCCCACAAGCTCTAAACTCTTCTTACTTGTTTTTACTTCATTCTATTTGTAAGAAGAGTGATCTTGATTGTAAAGGTTACCTCCTCCTAGCTTGGTGCAAAGGAGAGACCAATAGTGATTGGCTTTGGAGGAGTGATTCACCTCGGACGAATCGGGATCGTGGATTAGCGGCGTAGCCGTGAACCACATTACATTCCTTTGTTAGCGTTTGTATTTTCGTTTACCACTTTGTCTTTATTGTTTATTCTTCCTCTTGCGCTAACAATTGTGTAGACGAGCAAACGAACGAGAGAATTCCAACATCCATTGGAAGAGGGCTATTCACCCCCCTCTAGCTGGCCGTACCGATCCCCTACAAGTGGTATCAGAGCCAAGGAAAGCTTGTTGAGGACTAACCGCCACAACAAGCAATTTTTCGAAATGGCCGGCTCCAACATCCATCCTCCGAAGTTCGACGGCGAATTCTCTTGCTGGAAAAAGAGAATGGAGGTATTCTTCGAGACTGATTTTGATATTATGCTTATAATGGAAAATGGTTTCGAGTTGCCTAGGGATGAAAGGGGTGAACCAATTGAAAAATCACGTTGGACTAAGAAGCAAAGAGAGGAGCACCTTGCAAACTCAAAGGCAAAACATCATCTTCTCAATGTGCTCCCTCAACAAGAGATCAACCGAATCGGAGAATGTGCTAGCGCCAAAGGGATGTGGGAAAAGCTTGTAGAACTCCATGAAGGCACATCCGAGGCCAAGCTAGCTAGGAGAGACCTCCTCCGCTCCCAACTCTCAAACATCAAATTAGAAAAGGGAGAAAAGGTAACTTCCCTACATTCTAGATTTAAAGAAATATTAATTGGGCTAACAAGTGTAAGAGAAATTCTCTCCAACCGGGATATGGTAATAAAGGCCATAGATTCCTTTCCCCGGTCCTCAAGATGGAGCTCCATGGTGGATTCATTTTACATCTCCAAGAACTTGGAAGTAAGTACCTTGGAGGAATTTTTCTCAACAATGGAGCTCCACGAAACTAGGCTTGAAGGAATACAAGAAGAGCCTAGAATTCAACCCTCAAGAGGAGTAGCTTTGATAGCGAATAAGGGGAAGAAGAAGATGGAAATCCCCTCCTCCTCCGATGACGAAGCGTCTTCCTCCTCCTCCATGGATAGCACCGAAGAAGCCTATATGGTAAGGAAGGTAAGACGTGCATTTAAGAATTTTAGATTTGATAAATCTCATGATAGGAATAGAAGACCAAGGGGGAAGGTCATATGCTACAATTGCCAAGGAGAAGGGCACATAAGGGACAATTGTCCTCTCTTAAACAAGAGCAAGGAAGAGAAGAAAAAGAAAGAAGAAAAGAAGAAGAAAAAGGGGAGCAAGAAAAAGAAGGAAGAGGAGAAGAAGACAAAGGAAAAGGGAAAGGCTAAAGCTCTCAAGGCAAGGACTTGGGATGATCCATCCTCATCCTCCTCATCATCATCGGATGAGGAGAATGCCTTTGTCACCAATTTGGCCTTGATGGCCTTTGATGACTTGGATTGCTCTTCATCCGAAAATGAAGGATCAAGCTCAAGTGGGGAGAACTCAAATGAAGGGGGAGCTTCTACATCCTCATCATCCGAAGAAGAAGAGGACATGGAAACTATGGTAACAAAAGCCTCTCCTAAGAAAATAGTTTCCATAATTTCTAGTTTAACTAAGGACTTATTTGGAATGAAAAAGAAAAATAAAAACATGCTTAATCAAATTAAGGCATTAGAAAATAAGCTAGAAAATGCATGCTTAAATGATAATATTTCTTCTAGCTTAAATGATGCATGCTCACATGACCTTTATGTGCCATTAGATGTTAGTGATGCATGTATAAATGAAAATAGGGCCTTAAGGGAAAAGGTAGATTATTTAACAAAAGCCCTAGAAAAATTCACAATTGGCTCCAACACATTGAACATGATCTTAGGGAGCCAAAGAGCTACTTTCAACAAAAAGGGCCTAGGTTATAAAGAAAAGAAAAATGAAAAGGCCTATAAATGCCTAATTGCTAGGGGACAAGATAAAAAGAAGGTAATAGCTAGGAAATGGATCCCCAAGGAGTATCTAGTGAACCCAACAGGCAAGAACTTATTTTGGGTTCCAAAATCCATCCTTAAGGGTTAGGATAACCCCTAGGGTAGTCAACCATATGCAATTGACCTATATCATATTTTGGTTGACTTAGGATGGCGGGACAACATTTTTAGAATTGTGTTGGGTGATGATAACGTGCCCATAAATAGATAATAATGCATAAATCATGATGATTAATGTAGTTGCTACACAAGTTTGCAATCATGATTTATGATATTGTGATTTGGCACATAATCATGGGAAATAGGTTTGAATCATGCTTTAGGTGATACTTTGTTGATTATCATCATATAATACCTAATGCATGATTATTATTTAATGAATACATGTATTTGATGATCATAATGTAGAATTAATTGATATAAGTCTTTATGATCATGAGGATTGTTAGGGTGATACCTAACCTTAATAGAATTGCATGAATATAGTGGTTAAGTATATACAAATACCCCCTAGGATGCATCTCACACTCACCATAGGCTACCTTGATTGAAAACTTAGCATGGGTGAGATGTTAGGATGATACAAATGTCCACTAATGCCTATGGCATTTAGATGGTCATTTAAAGTATCAAAATAGCAATAATAGACCAATCATGGGGAAGGCTTATGTTTAATTCATAGACATATTGTCCAAAGATCATGGTTGGATATTTCATATGTTTTCAAAAAAAATTCTTACTTTAAAATACATGTATTCATGTTTTGAAACAATTGGATGCAAGACTAGGTGTTAAAATGGATACTCTTATGTTCAAAAACCTAGTAGTTTTTAAAGCTTTTGGATTTTTGGCAAATACGTGGAAATATAATGATTTTTCATGAAAACCTATTTTTCACTGATAGATATACTTAAAAGAAATGTGTTCCCAAAATTTCATGATTTTTCAAATTTTTTGGAATTAATAATGCATTTCTGAAATTCATCCAAAAAATCAGAAATTCGGATTCCTTTGTGCGATCATTGCCATATTGATAGCGATCGATGGATGTGAACCAATGAACGATCTGATAACCTGATTTTATTAGGTTTTGACTGATTTTAATATATGTTTCTCTTTATACTTGATGCCATGAGTTTATAACTTAGTATTAATATTTTTGATGGTGTCAAAGGGGGAGAAATAATTATGTTTAAGTTAATTATGATAGGGGGAGAAATTAAGGGGGAGTTTCATGGATTAAGGGGGAGTTGCATGTTGCTATATCATGTTTATGTTTACATGCTTTCTTTCCTTTAAAATTTATATCAAATGTTTTTACCTAACTTAAACGGATTGCCACACATCAAAAAGGGGGAGATTGTTAGGGCAATCTCTTGCTGTAATATGGTGTTGATGGTGTGGCAAAGGGTTTAAGTTAGTGTGTTATGTTGATTTGATATGTGCGTTGAAGTCGTGCAGGACTTAGTAATTCGCACATGGAGCCGTGGCAAGTTTCACATCTCATGACTCGTGCCTTGAGTCGGTGAAGGATAGCTTTGCGGAAGCCGTGCGCTTGGAGCATCCGAGGGACCGCCGGACGAGAAGCTTGAAGTGAAGCCGGAGGAAGTAGACTTCGAGGCAAGAGACGCGAAGGAGCATTGCAGAGTCGTGCGCCTGATGCTGCCGAGGGACGTGGCCGAGAACGAAGAGAACTTCGAAGGTGAGGGACTCCGAGAGATGAGAGTGAGCAATTGTAACCCGGGGAGGGGTAGCTCTTAGGTGAAACTTGGCCATTCTGGTGTCCGAAAAGCTCCTTGAGATTGAACATCATATCATAAGTACTAAACATTGCTTGATGCTGATGTTGCAGTACATTTGACATAGATGCCAAAATGTAACACTGCGCCATCTCATCGGTCTTGATCCACTTCTTATAGCTCTCTCTCTCCTTTTCCCCAGAATCATCTGCAGGCTTGGGAGGACACTCTTCGAGGAGTACATATTTGTATTCCTCAGCAGTCAAGACAATGTCTAGATTCCTCTTCTAATCAACATAGTTGGGTCCAGTAAGTTTGTTCTCTTTCAGAATCACAGCAAGTGGGTTGAAAGTCATTTTGAAAGAAAACCTAAGAATCAAATAAATCAAAACATTATATTTCAAAAAATTATTGATTCCTCAAACAATAAAATTTTAAAATCAACCAACACCTCAAAACACCGAGAATATCGTATGCCATGATAGTGTGGACGTATACGAATTCTACATTTCTAAGAGGAGGTTTTACCCATTAATTTTACTATCTTGTCATCCTAACTTTTTGACAAGTAAAATTAATAGTTGGTTCCTCTTTGGCCCTACAAATAAAAGCAGTGACTCCGATGGGGAGGATACTTATATTTGTATCTAAGTGTTCACCATTACTCGGTACCAAGGTAATTATCTCGGGTTATGTGCCTTCCGATGGGGAAGTACACACGCTCCTTGATAATTCCCTATAACGATATTTGACCTTGTGATCTGCAAACAAACCCATCCGATATGGAGGAAGGCACTCATAGCCGACGCGCAAGTTTGTTTGCATCACTTATTAAATCGTAATGGAGGCCGTGGGAATTTTAAAAAATTCCCTCTCCCACTTAGCAATTTGAAATTTAGGAATTTTCCTAGCCTACGACATGCATATCAAACAAAAAGAAATAAATATGAAAAATAAATTATTTTCCAACTATTATGGCTTTTGTCTTCAATATGTCTCCCGTCACAATGCCTTCTCGTCCGCTCCTCCTACGCCATGTACACGCCATCCGGAGATCCGAGCCGAGACTGTAACCTATTTTAATTTACATCCATCGATATTATACTCCACGAGGGAGTGTACATGATATCTAGATCGAAAGTAAACTAAAATAAAGAGTGGCTAAACAATGTCGTATCTAATTTACAAAAAAATCAAATACTAGACTCGTCAACCCCGAGGATTCAACAAAATAAATATTTACACACATACAATCACATACACACATATGGCCATAATAGTCGGATCTTATGCCTACAACCAAAGAGTTAAACTACGTATATCCTACTATTATCCGACACATATAATATATGAAAAGTGCATAAAAATTAACCGAATCCTAAACACACAAAACCGGAAACCTTGTCTCTGATACCAATTGAAGGGTTTTGCTTATCGAGTCCGTGAGGGGAAACTTTGCTTCCCACTTCACCTCGGTTGCTTGATTATGGCGATCCCTTCGATGTCCCCAGATTAAAAAAAATTAATCCTAGACAAAAGGGATTACCCAAACAACCAAGTCATTGTCGTGCTATTCGTTTAGAGAGGTCACTTGAACAAACTCGTTGTTCAAGCGACCATCCTCTATTCTATGAGTAGCCGCAGAATAGGCGATATGCGGATAAATCGGTTTTGTGTTTATGCTCGGGATCCAAGTATTATTTAGTAATATACAGATTTATATCATGCTCATAGTTGAAAAATAAATACAAATATGTAACATATAAAGATTAGAGAATCGATATACCTCTCGATCTTCTAATGTATGACCTTCCTCCTTTCGGACGTCGTGTGGGCAACGCTCTACCAAAAGTCGAAGCTCCTAGATTGCAAATCTTCCTTCCTTGCTCTTCCAAAGCAAGAGGAAGAATAGAAACAAGGTTCTTCTCCTCCCTAAAACCAACCAACAAGGAACAAATAGAATCCTTGCCACCGGCCAACTAGGAGGAGAAGTTTGTGGTGGAATCCGACCAAGACACCAAGGGAAAGCCCTATATCTTGTTTCCACCACCTAAGAAAAAGGAGAAGAGAAGCTTTGGTCGCCAGCCAAGGTTGGAAAGGGGCTGGAAAAGCTGCTAGATGCCGACCAATGAAGGAAGAAGAAGAAAAGAAAACCTTTCTTATTTGCTGCCACCCAAGCCTCCAAACCCTAGCCCTAATCCTATCTCAACTAGGATTCCTCTCTTGCCGCCCAAAACCCAAGATCTCTTGGATATCCTTCACGCCAACCTCCTTGCCCTCCTTTTATAGAGTTATGGATAAGTCATGATTTAATCTCCTCCATTGGTTCTAGGGATTTAATCTCAATCGTCGGATCTAGAGATTTAATCTCAACCGTCGGATCTAGAGATTTAATCTCAACCGTCGGATCTTAGAGATTTAATCTCTACCTATGGATCTTAGAATTTTATTTCTATCCATTGGATCTAAGCTTCATGAGGTGTTAATAGGCTACATTAGGGACCATGAGGAGGAGTTGGGTCTTGGCCACCCATGGATCAAGCCCACATAAAGTCCGATCCACTAATGATAATCCAATCCACTAAAGGATCAACATCGATCTACCTCACCAACCCCCATATGATAATATGGGCTCCATTTATTATTTGTACATTTTCTCCCCGTGTTTAAGATCTCAAATGTCCGTCTATTAATTAATTTACTGACCATTAATTAATCAACATCTAACTCCTTGAGTAGTACCACTCAACCTTTTCATCATGCCGGAACAAGTCCACCTGCAGGGTTTACATGATGAACCTTATGAGCTCCTCAAGGGGACATCATCATCCTAATATATAGGACACGGTTTCCTCCTATAATCAACGGCACGCCATAAAAATAATATCATCTCCCAACTTACCGAGCCTATCAATTTAATCTATAAATCTCGCCCATTGTAAATCAAAGAGATGAATACTAAGTATATGTGTCCATTATTATATCGGGATTAAGAGCATATACTAAATAATATCTGAGGTCCGATTCGATTATGTAGTCAGCAATAAATTGAATCACCTCTAAGTCGGTCCTGCACAATACACTCAAAGTGCACTAGTGTGATTCTATGGTCAAGACAAACCAATACCAAATCACACTACAACCATTCTGATGGTTTGTCCAAAGTCATCTCGGTTGTGAGCCTTTACTTATACTTTTCAAGGAGCCGATAACATGATCTCCCGTGTGACACCACACACCATGTTATCTACAATGTAAAGTATTAGACAATATGCATAATCATAAAAATATACAAACAATGATCATATGATTCTTATTTCAAAATAAAGATGTTCATACAAAAGATAGACTTTTCAATATACATCCCTACATTTAACCCAACTGGATTTCATGCCTGGTATCCGGTCCTCCTAATCTATAAAAGACATTTGCCTAGTATCTAGTCAACACAACCTACTAGGACTTCCTGTTAAGCCTGCACACTTAACACTGATATTAGAACACAAGTAAATCCTAACTTTAACTATGGTTCATACATCAAAACCGAGTGATGCTCTCTGCATCAATAATCTCCACTTTTTCTATGTATGACAACACATCAGTTAAAGTTAGGAGAATCAAACTGCAATATCCAATTATAGCATATATCAGAAATGCATTGGGTTAAAAATATATATGCATGAAATGCTCATATGGATACAAAACTTTAAAATTTTAATTCTCCCTCTCTTTAAGTCTCTTCTCTCTAACTTTAAATCTTCTCTGTCCCCCTTTGGCATACATCAAAATCAAAATTAAGTTCAAAATGGCACAACTTTAAAGCTGAGAATTAAAGTAAAAAAAAACAATTTTATCAAAAATACTTAAGTTTATCAATACTCCTCCTAAATAAGATTTTCTTTTAAAGATGGGATCTCCCCCTTTATCTTTCGGTTTCAAAATTTTCAAAATATATCAATGCTCCCCTTAAAATATTTTTGAAATTCTAACTCCCCCTCAATAAAAACATTTTTTAAATTTCTAAAATTTTTAAAATTCTAAATCCCTCTCAATAAAAATATTTTTCAAATTCTAAAATTTTAAAATTCTAACTCCCCCTCAATAAAAATATTTTTCAAAATTTTAATTTTCAAAATTCTAACTCTGTCTCAATAAAAACATTTTTCAAAATTCTAACTCCCCCGTTAATATATATATATTTAAAGTTTTTCAAAACTCCCCCTTAATAATAGCTAAAAATTTAAATGATCCTTAAAATTTTCAAAATTTTCAAGATGATGCATATGTGATAGAAAATATGTCCAAGCATGATTTCCAAAATATTTTTTTATTCTTATAAATACACATCTAAAAATTGTCCTTAAAGAAAATGTCCAACTCTTTACTAGCTCAAGTGATATAGAATTATCATCAAGCTTTGAATTAGAGTTAGTCACTGAAGTGATTGATTTACTCTTATAAATCCCATGTTGGTTCATGTCGATGCATTGAATCTATATCTGGAACCATGGGTGCAGTCCTAAAATCTCACACCCATCTTCGTGGCTCAATACACAAACAAGTAATCCTAGGTGTTTTGAGATGCGAAGGCTTACCTAGGTTTATTGGATCATGAAATCTAAATTGACCTAGGCTAGATTGATTTTTAAATTTCCTTTAAAAACAATACAATATAATATTACTTTTCAAAATAAATTTTGAGTAATGAACATGAAATCATCCTAGTCTACCAAGCATAATCCTAGTTGTCTTCTAAGTATACTAAATTCATCTTCCGAAAGTGGTTTAGTGAAGATATCAGTAAGGTTAGATTTGGACTCATCATAGTTGACTTCAATACTAACCTTTGCCACATGATCTCTTACAAAATGATGTTTAACATAAATGTGTTTAGTACCTGAGTGATGGATTGGATTTTTAGTTAAATTTATTGAACTTATGTTATCAACTAATGTTTTGACCTTTTTGTAATCTAATTCAAAATCTTTAAGTGTGTGCATCATCCATAATAATTGTGTCACACATTTACCTAATGTTATGTATTCTGCTTTAGTTGTGGAAAGAGAAACATAATGTTGCTTCCTACGGAACCAACTTACTAAGCATGATCCTAAGAGTTGACACCCTCCAATAGTACTTTTTCTATCTAGTTTGCACCCGGCATAGTCTGAGTCAGAGTATCCTACTAACTCAAAGTTATTGGATCTTGGGTACCACATACCTACATTAATTGTTTCTTTAATGTATCTTAGGATTCTTTTGACATGTGTTAAATGTGATTCCTTAGCACAAGTTTGATATCTAGCAAACATACTTACTGCAAATAGTATGTCGGGTCTACTTGCAGTTAAGTATAGTAAACTACCTATGACACTCCTATAGTAATTTAGATCTACAAATTTTCCTTCTTTGTCTTCATTTAATATAACATTTGTTGCCATTGGTGTTTTAATATCTTTTGCATTTTCCATGCCAAATTTTTTAATTAATTATCTTGCATACTTGTTTTGGTATATATAGTTACCGTCTCTTATTTGTTTCATTTGTAAACCTAAGAAAAAGTTTAACTCACCAACTAAACTCATTTCGAATTCTTGTTCCATTAGGTTTATAAATTCCTTTAAGAAGTTTGAATTTGTTGATCCAAAGACTATATCATCTACGTATATTTGAGCAATAAAAATGTCTTGGTTCAAGATTTTTCGAAAATAATTGAGTCAATTTGACCTTGTCTCAAGCTTTTGAGATTAAGTATGAAGATAGTCTCTCATATCAGGCTCTAGGAGCTTTTTTTTTATCCATATAAGGCCTTTTTTAATTTACATACATTATTAGGGTATTCTAAGCTCTCAAAACCTGGGGGTTGACTTAAGTATACCTCTTCTTTTATTACTCTATTTAAAAAGGCGGATTTGACATCCATTTGGTATAGCTTGAATCCTTTATGTGCCACATAATCTAGCAACATCCAAATTGACTCAAGCCTAGCTATTGGGACAAAAGTTTCATCATAGTCTAACCCTTCTACTTGACTAAACCCCTTAGCTACTAATCGAGCTTTATTCTTTATGATTTCTCCTTGATTGTTTAATTTGTTTCTAAACACCCATTTAGTGTCTATTATTGATTTATTTGATGGTGGAGGTACTAAGTCCCACACTTTATTTCTATCGAATTGTGCTAGTTCTTCTTGCAAAGCTATTATCCAATCAGTGTCCAGTAAAGCTTATCTATTGATTTTGGTTCTATTTTGGATATTAATGCGATTTGATTCAAGTTTCTTATGGCTGATCTAGTTTAAACTCCTAGAGTTGGATTTCCTAATACTTGTTCAAGAGGATGGTTAAAATTAATTCTAGATATCTTTAAGTTTTCTTGGGTTTGTTCTTCTTCATCATGTGTAATTTCATTTAGCTCATTTTGATTATCTTTTAATGTGTTTATTTGATTATTGGTAATTTCTTCTTCATCAAACTTTACATTAGTTGTTTCTTCAATTTTTAGAGTTTTCTTATTATAAATCCTATAGGCCCTACTAGTGGTCGAATATCCAAGAAATATCCCTTGATCGGTTTTTGAAGAAAATTTTCTGAGATGGTCTTTCGTATTTAAAATAAATACTTTGCATGCAAATACTTTTAGATATTTTATTGAAGGTATTTTATTATTAAAAATTTCATAATATGTTTTATTATGTAATTTATTAATTATTACTCTATTTTGCACATAACATGCAGTGTTTATAGCTTCGGCCCATAAGTAGCTAGGTAAGTCATATTCATTTAACATTGACCTAGCAGCTTTTTGTAGGGTTCTATTTTTTCTTTCTACTATTCCATTTTGTTGGGGCATTCTAGGGCATGAATATTCATGGTGAAATCCATTTTCTAGAAACATTGTTATAAATTTTTCATTTTTAAATTCTCCTCCATTATCACTTTGTATTCTTTTTATCTTAAGGTCTTTTTCATTTTCTATTAGTTTACTAAAGTTTTTAAATACTTCAAATGTTTCATCCTTTTGTTTTAAAAATTTTACCCATGTAAACCTAGAGTAATTGTAAGATACCAGCAAATAAAAATAACAATAAATACCCTTGTTAATTAAGAAATTACCTTATAAAATTTTTTAAGAAATTTTAGAAATTTTTCTGGACTTAAATGAAATTTCTATGGAATTTATGGGAAAATTTTAATAGGCTTTTAGAAGGCCTATTTAGATTATCTATATTTGAGGGATTAATGGGTTTAATTTACTTTAGGTTTAAATAGCTAAACCTAAGTTTTTATTCCATTATTTTCTTGATTCCATCTGATTCTTCACTTTTGACGCCGTGGCATCTCTTCCCCGGTCCGAACTTTTCATCGCGAGCCCTTTCTTCTCAACCCGAACGGTGATTTTTCTTCTCCTCACCCACTGTCGTCGATGGCCAGGCGAAGGACATCGTCTGATGCCATTGACATGATTCTTCGTCAGAGCAACGCGTGACCACAGTTTGACTACATTCTGCCTTCTTTCCCGACTCCGCCTGTGCACCTTCCTCTGACCGCGAACAACGCTGGTCGCCTACCACAACTCCATCTGTTGTCACCTCTCCTCCATCGTCGCCTTCAACTAGAAGTCTACAAGCACCGGTCGATGTCCCTTTCTTCCCATATGACAACAGCAAGCATCGTTACTTCCACAACGACCATCGGTCCATCTTCGCTACAAGTTGAGCATTGGTCCACCTTCCACAGCAAGCACCGTTGGTAATTCCATATGGTTTTTGGGTTTCAACAATTAGGGATTTGTCGTTCCAGAAGTTGTGTAGCTAGTTTGGGTTATGCTATGATTCCAGGTGGTTAGGATTTATGGAATTTAGTGTGGTTTGAAGCTCAAACGATAGATTTAGATTGAATATATTAAGCATATGAAGAAGCTAGGTTTGGAAAGTAGGATTTGAATGTTTAAAGTTGCATATCAATTGTTTAGTTAACTAATCTGGATGTTCTATAATCAAGTAATGAGGATATAGTTCCTTGTTGATTGTGTAGTGGTGGTTGATTGATCCAGATGTATTGGAGATTGGATCCCTTTTATCATATCAAGAAGGAGAGGAGGTTGAATCATCGTGAGGTAAGTTTAGACTGAGATATTTTTGTGTGAATTGACTTAATCTGGTATTGTAAGGGAATTCTACTTACAGTATATTTGTGGTTTACGAAATGGACTAAGATTGGTTTAGATTCATATTCCTATAGTTAATTTATGCTAGTGGTTGGTTATATTGTATTCTACAGTTGGGACCTTGGTTCAAGATAAGTTCAGGGACTTGAAGACTATAATCAACAGATTTCATGTCGGGTGGGTAATACCTACCTTGGTCAGGTAGTTTATTTATTCTGGTGCATGAATATTTTTACGATGGTGATGACCTCTTTACCTTGACTCCACTCTTATTTAATCATGTGCTTGATACTTAGTCTTTGTACTTTGAGTTTCTTTGTTGTTATCTCTATATTTCGTTCATCATAGTTATGGATTACATATGCTATGGTATGTGGACCTATGTGTGTGTAGCTCAGTACGGTTGTAGACTTAATTTGTGTCATTAGGATAAATCACCTGGGGGGTGAGGGCGGTTGTAAATGTGGAGTTGATTGTCAGATCATGTTTCTTTACATTGTGGGTCTATTATGGACCATAGATCTGTGTATGGTTGTATGGATTGTCGATAGTGGTTTGCTACGGACTGGGGGTCCTAGCATGGTTGACTGTCAGTTGTGTATGACTCTCTGTTGGATAGAGAGTGTATGGTAGATGTATGTGTGGTTGTGCATTCTTGTCATTTACATGCATGCTGGCAACTTGGTCTCCCTTGTGGTTGAGAGGGTCATCAGTTATCCTACCTCCACTAATGGTAGTAGTAACTTGTGTGAGGGCAGTTCATTTGATGTGCCACACTCGGCCACTATTGATTATGATAGTTGGAGTTGCATGCAGTTGTCCTGGGTGTGTGGCACTCGACCATACACAGATAGTGTCAGTCGGAGGGCTAGTAGCAGGGACCCCCGTTGTGTAGCTTATAGTTTTTTAGTTTATCGCTATTTATTCATATTGCCTACTCAGCCACTCGATAGTCATGGTTGTTGTTGTTGAGTCGAAACAGTTGTCATATCAGGCCACCTAGGCCACACTAGGGTCGTGATAGCGAGTGGGGTGTGCAGGCATGACCATGTATTTGCATTGCCATGTATGATGGCATCTATATATATATATATATATATATATATATATATATATATATGATCTCCTACGCAGCGAACTCCTACGCGCCCATGCGCTCCACACCGACGCACGCACAGAGCTGGCGTCGTCATCGCACCGTTCGTCCACCGTCGAACCAAGCATGATCGATGTGCAACTCATCGGCAGTCCGACGGAGCTTGGCTTTCGGGCGGTTAGCACTCGAAATCTGATGCAAACCAGCCAAAAATGACCAATCATGCGGCCGACAGTGGCACGACTACTGTTGACTGCCATCGGGTTAGATTCCAGATGAATCACGGTCGAAATTCCACGTTGGATAGACTGACAGGCGACGCTGGCCCGTCCGCCGTCGAATTTCGGCCGCAATTCGATCAGAATCCGGCCCGATCGCGGTCGAAATCGAGCATTCGATTCTGGCGCCCGATTTCGACCGCCATTCGGCCAAATTGTGGTCGAATCGCGGTCTACTGAGTATAGCAAATGAACCAGCATCGGCTGTTGATCTATCCAGTGTGGGATTCTGATCGCGATTCAACCAGAATCCGGCCCGATCACGGTTGGCAGTTGTCGCGCCACTACCGGCTGCGTGATTTGGTCATTTCAAGTTGGTTTGTGCCAGATTCTGAGTGC
Organism: Wurfbainia villosa; assembly: GCA_025175895.1. Taxonomy (NCBI): domain Eukaryota; kingdom Viridiplantae; phylum Streptophyta; class Magnoliopsida; order Zingiberales; family Zingiberaceae; genus Wurfbainia; species Wurfbainia villosa. The sequence continues at coordinate 86,814,410 of CM046001.1, forward strand.
TAACTAGCCAGAAGCCGAGCCCTGCTGGACCATCGATGAGTTGCACATCGATCGTGCTCGATCTGAGTGGTCGGCGAAGTCGGACGATGCGGCGGAGATCGCGTGGGTCGTGGAGCACTAAGAGTTCACTCTATATATATATATATATGATCAGTATATATAGATACAATCTATATATATATATGCTTGTTGTGATGTTGCATTTTTTTGAGTTATGCTTGTTGCATATGTTTGTTCATCATTTTGCATATTATATTCATATTCTATATATACTATTGTGTGCGGAGTACAGTGTATGAGTTGGATCAGACTGTTATACACGTTTGATCAGCGTCATGTTGTGGTATAGGATAGAACAGGTTTGTTTATGTACTTGTTTATATGTTGTTCATATAGTAGTGTGTTGATTACATATATAGTATTGTTCCTTTATGTTGTATGTGTTATAGTGTGGTATATGTGTTCAGGGTGTATGAGTTCTATCGTTGCTGATCCTCAGGTCTGTCAGTACCTTACATTACGTTATGTACGGTTGATCAGTTGGTTTGGTATATGCACTGATTAGTATTATATTGATAGTTTCGTTGTTTCCTTTAAGACTGTATGTACGTTGATCTCCCTAGGTATACCTGTTGATCTTCATTTGTATACCTGTTGCTCTACATATGTTATTTGTTCATGCACTATCTTTTATATTACCGCTGAGTTTTATACTCACCACCACAGACCCTGGGTTTTCTTGTCGCCCAAGTAACTAGTAGAAGATTCCTTGGATGCTCGGAGCACCGCCAGCTGATCCCATCTCACCTTGAGTATTTGGATTGAAATCCATATTGGTGTTGTATATTTTGAATTGTATGTTTTGGATTTTTATCCTATATTGTTTCTGTTGTTTGGTAATTTGTTATGTTGTTTTGTATTTGGTTTTGATCATGTTTTCTTATTGTGGCAAAGTCGTATCGGTACAAATGTATTTGAGTCTTTGTATTTTTTTATTATTGTTGGTGTATTCCACTGTGACTTTGGTTATATACTTCTATATGTTGTGTGGTTATGGTCGGAAGGCTTTGTATCAATAGGAAATTGTATCATGTATAGGGGAGATATTGTCTGATTTTTGGGCACAACATACTCTCGGGGCGTGATAGTAATCGTCTATTATCACTTAACAATATAAATTTCCACTTAGTGATTTTACTCCATGTAAATCTAACAAGTCTATGTGAATTAACTCAAGTATTGAACTTGTTCGACCTTGATTAGTGAATTTATATTGAGACTTAGTTTGATTTTCCTTGTTGGCAAGCATTACAAACTTCGTTTTCAATTTTTTTAAGTTTGGGCAAACCTCTAACTAAATTAGTTTCACTTAACTTTGTTTTATTTCTAAAGTTGATGTGACCAAGTTGTCTATACCACAACCAACATTCTTCTTGCTGTGTCATATGACATTTAATTGAGGATCTTTCTAAATATACTGAATATATATTTTTATTCTTAACTCTCTTAAGTAATATTTTTGGGTTTTCAATATTGTTAATCAAACATTCATTCGATAATAATTTCACTTCATAACCAACATCACATAACTGACTTATACTAAGCAAGTTAAATTTGAAATTCTCTATAAGCAAAACTTTTTGTATAGTAAAATTTGCCTCTAATTCAATGTTACTTGATCCAATTACCTTAAGTTAGTCATTGTTTCCAAATGCGACTGAACCTAGATTCTTGTAGCTTAATTTAAAGAACTTTTGACTATCTCCAGTCATATGCTTGGAGCAACCACTATCCAGAATCAATTGGTCCATTCAGGAGTCCTACATGAATTAAAATTTTTTAAGATAATTCACATCTTGAATAAGATGAATCATCTTGAATTGATTTGTTTTGTAAATTTGTTAAGTTAAGTTTAGTTTAAGTATGTTGAGTTTTAGTTTAAGTAAATTTGTTAGGTTTACTTTAAGTTTAGTTTAGTTAAATAAGTAAATTTGTTAAATAAATTTGTTAAGTTAAATTTGTTGAGTTTAGTTAAGTTAAATTTGTTAAATTTAGTTTAAGTAAATTTGTTAAGTTAAGTTTAGTTTAAATAAGTTTGTTTAGTTTATGTTGAGTTTAGTTTAAGTAAATTTGTCAAGTTTAGTTTAGTTAAATTTGTTAAGTTACGTAAATTTTATTAAACTAATTAAGCTTGATTAAATTCTAAATCATCTCACCCAAGTTAGATTTTCAATACATGTTACTCTTATGGCAAAAATGATTATAGAGTTGTTTAAATAAAAAAATTATTCTGAGTGCCAAAAATTAATAAAAATTATTCTAAGTGACAAAAATTAATAAAAATTATTCTAAGTGACAAAAATTAATAAAAATTATTCTAATGCAAGAAAATTAAAAAAAATTATTTTAATGTAAGAAAATTAAGGAAAATTATTCTAGTGCAAGAAAATTATTCTAATGCAAGAAAATTAGAGACAATTATTCTAATGCAAGAAAATTAAAGAAAATTATTCTAATGCTCTCGATGGTGGTTGCACCAAATTGAGCACCCACCGCTCTGATACCAATTATAGGATTGAAATACTCTGAGAGGGGTGAATCTCGGAGGTTACAATTTTTTTTAGATTTATAAAACTTATTTTTTTATATTTTGAAATCGTTAAAGAGTATGCAATGGAAATAAAATAAGATAGAGACAAGCTTCTTTTACTTGGTTCACAACCCTAACTGGGTTGCTACTCCAAGGCCCGTAGCTCTTCTGAGACCTATCTCAATGGGCAATCACTGTATACCCTCTTACTCGAGAACTCTCGACTTTGGAGAGGTTCACTTTTTACAAATAATTAGAGATAGGCAACACTCTACCTTCTCTTTTGAAATTAAGTACACAAAGCGAAAATGAATACAAACAAGTGAGAACTAAAGTATACCGACACTAATGGAAATTTTGAAGTAGGCACCGAGTGTCAGAAATGCATCTTTTTGAGAAAATTAAGCTTCAGTGGACGAGGATGAATAGGCAGCACTTCGACGTAGTAGTTGTGTACTTGTCGAAGCTCTTCGAGCATTTGTTTTATAAATTTTTCTAGTCGACTCGAATGCCTTCCAATCGACTCCACATCAGCCCGTTGATATGGAACTTCTAGTCATCAAGTCGACTTAACAATCTCCAGTCGACTCTAGGTCACTCAGCTCCGCATCAGAAAATTTCCCTCTTTAGTTGACTGAAACTCCCCAATCGACTGAAACTCTTTCCATCTACACTGCCAGATCTTCGATCAATCACCAACTAATCTTACCAACTAGGAATCCAGCCGACTGACCCATACCCAGTCAACTAGACTTCAATTGATTGGAATCCATTCAGTCGACTTATCCCTGCAAAACAATATTAGCACAAAATGATAATATCAAATATGATAGCAATAGTAATACTACTCGATGTCGACTTCTAAGTCCCATGCGGACTTTCCGTCGGATCTACGCCTAGCTTTGTCCTCCTACAGAGGACTCACCCTCACCTCTCCACTCGAGGCTTACCTATTAGCTGCTTTGCTGGACTTACCATTCTTGACATTCGATTCGACCCACTAGGGCTTCAACCAGCTGTCCAATCTACCTAACCCAGCTGGACTTTTTGTCGAATGTCTGGTCTCCTGACCCAACCAGTCTTCATGCCAAATGTTCGGTCCACTCGATCCATCTTGACTTTAGGCCTGGTGTCTGGTCCTTCTTATCTTTCAAGACATTTACCTAGTATCTGGTCAACATGACCTACTAGGACTTCCTGTTAAGCCTGCACACTTAACATTGATATTAGAACACAAGTAAGTCTTAACTTTAACTAAGGTTTATACATCAAAACCAAGGAGTGATGCTCTCTGCATCAACAAGAAAGTGGTCGAACATTGTTGGAGGCTTATAATAAGTGTGATTCTGTAAAAAGAAAAGATCAAAAATGAATGCATGTTATATAAATCGATAGGAGTATAGTCAGTGAAAATGTTACCTAGAGTATCAGTCGAATGCAAGATGGGGCAATTCATTCTGATTAAGGTAAATGCTGATTTGGTAAGTAGTTGATTTATATTATATTGTTCTTTTGCTAATGATAGGTTGATCACTTGGTATTCAACATTGTCTCGATAATGACCTAGGGAAGCACGAGGGGGAAGAGTATATAGCTAGGTGGATGGGAAAGTAAAAGGGGAGAGAGGATGTATAAAAAAATAGTGTTCTCTCCATCCTTTGTGTGAAGAAGGAATGCCTGTCAAAAATTGAAAGTCAAAGCGGGCTTGGAAGTAAAAGATGCTTGCTTCTGATGATTTTAGCTAAAAGAAATAGTAGAATAAGAAGGGTGAGTGGGTAATTGTTAAGTAGGAGGTGACGAGATAAAATCCTAGCATAAAGAAAAAGGAGTTAGGGCTTAATTGGTTTAGAGGAAGAGAAAAATACTTGGATATTTCTAGGAAAAGGGATGGAGGGGAAAATGAAGGCTAGCTTCTAGTTGTTCTATGAAGAAGGTATTGGTATGCCCGAGAGATAAGTGAGGACGTTCGATAGAAGTAGATGGAATTAGATAAAATTCAGAAGAAATTTGTAGTCGATGAGATAGAGATTTATATTGATCACCTGTTACTTTGGAGCGAGTTGATGCGAACCATGGACGAGGGTTTTGAGAAGGAAAAGGATGCATTCTTTAGTAAGGTTGCGTTTTCAGAAGGTGGGGGGGGGGGCAAGGAAATGGAAGGGTAGGAAGAGATAGTGATGGTAGGTTCTGTATATATAGGAAAAGAGGGGAGGAAAAAGGAGGGAAATAATAATTTTTTAGCTTATGGAAGGATAGATGGGGTGAAGGAATCAGGGTAATTTGTTGTTGTGAAGTAAGGGGTGAATAAGTGGTTAGGGAGGGGCCCATTTGTTACAAAAATACCTGGGGTATATTATTAACTCTGGTAATGGTGTAGGTGGAGTGGGTGTAAGTTGTGTAAAAAATTATTTGTATTATGATGTGGAGGTATATATACATTATAGCCCAGTGATAAGATTGCAGATATGAAATTAAATATGAGCAAGGAGAATGCATTAAAAATAATTCGAAATACAAATGAGTTACAAAAGGTAAAATATACTCATTATCAAAATGATAGAAATTACAAAGTTACTGATCTGAGTCCATATCAGAATCAGTGTTAAAAGCTTCTAGAGGGAACTTATTGAACACATCATCCATGTCTAAGGTAGTGGTGGCCTGATTGGAGGTGAGTAATCCTTCGTTATTAGCCTCTAGAAGGGCTCCTTCGAATCCTCTCTTAAAATATTTCCCGTGTTTAGAGGCCATCTTGGTTAATAATTGAGTTTCTTGGGTCATCCAACGTTCTGCTTCTGATTCCCGCATTATGGAAAGTTCTCGATGGAGTTGTGTAGCACAACGAGTTTGTTCATTGCAGACATCTGATACGCACTGGAAATACTGAATGAGTATAGAGAAGTGAAATTCAAACTATGCTATGCTATTGTGGGTCCTTTGGGTGAGTTCATCAAAGGCATTTTTGAGGTTGTCAAGGGGTTGAAAGCACTGACCAGACTGAAAATGCCAATTTTTTTCTTTTTGTGTCAATATTTTTATTTGTTCATGGGCTGCTGTTGTTTCTGACTTTAGTGTTTCTATTTGTTGACTATAAGATTCTACTCTTTCTCAGAGCATGTGAATTATGGTGTCTTTCTAGCACTCCTCAATTCAACCCCACATATTTCACGTCTATGTTAGATAGAGTTGGTTTCTTTTTCTAATAACAATTGGTCTCTCTGTGCTATGAGAGTTTGTACTTGGGCTTGAAGTGCTTGTTATTGTTGGATGTAGATTTCTACTTTTTTTGTCCATTCGTTTGAGTCAGAAGGGCTAGTCTAGGTACCCTTTGAAGAGGGAGGATCTGCTGGAGGGATGTCAGCTGATAGTGTGTCTCTGGGTGGAGATGGAGGTTGAAGAGTTTGAGTTTGAGACCCTGCCAACCATTCTTGGAGATTGTGCAGTTTGGAAGTGTTATGTAAGAAGGTGGTAAACAGTAATGTTAGAAATATATTCGTGAAGGGGTATGAATCAGTAAAGAAAAAGAAAGCTTACTAGGGTTAGAGACTCATGAAGTTCTTGGAGAAGTTGGAATATATCTGAATTGGTAATGCAAGGTATGGTATGTTAGGGCAATCAACCCATGTGATGTGATTTTGATGTGTGTGGCTAAGGGTTTAATTTAGGATTGTTATGGATTTGATATGTGCATTGAAGTCATACAGGACATAGTAATTTGCACATGGAGCATTGGCAAGATTCACCATCTCATGACTCGGTCCTTGAGTCGATGAAAGATGCATTGTAGAAGTCGTGCGTTTGGTGCATCCGAGGGACCACCGGACGAGGAGCATTGGAGTGAAGCCAAGGAAGTAGACTTTAGGACAAGACGCGAAGGATGGCGCATCCGAGGGACATGGTCGGACGAAGAGAACATCAAAGGTGAGGGATTCAAAGGGAAAATGAGAGTGAGTGAATGTAACCCGGGACGGGGTAGCTCGTTAGGTGAACTTGGCCAAATTGCAAAGTGTCGGATGGGGTTTTCCCGACATCAGTCGACTGCCATGACATGGAAGTCGACTGCTCCAAGTCGACTAGAGACTGACTAGTGTTCGAGTCGAACTTCTAGCAAAATAGTCGACCGCCAGCTTGTGGCAGTCGACTGCTAGCTCCATCAGTCGACTGCCAAAGGGAGCAGTCAACTGAAGTCGAGTGTTTCGGGCACAGAAGCTTCAGCAATCGAGTGATCACGTCGACCACTCGATTGATGGCTCCATCAGTCGACTGATGGGAAGATCAGTCTACTGATGTGGGAATCGTTGGTTGGAATCCAACGTGGAAGGAGTCGTTGCGAGGTAATCGACCATTTGCAGCAATGGGAAGAATGGCTTCTTCCCTATAAGAAGAGGCCTTGGGTGACTTGGCAGTGTTAATGCTTGAACTCCAAACATACTCCCAAGTGCCTAAATGTTTCTACTCTTCTTACTTGCTCTTATTTCCATACTATTGTAAGAAGAGAGATCTTGTGTAAGAAAGGTTACCTCCACCTAGCTTTGTGCAAAGGAGAGACTAGTGAAGCTTTAGGCATGATTCACCTGGAACGAATCGGGTCATGGACTAGCAGCAAGGGTCGTGAACCATGTTACGACTTCATGTTAGCATTTGCACTTCTTGTTTCCTTGCATTGTCTAAATTGTTTTTACTTTAGCTTTATATTTTCGCTGTGCTAATATTAATTGTAGACGATTAAGCAAGCGAACTCCATCACCGTACACACGATTAAGGCTATTCACCTCCCTCTAGGCGCCCACTGATGCTCCAACAAGTGGTCTGATCTTCCCATCAGTCGACTGATGGAGGCATCAGTCGAGTGGTCGACGCAATCACTTGACTCGGAGCTTCGTGCTGAAACCCTCGACATCGGTCGGGATGAAGCTAGCGATCGCGCCACCACCGGTGTGATGGCTGTTGACGGAAGTTTGACTCGAACACCAGTCGAGTCTCCAGTCAACTTGGAGTAGTCGACTGTCATGTCATGGCAGTCGATTGATGTCGGGAAAACCCATCCGACACTTAGCCATTTGGCCAAGTTCACCTAACGAGCTATCACATCCAGGGTTACATTCGCTCACTCTCATTTTCCCTTGGAGTCCCTCGCCTTTGAAGTTCTCTTCATCCAACTATGTCCCTCGGATGCGCCAAGCGCAAGGCTTTGCAACACCATCCTTCGCGTCTCGGCCTGAAGTCTAATTCCTTCGGCTTCACTCCTATGCTCCTCATCCGGTGGTTCCTCGGATGCACCAAGTGCACGGCTTCCGCAATGCATCATTCACCGACTCAAGGACCGAGTCATGAGATGGTGAATCTTGCCAATGCTCCATGTGTGAATTACTAAGTCTTGCATAACTTTAATGCACATATCAAATCCATAACAATCCTAACTTAAACCCTTTGCCACACACATCAAAACCACATCACATGGGTTGATTTCCCTAACAATCTCCCCCTTTTTGATGTGTGACAATTCGTTTAAGTTAGGTAAACACATTAACACAAATACATAAGGAAAAAAAGCATTTAAATAACATGAGTATAAAAACTACCCATTAAACATGCAGCTCCCCCTTAAGATATGCTAAATTTTCCCCATTAGCATGATTAACTTAAACTCATCAAATTCTCCCCCTTTGACACCATCAAAAATATTATATAAATGTTATACACGCATGACATCAAGTCTAATGGAAGAAAATACCAAAAACCAACCCAAAATCGGATAAAATAGGTTACTATGCTCATGCACAGTACTTCAGTCGACTGAATCAGTCAATCAGTCGACTGACACTCAATTTTCAGGTTTTTCTGATTTTTCGAATGAACTTCAGAAATGCACCAGAAATTATAAAAAATTCAAAAAATGATGAAATTTGAAGTACATATTTCTAGTGAGTTTATTTATCAGTGAAAAATGATTTTTCATGAAAATTCATTTTATTTTTGAAAATTAGGCAAAAACTCAAAAGTTGCAAAAAGTCTAAGGTTTGTGTCATCTTTGAGACCTAGTTTCGCCTTCAAATTTTTTAAACCATGAACTCACTATTTATGAAACATAAAATGTTTTTAAATCATTTAAAATATCCAACTAAGATCTATGGGCAATATTTTCATTAATTAAACATTTTCTTTCCCCATAGTTGGTCTATGATTGCTCTATTGATACACTTAATGACCTATCTAAATGTCATAAGCATTAGTGGACCATTTGTATCATCCTATCATCTCACCCATTGCTATGTTCTCAATAAGGTAAGCCTTATAGTGGGATGTGAGATGTATCTAAAGGTATTTAAACTTAACCAAAATTTTCATGCAATTCTATCAAGGTTAAGTATCATGCATCCTAAAACCACCCAACATTATCATAAAAAATATATTATCAATCATGATCAAAGGTTATCAATAATTGCATATCATGATCATAAAGCACTAATTACATATCATGATAATAAAACATAAAATCAAGCATGAATCGTGATTTAAGCATTTAATTCATGGGTTATACATTATCATCACCCAATACTCAATTCAAAAACTTATAACCCACATCATCCTAAGTCAACCATATAATATGATATAAGTAAATCCGCTCATGGTTGACTAACCTAGGATTTTTCTAACCCTTAAGGATGGATTTTGGAATCCAATATAAGTTCTATCCTATAGGGTTGACTAAAAATTTCTTAGGGATCCATTTTCTAGCTATCATTTTATTTTTAGCTTGACCCCTAGCAATCAAGTAATGGTAGGCCTTTTCATTTTTGTTTCCCTTATATCCTAGGCCTTTCTTATTAAAGCTTTCCCTTTGACCCCAATAATCATGTTCAATGCGTTGGAGACAATTGTAAACTTTTCTAAGGCTTTAGTTAAGAAATCTATCTTTTCCCTTAAAGCCTTATTTTCCTCAATACATGCATCATTAACATCTAGAGGAATATAATTATCATGTAAGCATGCTTTTTCTAAATTTTCTTCTAGGGATTTAATTTCATTAGTCATGCATTTATTTTTCTTTTTAGCCCTAAACAACTCCTTAGTTAAGCTAGATATCATAGACATAATTTTCTTGGGAGGGAGATTTGTTACCTCACTTACCAAATCTCTTTGTGATGTCGATGATGATGAGGATGAAGCTCCCCCTTCACTTAAACTCTCCTCACTTGGGTGCAAGATTTTAGTTTTGTACGAAAGAATTACACCTAACCTTAGTAAAAAGAATCTTTAGATATATAAAAGGAGCACAAAACGTAGGAATATGGTATCCTAGGTCAAATGAGTTTGAACTAATTAGCTACTCTGACTCAGATTATGTCGGTAGTAAACTCGATAGAAAAAGTACTAGTGGTTGCTGCCAATTCCTAGGATCAAGTCTAGTGAGTTGGTGTAGTAGAAAAGAACATTGTGTTGTTTGTCTACTACTGAAGCAGAATACATAGCCATGGGTGAGTGTGTAGCTCAACTTCTTTGGATGAAGCACACTCTAAAAGACTTCCAACAAAACTTTAGCAATACTAAAGTCATGATTGATAACATTTGCTCAATTAATTTAACTAAAAATTCTATATATCATTCTATAACTAAACACATAGAAGTAATGTAAGATACGAAAAAAAAAATTAGGGCTAGGCTAAACTTAGGTTAAGTTTGGGCTCAAGCCTAATTGGGTTTAACTAGGGTTGGAGGTGAACCGGTTGGGTTTGAACCGGTTCAATCGAAATGAAATCCAAACAGACTTTAAAGGAAGCGAAAGAACCCAATCTGCCTCACTTCTCACTCTTGATCGCTATTTTTTTTCCTCTCCTCACTCGCATAATCGGCGACTTCTTCCTCCTCTTCGCCGAATCCTTTCCCTGATCTGTTCTATCCGCTGACTCTTCCTCCCGACTAGCAATGACAACCAGACTCGATGGTTTCCGTGGACGAGCTAGAGTATGAGTGGCTGGGAGTTGGGATCGGCAGCGACTTTAATTTGCCAGATTTAGGAGCTGCCATGCCGATCGTCGCCAGAGGGGATCTCTGATTTCAGGTTCCTGAGCTCGATTCCGGTGAAGAGTCCTCGCTGGGAGCTAGGGGTCAACAGCAATTCGATCAGGTCTCCAACTGTGAGCTGGGATTCAAGAGTTCTGTCGAGATTTGGGTAAGTGATTGATCTGTTTCCCTTGATTTGGATGAAATCCATGCTTTGTTGTGAGCCTCTGTTTGCCGTAGAGTTTGGCAATGTTGGGAGCTAGGGATCGGTAGTGGTTTTACGCTGCTGGATAAGGAGCTGCCGTCGACCTCTCTTCGCCGACAATGAGGGGAGCTCAGATCGACGCCATTGATGCCATAGTTAAGCACCGTTGGTATCCCTACTTCTCTCTAGCTTAGTTCTTTGTGCTTGCTTCTGTTGACTGAATTACTGCTCCTCTATTTGTGATTGTCGCAGTGACAAGATGTGATCAGGAGTTTTTGTAGTTGGGTAAGTTGATCGGAGCTCAAATTTCGTGGGTGAACAGGGGACGAGGAAGGGGGCTACCGGTGGAGATCTAAGGTCGGTAAGCTTCGTTTTTCATTTGCTAGTTCAATGGTTATTGTTGTGTTGTTGTGTTCCAGTGAGTGGACTGATCTATATTTTGGTTGTGAGTGATGAAGAACTTAGTCTATCACAATGGAGAGAGAGCTTAGTTATGTTGAATCGGAGGAGTTTGGTCGATGGATTGTCTTGGTGCAGCAATGAAGTGTATTCGGGTATAGTTCCTATTTTTCCTTTTCTTGTTTTGTTAATGGTATTGCTGGACCTGGGTTGTTGCGTGAAGAGCAAGCTGATTTGGGGGTTGTGCTTTGTTTTGCTGTGGATGGAGTTGTGAACAGCTTGGGTATGTGATCAGTTTTGATGTGGATTGGATGGTGTTGCGGAGGTGTGTTCTATTGTGTAGATGAGTTATGGGTTTGAGAGCTCACTGTTGAATTGGCAATTGATGAAGTTGAGCAGGGAATCTGAATCAGGTAAGCTGTGATTTGGTTCTGTTTTGTTAGTGAACTAGATTGTGAATGCAAAATAGTTTATGATTGGATTTTTGTTGATTTGAGCTGGGACACCATCATTGGACTTATGATAAACTTTGTCAATGTTTGCGTGTTGATTACAGGATGTTGATTTCAAAACATTGATTAGTGAGGATGCTCGTAGTAGGGATGGCTGATACGAGCTACATAGAAGGTGGGTAATATCTACCCTGGTCAGGTAGTTTTGATCTAAATCTGGTGCATGAATTCAGACTTATGCTATTACTTTGATCTTAGATCCACTCTTATTTAATCATATGCTTGTACTGCCTTGACCTTTGAGATATATACTCTGTTACTTCATTGATTATCTAGCACGGATAGGAACTATAAACCCTAATGTGTGTTAGTTGATAGATGTTCAGTAAGTACATGTGGTTAGTCTTATCTTTGTGACCTCAGATTGGGTTATTGTGTTACATCACTAGGGTTAGGTGATGGATCAGATTATGAAGTCGATTGTTGTATCGTACACCTATTAGTTGTGCATCTATGGTGGATCTAGTTGTCTATGCATAGATAAGTGCGTGATTGTCAGTATGTGGCCATGGACTAGAGGTCCTAGCATGATGGTATATCCATTATGGATTGTGTGCTTGTGTATGGTTATATGGACGGTCGATAGTATCTCGCTACTGACTAGAGGTCCTAGCGTAGTTGATTGTCAGAGGTGTATGACTCTTTGTGCGATAGAGAGAGTCTTGTGGATTGTAGTCCTTGCATAGTGGACTTTTGGTTGACTAGGACTCCCTGTGGGATAGGGAGTATGGCGAGGATACATGTATGGAGCTATGCATCATTACATTGCATGCATGCTATTGACTGGGTCTCCCTTATGGTTGAGACGGGTCGTCAGTCATCCTACCTCCCCGGCCACTCGGGGTAGTGGTAGCAGGGTTGAGGGTAGAGCATTAGATATGCCGCGCTCGGCCAGTATAGACGGTGGTAGCTAGAGATGCACACTTGGCCACTGTGCAGAGTGGTAGTTAGCACACTCGCCCACTATAGACGGTGGTTGTGTGTTGTGCAGTTGTCTTATGTGCGGCGCTTGTCAACTCATGGGTAGGGATGGCGTGGCTAGCAGCAGGGACCCCTAGGAGGAGTTAGCTTTTTATGCTTATATGCTACTCAGTCATACTACCCAACTCGGTCACTCGAGAGTGGTGGCGGCTGGAGTCGGGATAGTAGTCATGTTATGCCACCCTGGCCACTCTGGGGTCATGGTTGGATGGGTCCACAAACATGGCCATGCATATGCATTGCTGATACATATGTATGCATGTATTTGATATATGTTTTACATATGCCTGTGAAATGTTGTATTTGATTGAGCTATGATTGCTGCATATGTTTGTACATCATGATATATGTCATGTGCATATTATATACTGCTGTGTGTTGAGAATGATATATGTGTTGGTCTAGACTGTTGTATGCATTTGATTAGCATCATGTTATAGTGTGGTATGGACCGGGATGTTATTACAGGTTATTATATACTGTTCATATGTCTGAGTTTTGGTCAGGTATGGGATTGACTTGGTACATTATATGGGTTATGTTATTGTAAATCTGTTTAAGATGATATAGCTTATAGTGTTGCAGACCGTCAGGTACGTTGATACATTACTTCATGTTCAGTTGATCAGTTTAGTATATACATTGAGTATGACTATACTGTGGTTACTTGTTACTAGATTTGGATAGAATTGTATGTCTATTGGACTCATGTTGTTTACTTGTAGATCTTCGCATGTTTACTTGTAGATCTCTATATCCTTATATGTTGTTCATGCACTTTCTATATATTACCCCTGAGTTTATACTCACCACCCCAGACCCTGGGTTTCTTGTCGCCCAGGTAATAGGTAGAAGATTCCTTGGATGTTCGGAGCTTCGCCAGCAGATCCCATCTCACACCGAACAATTGGGGTTTTCCACGTATTTGCTTCCACTATTGTTTTGTATTATGGCCATGTATAATCAGTGTTGTATTTGTCTGTTGGTTTGTATGTTGTTTTTGTGTAGTATGTTAGAGTCACACCGGTGCGCACCTTTGTGTTGTGGTTGTATTGTTTAGTATTGTCCATATATATGTTATGTAGTTGTGGGCTTACGGGCCTTGTATTTACCCGATATGTTGCCACGTACAAGGGAGATGTTGTCTGTTTGCTTTTCAGCACGACATACTCTCGGGGCGTGACAATTTTATTGGTATCAGAGCCCTAGGTTGCGATGTCCATTTTCGGATTTTATTTCATTCGGACATCGAGTTTTGCTTTACTCGATTTTGGTTTTGTGAGTTCTGGGATCTGGAAGTTGCGGACATCTCCAAGCTACAAGGATTAAGGTATGTCAGTTGTTATCATATATCCTTCTATTGGTTATGCATTTAGTTGCTTATAACAGGGATGACTTGTAGTATGTTAGTCACTATTCGTAACCATGGTTTGAGTTGGCCATGGGAACGACATGTGGAGGTTATTAGACATGTACCTGCTATCGAAAAGGTAATTACCTTTGAGAGCCGACTAATACCGAGTTGGAAAGTAGGGGTTAGGTAGTCACATCTCTTGTGGAGATCAAAGATTACAGTCCTAAGGATTTTCACTAATTATACTTGTCAGATTGTTATCTGAGGGGTAATGGACTAAGCGAGTATACTATTGCTGATGCAGATAGTAGAAAATTAGGAGATGATATTCATTGGAATTTTGATCCCTGAGATGGTCATTTTAGGTTGTATAACTTTGAGAGTACTTTTGAGCACTTAACTCGTGTTATACGAAGATAGTGGAGTTGGTTGCATACCATTATCGAGATCAAGCTGATACTTGGTGGAAGAGATAGGAAATAACTTTCGAGAAATCACACATCACTTGTCCACGAGGTAGTGATGTTGTGAGAGAGTATTTTCCCACATCATCTTTTTTGACTCAGTGTCAGGAAATTCTTGAGCTTTAGGTTGAGTGATCGTTTGGTGACGAAACTACCCTACAAAGTCGTTAGACTTGCGATGGTTATGACCATCTAATAATCTAATGGCTCGAGAATGTGATCAACATGTCTTAAGCCACCTATGGTTTATCAGTTGGAATCTTGATCAGGATGTTTGGATCTCCTACCAAATCCTATCGGAAGACATTAGACTGAGCCATATGTATAGAAATGACTCCGTAGCAAGTGTTTTAAGAGTTGGAGATTTGATAAGCAGATATTGCAAGTCAAATTATTGGAATCAGAAGTCTCCGAATGTTGGTAAAAAGGAGCAAGATTGGAGTCATGGGCATGTTTACTATTGGAGCATTTTTCGATCATAGAAGACCGATTGCAGATCGTCAAAATTTTCTCATGTTTATTAGTGAAATCAGAAGAAAGATTCCGAAGGGATTATGTGAGTATAGTGTGGGTCACGACGACACTAGAGTCAGATGATCCGATGGATTATTTTATCTGCTTCTACTATAAGCAGCCAGTATCTACGAGGAGAGTATGTACTTTGAAGACTCAGTTGAATACTATGGATGAAGCTTTCGAGAGGACGATCCACAACCTCGGAAGTCAAGATCATCGCAGAAGATTGGATTATCATGTCAGCAGCGATCTACTACCTCAGATATAGTTGGAGTTCTTTGATACTTCCAGCCGAGAGAAGCGAGTTACTCAGCACTATCAGCAGAAGACGTCTCAGAAGACTCAAACATTCAGACAACAACTGTTACCTTTCCAGATGACAACAACTATTACATTCCCAGGCGTGGTTATGCTTTGTACAGAGGAGAGTGTATTCGACGATGGTCGTATCTATGCAATATTCTCCAGTTGCAGCTATACCTTTCACAGAGTTGGAGCGTGCTACGATGTTGATAGCTCTTTAGTATTTTATAGCCAGATGTGTACCCTTTGCTAGTACAACAGTGTTTACCATCTCCATTACAGTTGTTTCAGTTTGTACCTCAGTTTCAGCAGTTCACTTCAGTTCCTCCATGGTAGTCATTTGCACTTACAGGAGCTCAGCCGTCAAGAATAGATGTTGAGCAAGTTTACATGGTAACTTGAGAAGAGGTATAGAAGACCGAAGAATTGGTCATTCGGGGTATTACGTTAGGTTACTCTATTTGCGGATGTATCGAGAGATATTGGTAGTTTATAGGTATCTTTGTCTAGAATGTTCTTATATAGTATTAGAAGGGTTCCTATCGACTTGTGTGTTGGTGATTTGTCTCTACCGTCAGGTGAGATGTTGATCAACAACTGAAAAGTCAAGGGATATCCTTAACCTTTGCTAGACATACCACTACAACAGACATATCCTTACGGATAGTTAAATTATTGAAATAACGGTATACTAGGTCTCTCGGACGTGCATATAATCCGAGAGTATTCGGATATAATTTCGGATGAACTCCCGGGTGTGCCATTGCATGGGCAAGTGGAATATGCGATTAGGGGTGATTTCAGAAATAGTTCCGATATTAAAGACCTTATACCAGGAGATGATTTTATTGGTATCAGTGTTGCTAAACACTATAGAATTGGAAAAACATAAGTGGTGATTACATGAGGTATTGGATGGGAGATTTATCTTTCCTAGTGTTTCTTCTTGAGAAGACTCGTAACTCTTCATTAAAAGAGAGACAAACCTTTGAGGTTATGCATCAATTATCAATGGTGGTATGCAGTAGTTGTTGGAAATGATATCCTTCGTCATGGATAGATGATCTATTTAGATCAGCTAAAGGACAACTGTATATATCCTAGGGTTGATCTACGATTGGAGGGTTGATATTGTAGTGACTTAGTGTCATACAATTATCATTGTCAGTGTGATGATTGAGCTATCATCAGCTTAGAGTAAAAGGATGCAGACGTATAGAATACGATATTTCATACTTGGTATGAATTTTATGAGATGTTGATAATGTTGTTAGATTTATCGACGATTTAGTTGTTCATAGATTTGAGGAATCAAGTACTCTTGGAGTATTTGAGATCGATTTTCATCATATTTGTGGATGATATATTTTTGGGATATATTCACAATCTTAAGGGAAGTTATGTTTCCCTAGATTGATTTGGTATTTACCATAGATGTGGATAGGATGTTACTAGCGATACTATACCGTCGACTTGTGGGACCAAGAAGGTGATGGCAATCACCTGGTCGGAAGTTTGTGAAGGTAGGTTTCAGAGCCTAGACGGTGACTAACTTTTGCATCGGTGTTAGTTAGTCCTTCCGTTGGGGATGGAAGGGTACTGCACATAGATGCAACATTTCAGGGTTTGGAGCGATTCCGATGCAGTTGTATGAGATGTGTCTTATGGCTACGTCAGTTGAGGAACTATGAGATAAGCAGTTATTATCTTGATTGTAGATGTATAGAGCATGAGTGCTCCTAGAGTTTTGGCTAGCTATTGAGTAGTTGCTATATAGTGATGGAACATTCTTGGTGGTAGAATGACATGTGGAACATGGTTGAGTTCGTAGCTTGATGTTGGTGTGTCAACATGTAAAGGTGGATTATTAGTGACCAGTAGGGTTACGTACCATGATGGAAGTGGCATCCTAGTACGATGGACAACGTTGGGAGATTATCTAGAATTCGGAAAGGACTTGATAGGATTTGGATAATCGAGGATCGATTAGCTAGGTCTGCTCATTTTCTTCCGAGTCGTAAGATGGATTTCGTTGGATCGCTGGATGGAATTATATCCATGGAGTATCCTTGAGTATCATTTCTGATAGTGATTCATGATTCATCTTACGATTCTGGCAAAGTTTCCCACTGGTTATGGATATAGAGCTCCACCTTGGTACAGTGATTTACCTTGTAATAGGTCGGTTGAGAGTGTATATAAGAGCTGGAATATAATATTCGAGCTCAGTACCCCACTTAGTCACTTGAGGGGTGACTTTGCCCCAGATACTTGAGATGGTTGTTGTGGCATCTCATACTTGTACATGAGTCGGAAATTTGGGGACCAAATATTTATTAGTGGGGGAGAATATAAGATACGAAAAAATAATTTTAGGGCTAGGCTCAAGTTAGGTTAAGTTTGGGATCAAGCCTAATTGGGTTTAACTAGGGTTGGTGGTGAACCTGTTGGGTTTGAACCGGTTCAATCGAAATGAAATCCGAACAACCTTTAAAGGAACCGAACGAACCCGATCCACCTCACTTCTCACTCTCGATTGCTATTTTTTTTTCCTCTCCTCACTCGTGCGATAGGCAACTTCTTCCTCCTCTTCGCCGACTCCTTTCCCTGATCTGTTCTCTCCGCCAACTCCTCCTCCCTGCAAGCAATGGCGACCGGACTCGATGGTTTCCGTGGACGAGCTAGAGTATGAGTGGCTGGGAGTTGGGATCGGCAGCGGCTTCAATTTGTTGAATTTTGGAGCTGCCATGTCGATCGTCGCCAGAGGGGATCTCTGATTTCAGGTTCTCGAGCTCGATTCTGGTGAAGAGTCCTCGCTGGGAGCTAGGGGTCAGCAATGATTCGATCGGGTGTCCAACTGTGAGCTGGGATTCAAGAGTTCTGTCGAGATTTGGGTAAGTGATTGATCTAGTTCCCTTGATTTGGATGAAATCCATGCTTTGTTGTGAGCCTCTGTTTCTAGTAGAGTTTGGCAGTGTTGGGAGCTAGGGATCGACAGTGGTTTTACGCTGCTGGATAAGGAGTTGTCATCCACCTCTCTTCACCGACAACGAGGGGAGCTCAGATCGGCACCATTGATGCCATAGTTAAGCACCGTTGGTATCCCTACTTCTCTTTAGCTTAGTTCTTTGTGCTTGCTTCGGTTGACTAGATTACTGCTCCTCTGTTTTTGATCGTCACAGTGACCAGATGTGATAGGGTGTTTTTGTAGTTGGGTAAGCTGATCAAAGCTCAGATTTCATGGGTGAACAGGGGACGAGGAAGGGGGCTGCCAGTGGAGATCTAAGGCCGGTAAGCTTCGTTTTTCATTTGCTAGTTCAATGGTTATTGCTGTGTTGTTGTGTTCCGGTGAGTGGACTGATCTATATTTTGGTTGTGAGTGATGAAGAACTTTGTGTATCACATTGGAGAGAGAGCTCAGTTTTGTTGAATCGGAGGAGTTTGGTCGATGGATTGTGTTGGTGCAGCAATGAAGTGTATTCGGGTATAGTTCCTATTTTTCCTTTTCTTGTTCTATTTATGGTATTACTGGACCTGGGTTGATGCGTGAAGAGCAAGCTGATTTGGGGGATGTGCTTTGTTTTGCTATGGATGGAGCTTCGAACAGCTTGGGTATGTGATAAGTTTTGATGTGGATTGGATGGTGTTACTGAGGTGTGTTCTATTGTGTAGATGAGCTGTGGGTTTGAGAGCTCACTGTTGAATTGACAATTGATGAAGTTGAGCAGGGAATCAGGTAAGTTGTGATTTGGTTCTGTTTTGGTAGTGAACTAGATTGTGACTGTAAAATAGTTTATGATTTGATTTATGTTGATTTGAGTTGGGACACCATCATTGGACTTATGATAAACTTTGTCAATGTTTACGTGTTGATTACAGGATGTTGATTTCAGGACTTTGATTAGTGATGATGCTCGTAGTAGGGATGGCTGATACGAGCTACATAGTAGGTGGGTAATATCTACCCTGGTCAGGTAGTTTTGATCTAAATCTGGTGCATGAATTTGGATTTATGCTATTGCTTTGATCTTAGATCCACTCTTATTTAATCATATGCTTGTACTGCCTTGACCTTTGAGATATATACTCTGTTACTTCATTGATTATCTAGCACGGATAGGAACTATAAATCCTATTCTGTGTTAGTTGATAGATGTTGAAGTACATGTGGTTAGGGTTATCTTTGTGACCTCAGATTGGGTTACTGTGTTACATCACTAGGGTTAGGTGATGGATCAGATTATTAAGTCGATTGTTGTATTGTACACCTATTAGTTGTGCATCGATGGTGGATCTAGTTGTCTGTGCATAGATACGTATGTGGTTGTCAGTATGTGGCCATGGACTAGAGGTCCTAGTGTGATGGTATATCCATTATGGATTGTGTGCCTGTGTATGGTTATATGGACGGTCGATAGTATCTCGCTACTAACTAGAGGTCCTAGCATGGTTGATTGTTAGAGATGTATGCCTCTTTGTGCGATAGAGAGAGTCTTGTGGATTGTAATCCTTGCATAGTTGACTTTTGGTTGACCAGGACTCCCCGTGGGATAGGGAGTGTGGCGAGGATACATGTATAGAGCTATGCATCATTACATTGCATGCATGTTGTTGACTGGGTCTCCCTTGTGGTTGAGACGGGTCGTCAGTCATCCTGCCTCCCCGACTACTCATTTTAGTGGTAGCAGGGTTGAGGGTAGAGCATTGGATGTGTCGCGCTCGGCCACTATAGACGGTGGTAGCTGGAGATGCGCACTTGGCCACTGTGCAGAGTGGTAGTTAGCACACTCGCCCACTATAGACGGTGGTTGCGTGTTTTTTGCAGTTGTCCTATGTGCGGCGCTTGTCTATTCATTGGTAGCGATGGCGTGGCTAGCAATAGGGACCCCTAGGAGTAGTTAGCTCTTTACGCTTATATGCTACTCAGTCATACTACCCAACTCGGTCACTCGAGAGTGGTGGCGGCTGGAGTCGGGATAGTAGTCATGTTGTACCACCCTGGCCAGTCTGGGGTCTTGGTTGGACGGGTTCGTAGACATGGTCATGCATATGCATTGCTGATATATATATATACATGTATTTGATATATGTTTTACATATGCCTGTGAGATGCTATATTTGATTGAGCTATGATTGTTGCATATGTTTGTACATCATGATACATGTCATGTGCATATTATATACTGTTGTGCGTTGAGCATGATATATGTGTTGGTCTAGACTGTTGTATGCATTTGATTAGCGTCATATTATAGTGTGGTATGGACCGGGATGTTATTACAGGTGATTATATATTTTTCATATGTCTAAGTATTGGTCAGGTATGGGATTGACTTGGTACGTTATATGGGTTATGTTATTGTAAATCTGTTCAGGATGATATAGCTTATGGTGTTGCAGACCATCAGGTACGTTGGTACATTACTTCATGTTCAGTTGATCAGTTTAGTATATACACTGAGTATGACTATACTGTGGTTACTTGTTACTAGATTTGGATAGAACTGTATGTCTATTGGACTCATGTTGTATACCTGTAGATCTTCACATGTATACTTGTAGATCTCTATATCCTTATATGTTGTTCATGCACATTATATATATTACCCCTGAGTTTATACTCACCACCCCAGACCCTGGGTTTCTTGTCACCTAGGTAACAGGTAGAAGATTCCTTGGATGTTCGGAGCTCCGCCAGCTGATCCCATCTTACATTGAACAATTGGGGTTTTCCACGTATTTGCTTCCACTGTTGTTTTATATTTTAGCCATGTATAATCAGTGTTGTATTTGGCTTTTGGTTTGTATGTTGTTTTTGTGTAGTATGTTAGAGTCGCACCAGTGCGCACTTTTGTGTTGTTGTTGTATTTTTTAGTATTGTCCATATATATGTTATGTAGTTGTGGGCCTACGAGCCTTGTATTAACCCGATATGTTGTCACGTACTGGGGAGATATCGTCCATTTGCTTTTTGGCACGCCATACTCTCGGGTCGTGACAAGTAAAACACCATTTTATAAGAGAACATGTAGCTAATGGAGATGTAAAACTTGAATTCATAGAATCAAAATCGAACCTAGAAGAAATTTTTACTAAACCATTACCTGAAGAAGAGTTTAGTTTGCTTAGATGAAAACTAGGAATGTTCGTTGTAGAGTCGGACTTATCTTTACTTATTTATCATTTTCTTTTTTTTACTACTTGGAACTAGTATAGTACATACCTTAGAAAGCATGAGCCTATAGTTTTAAGGAGCCAACACATCTCATAATACATAGGTTTAATGTAATTGTCTACTGAGCCACGTAAATGGGTGTGAGATGTTAGGACCTTACTCCTGATTCCAGATATAGAACAAGTGCATCAACATGAATCATTGATAACTCATATTTTGATGCATTATTTTGATTCATTCTTTAACATTTTAATCCACTCGTAGGCTTAATTCATTCTATTTATCATGTATTACGAGCATTGGATTAATTTAGCACTTTAATGCAAACATATGCTAATTTGATGTCCTTAGAACTAATTTTTGTATACTTTATTTTTGTAAGGGATGTCAAGTGAAAATCGGGCTTTTTTACTGTAGCAAAAGTATTTGTAGCAGCGCTACTATAGTTACAGTGAAATCACTGTAGCAGCACGGGAAGAAAGAGGGCATAATGAAGCACGACAAGTAATGCCTTTTGGCATGGCGCGGTAATGTAGCTACAGTGAAATCACTGTAGCTACAGTGAATTCACTGTAACTACAGTGAAATTACTATAGCAAAGTTACTGTAGCAGTAGATTTTTTTTTGCACAGAACGTCACACACCCCCGCCGTGTCTTTTGGCACGACCGTGTCTTGGTGAAAAACCCTTGTTTGGGCAGCTATAAAATGGATTTTTCGGGGGTTTTGGGGCATCTTCTCCACTTTAGAGCCCTAGCACATGCCGTCACAACCCTCCACCACCCTTTCTTCATCGAATTTGACGAAGAATCACTCCATCAAAAGAATCCAATGACGTTCTCCTCCTTCCAGCCAACTATCATCTCCTTTTGTGGATTCACGGAGGACTTCCTCCTCGACGACATCATCCAAGCTTCACCGGATTCGGGAGAGCAAGGAGTCACCACCAAGATTCCAGATTTTGAAGTTTGCATCATCTTCACCATTCATTTTGCTTTGGAGACTCGATTGAGCTCCGTCGAATGTAGTTGGAGTATTCTGTCTATTATTCGGGCAAGTCTTTGTGGAATGATCAATTACTTCATTTTTTTGCTTGTTACATTTACTTTATAGTTGTCAATTCCTTTACATTTTAAATTGGATGAATTTTCAGTTGTGTAGTAGTTTAGTTATTTTGCATTTAATGTGTTCGATGAATTGCTTCGTAGAATAACCTTTACTTCAAGTACATTTAATTGTTAGTTACAGAATTTACCTTCATTGTTATAGTTTATTTCTTTAATTTCTGTTAACTTGTGTAGTTGCATAATCCTTAAATCCAAATCCCCATCCTATTAAGAAAAACCTTTACTCTAGAGCTGACTTTCACCGTTGCCTTCTGTGGGAGATGATCCGGGTCGTTCCCTGTGCTACTTTGGCATAGAGAGGGTTTGATAATTAAATTGATAGTAGTGATTCATCGTCTTCATAGTCGCCGCATTATCAATTTTTGGCACTGTTGTTGGGGACAGTGTTAGCGGTGTTTGTTAGTTTTTAGAGTTGCAATAATTTCTTTTAGCTATTCTTTCTTGTTTGAGCTTTCTAATCTTTTACTATTGTGCAGTGCATGACAAGATCATCCGACATGGATTTACTTGAGCTTGACCTAGAAATTGATCAGACTTTTCATGCACTGTAGCGAGCCTAGAGGATTTCAACTACAAGTCAGAGTGGTAGTCTTGCAAGTCTTGATTCATATATGGTAAACAATCGAACACTTAGGGAGTTTGCAGCGCCAGATGTTTCCTATCACTCATTGTGTATCCAGTATCTAGACCTCGATCTAGATTTTGAGTTACAATCTGGAATTATTCATCTTCTACCTAAATTCAATGGATCAGCTGGTGAAGATCCTACCTGACACCTACAAGAGTTCCATGCAGTTTGCTCCACCATGAAATCGCATGGCATCAGTGAGGAGGATATTAGCTTGAGAGCCTTTCTATTTTCATTGGCAGGAGAAGCAAAAGATTGTATTTACGCTTTACCACCTGGATCTATTACATGTTGGGCAAAGATGAAAAGATTATTTCTAGAGAAATTTTTTCCAGCTTCACGATCTGCAACTATCAGAAGAAGCATCTGCGCAATTTAACAACTGTCAGGAGAGACATTGCATGAGTATTGGGAGCATTTTGAAAAGCTATGTACCAGTTGTTTCCATCACCAACTCAGTGAGAAGATACTCATTCAATCATTCTACGAGGGACTACTCCCATGGATCGATGCATGATTGACGCAACTAGTGGGGGAGCATTGGTATATAAGACACTTGAAGAAGCAAGGGTGCTCATCTCAATTATGGCAGCCAATGCACAATAGTTTGGGAGAAGATGGTTGTTTAGCAGAGGGGTGAGTGAGATTCAAGTGCCTAGAGCAAAAAACCAGGAGCTCAAGAATGAATTGCAGGAGCTAACTTCTATGGTTAGACAGATAACTATTAAGTAGGCTTAGCAACCATTTATGCTGTATATTGAGTCGATGAGTACCTGTGGTATTTGTTCTAGTCCTACTCATTTGACAGATGTTTACCCCATGTTACAACAAGAGGGAAGTTCTAACCTTACGAATCAAGAAGCAATAGCAAATGTTTTTCAGCCAAGGTCTCAGTATTGTCAACCACAACCTGGGTACAGGTAGTATGATCCCATGTCTACCACCTACAACCTAGAATGGTGAGATCACCCAAATTTGAGGTATAAGAATGTGCATCACCGAGTAGAAGTCATATCAACCACCTCCAGCATTTCAGAGACCATCTGTTGTTCATCATAATGCAACTCCAGTTAGACCATAGCAGTCTCAGCCTATCAGATCAGAGTCTTCAGTGCAAAAATTAGAGGAGCTTGTGCAACAAATGCAGTAGCAGATGCAACAGATGCAATAGCAGATACAAAAACAACAGAGGGCGAATACATCCATGTAGAATTTAGAGAGACATCTTAGTCAAATAGCGTCTACCATTACGCAGTCTTAGTCACAGGGGTCCAGTCAGTTACCTTCACAAACCATTCCGAACCCAGAGGGAATGTCAGTGCCATCACATTGCGGAGTGGTAAGTCTACTTCTGACTTAGTTGCATCTGCACCAATGCCAATTCCATATCTGATATGTGAGGAGCAGAGAGATGTTTCACTAACCATATCTGATACCTTAGTGCCTTTACCATTTCCTCAGAGGTCAGTACCTTCAAGAAGAAACACTAATGCAGACAAGGCAGAGGAATTTCAGGAGCTTGTGGACACATTAAGTAAGGTGGAAGTGAACATTCCATTGTTGAGAGTCATCATGCACATCCCAAAATATGGCATGTTCCTGAAGGATCTATGCATTCATAAGAGGAAGCTTAAGGGGAATGAGCTGGTCAACATGGGGAAGAATGTGTCAAGTATGATTTAGCCAATACCTCAGAAGTGCAAGGATCCTAGAGTATTTAGTGTCATGTGTGATTGGAGAACACTTATGGAGATGCTATGCTAGACCTAGGAGCTTCCATTAATGTTATGCCAAAGTCTATTTTTCAGGCACTTGGTATTGGTCCACTGTAGTCCACTAGAGTTGTTATACAGTTGGCCAACCGCAGTTTCACGCATCCAACAAGAGTGATAGAAGATGTATTAGTCAAGGTAAAAGAGTAAATTTTTCCAGCGGATTTCTATATTTTGGATATGGAGGGGGATGCATCTTTAGGCCAACCTCCACTGATTCTTGGACAACCGTTCCTGAAGACTGCAAGGACAAAAATCAATGTACATGTGAACACTTACAATAGAGTTTGGAGACACAGTTGTTCAGTTCAGCATTCCAGATGCGATGAGATATCCTGCTGAGGATCATTCACTCTTGAGAATAGACATGCTGGATGAGTTAGATTGTGAGGAGGCAGAGCATTTTGACACAGATTGGGTGAGCATGTTTGACAGTTCAGATATTTCATTTGAATACATTGGTTATGATGCAGGAGATGCAGATGATGATGTTGGTGGCTTAGATTTACTCTGTGGGGCTATTTTTGCTAAGGAAACATAGATATCTACAGTGGAGCCAAGTTCAGAAAAATCGCTTCTGATGACTATTCAGCCACCTAGAATGGAATATAAGTCGTTGCCTAAGCACCTAAAGTATGCATACTTAGGTGAAGACAAGCAGAGACCTGTCATTATTTCTCGAGATCTTGAGCTAGAGTAGGAGAAGCGTTTGCTAGATCTTCTCAGGAAACATAAGAGGGCTATGGGGTGGACGATTGATGATATACCCGATATTAGCCCTACCTTGTGTATGCACCGAATTTTCTTAGAGGATAGCATGAGGCCAGTGAGGCAACCACAGCATAGACTGAACCCACTTATATCAGAGGTTGTCAAGACAGAGATAACCAAGATTCTTCATGCCGGTATCATATACCCCATCTCTAATAGTTAGTGGGTCAGTCCCATGCATGTGGTGCCAAAGAAGTCCAATATCACCATGGTAGTGAATCGACATGATGAGATGATCCCTACACGATCATAGAATGCATGGAGAGTTTGTATTGATTATCGTAAGTTGAACTAGACTACTAGGAAAGATCACTACCCCTGCCATTTATTGATCAGATGTTGGAGAGGCTAGTAGGGAAGTCCTATTATTGTTTCTTGGATGGCTACATAGGATAATTTCATATTCCCATAGCACCAAAGGATCTGGAGAAGACTACCTTCACATGCCCATTCAGAACTTTTGCATACTGACGTATGCCATTTGGGCTCTGCAATGCTCCAGGTACCTTCCAGTAGTGTATGGTAAGCATTTTTTCTGATCTATTAGAGCATTGCATGGAAGTTTTCATGGATGATTTCACTGTGTATGGCCCTTCATTTGATACATGTTTGGAAAGTTTGACACAAGTCTTTCATAGGTGTATAGAGACTGACCTAGTATTAAATTTTGAAAAATGACATTTCATGGTTACATAGGGCATAGTTTTAGGTCATATAGTCTCTAGAAAGGGTATTGAAGTAGATCCTGTGAAAATCAATACTATTTCTTTATTATCTTACCCCGCATGCGTGCGGGAAGTGCGTTCTTTTCTTGGACATGCAGGTTTCTACAGGCGGCTCATCAGAAATTTCAGTAAGATTGCCCTTCCATTGTCCAGATTGCTACAAAAAGATGTGGAGTTCAATTTCAATCAACAGTGTAAAGATGTTTTTGACGAGTTGAAAGGTGCTCTTACCTCAACTTTGATTATATGACCACCAGACTGGACTCTGCCATTCAAGGTGATGTGCAATGCTTCGAATCATGCAATAGGAGTGGTTCTAGCTTAGAGATTTGGTGGAGCAACACATGTCATATGCTATGCATCGAAGACTCTGGATTCAACACAAGCCAACTACACGACAACAGAAAAAGAATTTTCGGCTATTGTTTTTTTGCTTTGGTTAAATTTAGATCTTATCTTCTATGTTCTCATGTGATCATTTTTTCTGATCATGCAGCTATCATGTACCTACTAAAGAAGAAATATGCTAAGCCAAGATTGATATGATGGATGCTTCTACTCCAAGAATTCGACGTGGAGATACCCGATAGGAGCGGTAGGGAGAACCTAGTGGTCAATCACCTAAGTAGGATTGAGAGAGAGGTAGACCCTATACCGATCAAAGATTCATTTCCTGAGGAGTAACTTTTACAGTTGCAGGGTAAGATGCCATGGTACATAGATCTTGTTAGCTATTTGGTTGCTCGTGTTTTTCCTACATAGTTCTCTAAGGCCCAATGTGCAAAATTGAAAAGTGATGCGAAATATTATGTGTGGGATGATCCTTATCTGTGGAAATTTTGTAGTGACCAAGTAGTTAGGAGATGCATTCTTGATGATGAGTTTCACTCTGTACTTTCCTTTTGTCACTCACTTGCAGGTGGGGGTCATTTCGGTCCCCAACGTACAACTAGGGAAGTATTAGATGCAAGATTATATTAGCCTAATTTATTTCGGGATGCCTTTTTATTTTTCAAAACTTGTGACCTTTGTCAATGGATAGGGACTTTAGGCCAGAGGAATGAAATGCCCCAACAACCAATTTTGTTTTGTGAAAATTTTGATGTGTGGGGTATTGATTTTATGGGTTTTTTTCCTAGTTCATTCAGGTTTATTTACATCCTGCTAACTGTTGATTATGTAATTCTAAATGGGTGGAGGTTATCCCCACCAGAACTGATGATGGTGCAGTTGTTGTAGATTTTGTCAGGTCACAGATATTTTGCTAGTTTGGGGTACCCAAGGCGATCATCAGTGATCAAGGGTCCCACTTTTGCAATCAACACTTGAAGGGACTCTTGAGCAGCTAGGGCATAGTACACAAGGTGTCCACCCCAAACCACTCTCGAACAAATGGTTAAGCTGAAATTTCAAATAGGGAGATTAAATTAATTCTAGAGAAGATAGTACAACCGGATAGGAAGGATTGGAGCAAAAGATTGAATGATACATTATGGGCCTACCGAACTGGTTACAAGACTCAAAATTGGAATGTCTCCCTATCGGATTGTATTTGGAAAGGCTTGTCATTTACCAGTGGAGGTGGAACACAAAGCATATTGGGTCGTGAAAGCATGCAATATGAGTTTGGAAGAAGCTGGTTGTAAAAGAAAACTGCAATTGCAAGAATTAGAGGAATTGAGACTGGAAGCGTACGAGAACTCCTGCGCCTACAAAGAAAAGACAAAGGCTTTCCATGACAAACATATTTTACGCAAGAAATTTCATGCTGGAGAGAAGGTGTTATTGTACAATTCCAAATTCAAATGGTCTGCAGGTAAGTTGAAGTCTAAATAGGAAGGTCCGTTCATTATTATTGATGTTTTCCTGTATGGTGTCATTGAGATATAGGATCCTACTACGAGAAGAACATTTAAAGTCAACGAGCATAGACTCAAACAATTTCATGAATGCCTGCAAGGAATAATGGAGGCGGTGACGACGTTTATCAACGCCATTTACCCAACTTGAGGGGAGTTTGTTCCTTTTCACCCCTTCCTTTTGTACATACACACTTTCCTTTGGTAGTTCTATTACGCAGTTTTGTTTCTTTCGTGAGTTTTGAATAATCAATTCTTGAGTTTTATCGGATATCGAGTTCAATTTCGTAAGCATTCTTACTCGAGTCTTGGATGTCGTAAAAGCTAGTTAAGTTTGGTTGTCAAACTTGGAGATCGATTGGACATGATTGATTGTAGTGATTGCATTTGGCTACTTGTGTGGTGTTGAATTTAATTTTGATAGACTAAGCTTGATTATTTCATACACCCTGTGAGGATTTGAGCCTTCATGATTATTATTCTCCTTGTATGTGGGTAGCACTCATGCTTGTTACCACTTTAGAACTTGCTTTGCTCCTTATCGAGACCACATAACCATAAGTTGCATGATTATGATGAAGGCCACCTTGTTTTTCCTTATTGATACTCTTGTTGATACATGTGCTACTAATGAATATACTTTTCCATGTAGATAGACATCGCTTGTCCTTTATCATTTCTCCTTCTTCTATGACATGTCTTGTTATTCTGTTGCCCTTGAGACATTTGAACTTTATCATGTTGGATCTATTGCCCGAGATGGTCAAATTTAAGTGTGGGGGAGGAAATGATTGGTAAAGTCATAGTTGAGGATTTATTGCAGAAAGGCTAGATTTAAATGGTGCATGAGTGAACCATGCTTGATGACCATGACTTAGCCATGTTTTATTTGCCTGTGAATGTGTATTTGCATTGAAAGGCCATTAAGAAAAGAGCACGTCATAAAAAAATGATAAAAAAAACTGATTTAAAAAAAAAAGAAAAAAAAACAAAAGAATAATTCTTTATGTTAGGGTGCCCATAAAAAATTAAAAAAAAAACTGACTTGAAAATAAAAAGAACAAAAAATGGATATTTTTAGATGACGTTCTATTTTCTTGAATGGAGAATGATTCTTGCTGATGAGCTTTATTTATTTATTGCATGAGATGTACAAGTGTATGTTTCTTGTGGACGAACATGGATGTGGAGAACAATAATGAACAAGCTTTGAGAATGGAAGGAGATGTGCATGGGCATTGTTTCATTGAATGCAACATGATAGTATTTCAATTGCCTCTTGTCTTCATTGCTTTCTATTCCTATATTTGTGTCATTCTTATATCTTGTGATTGTTCTTCATTGCAATTCTTGAAAGTCCTTCTGAATCATGCATTCATGTGGTTGAAGTGGTGGAAAGTAGGAAATAAGCAAGCATATAGTAGTGTAACATCTTGAGTAGCTTTGAGTGAACTCTACCTTCGCAATGCTTATGAGAATGAGAGCCACCTTTACTAATCCGGTAAGATTTATCATTCTTGGTCTATTTAGGATTAATTGAAGCCACCGTACTTGTTAACTAATGCAAAAACAAAGTGAACGAATGTCGTGATTTTTGTGAATTGATAACCCTAAGTAACTACCTTTTTTGATTTTCATGATATTAGGAAGAATTGCTTGGGGAAAATGGATTTGATTATTCATCGTTTTTGATACTTGCCTGAGACGTGCAAGAATAAGTGTGGGGGAATTGATAACTCATATTTTGATGAATTATTTTGATTCATTCATTAACATTTTAATCCACTAGTATGCTTAATTCATCGTATTTATCATGTATTATGAGCATTGGATTAATTTAACACTTTAATGCAAACATATGCTAATTTGATGTCCTTAGCACTAATTTTTGTATACTTTGTTTTTGTAGGGGATGTCAAGTAAAAATCGGGCATTTTATTGTAGCAAAAGTACTATAGCAAAGTATTGTAGCAGTGGTAGTGTAGTTATAGTGAAATCACTATAGCAACACGGGAAGGAAGAAGGCAGAATGAAGCACTTTAGAGCCATTAAAAATGATTGTAGCTACAGTGAAATTATTGTAGAAAAGTTACTATAGCAGTAGATTTTTTTTTTTTTGCACAGAATGCCACACGACCCGCCCGTGTCTTTTTGCACGGTCGTGTTGCAGTGAAAAACCCTCGTTTGGGCGGCTATAAAATGAATTTTTAGGGGTTTTTAGGGCATCTTCTCAACTTTAGAGCCCTAGCACACGCTGTCACAACCCTCCATTGCCCTTTCTTCATCGGATTCGATGAAGAGTCACTCCATCGGAAGAATCCAACAACGTTCTCCACCTTCTAGCCGACTATCATCTTCTTTTGTGGATTCACGGAGGATTTCTGCCTCGACGACATCATCCAAGCTTCACCAGATTCGGGAGAGCAAGGAGTCACCACCAAGCTTCCAAATTTGGGAGTTTGCATCATCTTCGCCATTCATTTTGCTTTGGAGACTCGATTGAGCTCCGTCGAACGTAGTTGGAGTATTCTGTCCATTATTCGGGAAAATCTTTGTGGTATGATCAATTACTTCATTTTGTTGCTTGTTACATTTACTTTGTAGTTGTCAATTCCTTTACATTTTAAATTCGATGAATTTTCAGTTGTTTAGTTATTATTGCATTCAATGTGTTCGATGAATTGCTTCCTAGACTAGCCTTTACTTCAAGTACATTTAATTGTTAGTTGCAGAATTTACCTTTATTGTTATAGTTTATTTCTTTTATTCCTGTTAACTTGTGTAGTTGCATAATCCTCAAATCCAAACCCTCATCCTATTAAGAAAAACTTTTATTCTAGAGTCGACTTTCACCGTTGTCTTCCGTGGGAGACGATCCGGGTTGTTCCCTATGCTACTTTGGCATAGAGAGGGTTTGGTAATTAAATTGATAGTAGCGATTCATCATCGTCATAGTCGCCGCATTATCAATCATGTAATATAATTTTTCAAAATAACCAATTCTAATCAAGACTTATTGATTATCTAATAACAATTGAGTCAGAACAGAGTTGAACATTTTTATAAGGGCAATTTATTAGATGAGTTATGTTGAAAATATTATTTTATAAAAGGAAACATGCTTGGATCCATAAAAACTTGTAATTTCCTTTATCATTTGAACTTATACTAAAAAATTTATTAGTTTTTGACATTTCACAAGATTCTTTTACTTTATACATATGTTCTTAGAAAAGCACCCCTCATAAAATTATTTTTGATATATGGCAATGGGGGAGAGAGAGATTAAATTCAAGAGGTTAAAGGTTAACTCTTATTTGAAAAGTTATGTTTTTTTCAAAACTAACCTAGGGTTAAGGGGGAGGCAATCTTGAGGGGGAGGTTTTGAAAAATGTTAATACTTACTAATCCCGTATGTTAGTACTTACATTTCTCTTAACTTTGAATTGGATTGCCATAGATAAAAAAGGGAGAGATTGTTGGTGCAGGGGCACCAGATAATCAAACCTAGGTTTTGATAATGGAAAAGATTCAAAGTTAAGCTATTGTTATCTCATATGTTATGTTGAGTGTGCAAATAATGTATTAAGCTTTGTGAAGGTTGACGACGCTAGGAGAATTTCGAGAAATCGAGAAACCTCAGAAGCTGTATGAATCGACACCAAGAGAATCTCGATAGGACAAGAAACCTCGGTGGTCGGTTGACCAGGTCAAAAGATGCAAGGAGAACCTCGGGAAGTTGAGGAACCTCTATAGTTGAGTGACCGAAAGTTAAGCGACAAGTCAGAAGAACTGAAGGTAAGGAAGGTAAGAACTTTGTTTGGAGAGGATAGGTTACGTCCTTAGTATGGGGGCAACCGTAGGTGACGATCCGACTAAGACTTCCGGAGGAAGGTCTAAGTCGAGATCGCATGGTACATGGCCATCTCACTTCTCACTATATAGTTTTTGTGCTAACCATGAAATGCAGGTGACTATTCAAGCCTAGTCTGCCCGGTAAAAGCCTAGTCTTTGTATATACCATGAAATACAGGTCTAAGTCGACTAGAGGAAAAGAGTAGTCAACTGGATCATCATCAGTGTTGGGATATATACTAAAAGCCTAGTCTTTGTATGGACATCCTCATTTTGAAATAAGAATCACATAATCATTATTTTCATTTTATATTTATTATATGTGTGCATCTTATCTAATACCTTACATTGTAGATAACATGGTGTGTGGTGTCACACAGAGGATCATGTTATCGGCCTTTGTAGAGAATAAGTAGAGGCTCACAACCAAGATGGTTTTGGACAAACTGTTGGTGCAAGGGCACTAGATAATCGAACCTGTGTTTTGATTATGGCAAAGACACAAAGTTAAGTTTACATCATTATCTCACGAGCTAAATCAAGTGTGCAGAAAAGTACTAAAGCTAGAGCTGAAGGCTAGCGACACCCGGAGGAAGCCGCGGTGGTCGGGCGACACTCGAGTGACTTCGGAGGGAGCCGAAGGAATCGAGTGGAAGGCCGGAAGTGAAAGTGACACAGTAAGAATCGAGGTAAGCTCGTGTGAGTGAGAGATGGTAAGGTCGTGTCCTCTGTACGGGGACGACCGTAGGCAACGATCCGACTAAGACTTCTTATGGAAGGTCTAGGTCGAGATCGGACGGTTAGAAACCGTCGTATTTATCATTTTACGAGCTAACCTCTCACTGCAGGCAAGTGGCCAGGCTGGCAGTCGACTGCTGGACATGGAGTAGTCGACTAATAGTCATCAGTCGACTGATGGCGACGAATCAGCCTTTGCGCTAGGTCAAAATGGATAACGTTTGACGCGGCCACTTCGCGATAAAATTTGGACAACTTCGTGATCTGTTTAAAAAAAAAGGGAGACATATTCAGAGGCCAAAATCTATAAAAGAAGGGGAGGATTCCATCTCCAAATCACATCAAGTTTATTCATCAAGTGCTCCTACAATGCCAACGCTCCAACGTCATCATAACACTGACGCGATGACAAGTTCAAATCTCCTTCGTCGGCAGCAATAGCAAGTAATTTTTTTTATTGTATTCTTTATTTTAATCGCAATGAGGTGAGGTAGGCTTGTTGCCTCATCCTCGTACATTCGGTTTTTGTGATCGTTGTCTCCTACCTCCAACAAGGAGGAGACGTTATAGTGCTTTGCCCTCCATACGCGGTCTAGGACCGATAGGGCCTTGGAGTAGTAATCGCTGGGTTCTGAACCAAGTAAAAATAAACGTGTTCTTTTATTTTCCGCTGCTCTCACTCGTTTAATTGTCTACTCGAACGAAACGTCGAAAAGATTTACGATCGCTATTCACCCCCCCCCTCTAGCGATGCTTCTCGATCCAACACAAACCATTGGCATAGTTGTAGTGTAATTTGGTATTGGTTAATCTTGACCATAGAATTACACTAGTACACTTTGTGTGTATTGAGCAGGACCGACTTAGAGGTGATTCAATTTATTACTAACTAGACAATTGAATTGGACCTCAGATATTATGGTGTACATGCTCTTAATCCCGATATAATAATGGGCACATGTACTTAATATTTATTTCTTTGATTTACCAATGGGCGAGATTTATGGGTTAAATCAATAGGCCCAGTAAGTTGGAAAATGATATTATTTACATGGTGTGCCGTTGATTATAGGAGGAAACTATGTCCTATGTATTAGGATGATGATGTCCCCTTGAGGAGCTCATAAGTATCATCATGTAAACCTTGCAGGTGGACTTGGTCCAACATGATGATAAGGTTGAGTGAGTTAGATGTTAATTAATTAATTATCAGAAAATTAATTAATTAATGGACATTCAATATCTTAAACACAGGGAGATGTTTATACAATTAATATATGGAGCCCATATTTAATTATGGGGGTTGGTGAGGTAGATCAATGATAATCCTCTAGTGGAATGGATTATCATTAATGGATCGGATTTTATATGGGTCGGATCCATTAGGTGGCCAAGATCCAACTCCTCCTCATGGTCCCTATTGTAGCCTATTAAAACCCTCATGAAACCTAGATCCAACGGACACGATTAAATAGAGGCTTGGGCGAAATCTATATATATATTCCAAGGCTTGGGCGGCAAGAAGGATTGAAAAGAGTTGTGCTAGGGTTTTGGAGTTGGCTTTAGAGAGGCTTGGGTAGCAACCTAAGGTGGTGCTTCTTCATTGGGTGGCGACAACACATAGGGCTTAGTTTTGGCCGCCGGTGCCTCCCTCTCTCTCTCTAGTTTGGCCGGCGGCTCCTCCCTCTCTCTCTCTTTCTTGCCCGGCAGCAAGAGTTAGGGCTTCTTCCCTTGGAGCTCTTGGCCGGCGCCCACACTCTCTCCCTCTCCTTAGGGCCGGCGGACATCAAGAAAGGGGCTTCTGTTATCTTCCTTTGTTCGGAGCGAACAAGGAAAGGAAGATACGTGATCTAGGAGGCTTCAATTCTTGGATGATCGTTGCCCACACAATGTCCAAGAGGAGGATAGGTCATACAATAGAAGATCAAGAGGTAAACAAGAGGTATAATCTTGTTTGTTTTGATTTAGTTCTTTTGTATTAGGTATGTGGTTAATTTACTTGGACCCCGAAGATAAATACAAAAACCGACAATCCGTACATCATCTATTCCGCGACTAATCGAGGAAAAGAGTTAGGTTGCTTGAACAACAAGTTTGTTCAAGCGACGACTCAAATCGAAAAGTATGATGATGGAACGGTTGCTTGGGTAATCCTTTTTCATCCGGATTAATTTTTTTTAATCCGGGGACATATGATTGGATCGCCATGCACAATCGACTGAAGCGAAGCGAGAAGCAAAGCTTCGACCTTCAAGTGGTATCAGAGCCACGGTTTTCGGTTTTGTGTGTTTCGGATTTGGTTACTTTATGAACTTATCATATATTATGTGTGCCGGATAATAGTAGGATGTGCATAGGCTAACTTTTTGGTTGCAGGCATAAGATACAACTATTATGCCCATATGTGTGTGTATGTGATTGTATGTGTTTAATCGTAATATTATTTGAATCTTCGGGGTTGACGAGGCTAGTATTTAATTTTTGTAATTAAGTATGACATTGTTTAGCCACTCTTTTATTTTAGTTTACTTTCGATCTAGATTTCATGTACACTCCTTTGTGGAGTATAGGATCGATGGATGTAAATTAAAATAATTTTTCTCAGCTTGGATCTCTGAATGGCTTGTACATGGCATAGGGAGGAGCGGACAATGTGGCAACACAACTGAAGGCATATTGGAGAACAAAAGTCATAATAGTTGAAAATGTTGTTTTTTCATATTTATTGCTTTTGATTTATATGCTTGTTGTGTTTGCATAGTTAAAATTCCTCAATTTTAAATTACTAAGTGGGAGAGGGATATTTTTAAAAAAATTCCCACGGCCTCCATTTCAATTTGACATGTGATGCGAACAATCTTGTACGTTGGCTCTGAGTGCCTTCCTCCATATCGGATGAGTTTGTTTTGCGGATCACTAGGTCAAATATGGTTATAGGAAGTTATTTTGGAGCGTGTGTACTTCCCCATCGGAAGGCACATAATATGAGTTAATTTCCTTAGTATCGGGTAATGGTCAACACTTAGATGTAAATATAAGTATCCACCCCATCGGAGTCACTGCTTTTATTTATAGGCCCGAAGAGGAACCAACTATTAATTTTATTTGTCAAAAAGTAAGGTTGACAGGATAATAAAATTAATGGGTAAAACCTCCTTTTACAAATGTAGAATTTGTATACGTCCACACTATCATGGCATACGATATTCTCGGTGTTTTGAGGTGTTGGTTGATTTTAAAATTTTATTGTTTGAGGAATCAATAATTTTTTGAAATCTAAATGTTTTTGATCTATGTGATTCTTAGGTTTCTTCAAAATGACTTTCAACCCACTTGCTATGATTCTAAAGAAAAATAAACTTACTAGACCTAACTATGTGGATTGGAAAAGGAATCTGGACATAGTCTTGACTACTGAGGAGTACAAGTATGCACTTCTCGAGGAGTGTCCTCCTAAGCCTACGGATGATTCTAGGGAAAAGGAGAAAGCGAGTTATAAGAAGTGGATCAAGGTTGATGAGATGGCACGGTGTTACATTTTGGCTTCTATGTCAAATGTATTGCAACATCAACATCAGGCCATGACTACTGCTTATAACATGATGCTCAATCTCAAGGAACTTTTCGGACACCAGAATCGGGTTGCTAGGTAAGAAGCCATGAGCAACTTGATGAGGACCACCATGGTAGAGGGAACACCCGTGAGGGATCATGTTCTCAAGATGATGGCTCATTTGAATGAGCTGGAAGTCCTTGGAGCTGAGATCGATGGGGAAACCCAGGTCGATATCATTCTCCAATCTCTACCTAGGAGTTTTGAGCAGTTTCTTTTAAACTACAACATGAATAACAGATTGTATTCGTTGGAGGAGCTTCTAAAAGAACTACAGGCGGTATAATCTTTTTTGTTTTGATTTTAGTTCTTTTGTATCATGCATGTGGTTTATTTGCTTTGACCCCGATGATAAACACAAAAATCGGCAATCCGTTCATCATCTATTCCGTGGCTAATCGAGGAAAAGAGTTAGGTTGCTTGAACAACAAGTTTGTTTATGTGACGACTCAAATTGAGAAGCAAGATGATGAATCGGTTGCTTGGGTAATACATTTTCATCCGGATTAAATTTTTTTTTAATCTAGGGATGCGAGATAGGATCGCCATGCACAAGCGACCGAGGAGAAGCGAGAAGCGAAGCTTTAACCTTCAAGTGGTATCAGAGTCACGGTTTTCGATTTTGTGTGTTTAAGATTCGGTTACTTTTATGCACTTGTCATTTATTATGTGTGCCGAATAATAGTAGGATGTGCGTAGGCTAACTTTTTGTTTGCAAGCATAAGATCCAACTATTATGGCCATATGTGTGTGTATGTGTGTAATCGTAATATTATTTGAATCCTCGGAGTTGACGATGCTAGTATTTAATTTTTGTAATTAAGTACGATATTATTTAGCCACTCTTTTATTTTAGTTTACTTTCTATCTAGACTTCATGTACACTCCTTTGTGGAGTATAGGATCGATGGATGTAAATTCAAATAATTTTTCTCGGCTCAGATCTCCGGATGACTTGCACATGGTGTATGGAAGAGCGGACGAGGTGGCAACACGACTGGAGGCGTATTGGAGAACAAAAGCCATAATAGTTGGAAATTTTGTTTTTCATATTTATTTCTTTTGATTTATACGCTTATTGTGGTTGTATAGTTAAAATTCCTCAATTTTAAATTACTAAGTGGGAGAGGGATATTTTTTAAAATTCCCGTGGTCTCCATTACAATTTGACATGTGATGCAAACAAACTTGCGTGTTGGCTTTGAGTGCCTTGTTTCATATCAGATGAGTTTGTTTTGCAGAACACTAGGTCAAATATAGTTATAGGAAATTATTTAGGAGCTTGTGTACTTCCCCATCGGAAGGCACATAATCCGAGATAATTTCCTTAGTATCGGGTAATGGTGAACACTTAGATGCAAATAAAGTATCCTCCCCATCGAAGTCACTACTTTTATTTGTAGGGCCGAAGAGGAACCAACTATTAATTTTATTTGTTAAAAAGTAAGGTTGACAGGATAATAAAATTAATGGGTAAAACCTCCTCTTACAATTGAAGAATTTGTATACGTCTACACTATCGTAGCATACAATATTCTCGGTGTTTTGAGGTGTTGGTTGATTTTAAAATTTTATTGTTTGAGGAATCAATAAATTTTGAAATCTAATGTTTTTTATTTATGTGATTCTTAGGTTTTTCAAAATGACTTTCAACCCACTTACTGTGATTCTGATAGAAAATAAACTTACTGGACCTAACTATGTGGATTGGAAAAGGAATCTGGACATAGTTTTGACTGCTGAGGAGTACAAGTATGTACTTCTTGAGTTGTGTCCTCCTAAGCCTACGGATGATTCTAGGGAAAAGGATAAAGAGAGTTATAAGAAGTGGATTAAGGCTGATGAGATGTCGTGGTGTTACATTTTGGCTTCTATGTAAAATGTGTTGCAACATCAACATCAGGCCATGACCACTGCCTATGACATGATGCTCAATCTCAAGGAACTTTTTGGACACCAGAATCGGGTTGCAAGGCAGGAAGCCATGAGAAACTTGATGACGACCACCATGGTTGAGGGAACACCCATGAGAGATCATGTTCTCAAGATGATGGCTCATTTGAAGGAGCTGGAAGTCCTTGGAGCTGAGATCGATGGGGAATCCCAAGTCGATATCATTCTCCAATCTCTACCAAGGAGTTTTGAGCAGTTTCTTCTAAACTACAACATGAATAAGAGGTTGTATTCGTTGGTGGAGCTTTTGACAGAACTCCAGGTGGTAGAGGGGTTTTTTCGTCAGAGTTCTCAGGTTTTTGTTGCCCATAAGGTTTCTACTTCTAAGCCGAAAGGCAAGAAGAAGAAACAAGGTGCAACAAAGGTGGTGGGAGTGAAGAAGCCGAAAGGCAAGTGCTTCACTTGCAAGCAGACTGGACATTGGAAGGCTGACTGCCTTAATCGGAAGCAGAACAAAGGTATATCTTTTGGTCTAGTCATTGAAACATGTTTAGCAGTGTTATATACTGGCACCTGGTGTGTAGTACGGGAGCCACTGATCATGTCTGCAACTCTTTGGAGGGTTTTAAGAAACCAGACGACTAGTTGAGAGGGAGATTACCGTCTACATGGACAATGCTACGAAGGTGGCGGCTATTGCAGTGGGAGATATTTATTTATCTTTTGATAGGAATAAAACTTTGGTTCTGAGAAATTGCCTTTATGTACCTTATTTTAGAAAAAATTTAATTTCAGTTTCTAAATTGTTTTTGGAGGGATATTCTATTTCTTTTAATGACAGAGTTGTTATAAAAAGGAATAGGGAGATTATCTGTTCTGGTATGTTGGAAGAAAATTTGTACACTCTTGAACCAAAAGCTCCCATGATGCGAATAGAAATAAATAACTCATCTTCTAAATCTAATAAGAGAAAAGAACCTTCGAAAATGAACCAAACGTATCTTTGGAATCTAAGGTTAGGTCATATTAACCTGAGTAGAATTCAAAGGTTGATAGTTGATGGACCTTTGGGTTCATTGGTGGTGGAAGATTTCCCAACCTGCGAATCCTGCTTGGATGGTAAAATGACTAAGAGGCCTTTTAAGGCCAAGGGGTATAGAGCCAAAGATGTGTTGGAATTGGTGCATTCTGATTTGTGTGGTTCTATTTCTATCCAGGCTAGAGGTGGTTTTGAATACTTCATCTCTTTTATAGACGATTATTCAAGATATGGATACATTTACCTGATGCGTCGCAAGTCTGAATGCTTTGACAAGTTCAAAGAATTCAAGGTTGATGTGGAGAAATGTCAAGGTAAAAGTATCAAGACACTACGATCTGATCATGGTGGTGAGTACCTCTTGGGAGAGTTTAGGAGTTACTTATTAGAGGCTGAGATTCAATCCCAACTATCTGCACCTGGTACACCCCAGCAGAATGGTGTGGCAGAGCGGAGTAATAGCATTCTTCTTGTTGCTTGTTGGTTGGCCATAGGAAGGAGAAGAGCTTTGTTTTTATTGTTCCTCTTACTTTGGAAGAGCAAGGAAGGAAGATTTGTGATCTAGGAGCTTCAACTTTTGGTAGATCATCGCCCACACGACGTCCGAAAGGAGGAAGGTCATACATTAGAAGATTGAGAGGTATATCAATTCTCTAATTTTTATATGTTACATGTTTGTATTTGTTATTCAATTATGAGCATGATATAAATTTGTATATAGCTAAATAATACTTGGATCCCGAGCATAAACACAAAAACTGATGATCCGGACATCATCTATTCTGGGGCTACTCGTAGAATAGAGGATGGTCGCTTGAACAATGTGTTTGTTCAAGTGACCTCTCTAAACGAATAGCACGATGATGACTTAGTTGTTTGGGAAATCCCTTTTGTCTAGGATTAATTTTTTTTAATCCGGGGACATCGATGGGATCGCCATGAACAAGCTACCGAGGTGAAGTGGGAAGCGAAGCTTCCCCTCACAGACTCGATAAGATAAACCCTACAATTAGTGGGAGAGCTTCAGGGAAAAACCCTTCAATTGGTATCAGAGTCAAGGTTTCCTGTTTTGTGTGTTTAGGATTTGGTTAATTTTTATGCACTTTTTCATATATTATATGTGCCGGATAATAGTAGGATATGCGTAGTTTAACTCTTTGGTTGCAGGCATAAGATCTGACTATTATGGACATATGTGTGTATGTGATTGTATGTGTGTAAATATTTATTTTGTTGAATCCTCGAGGTTGACGAGGCTAGTATTTGATTTTTTGTAAATTAGATACGGCATTGTTTAGCCACTCTTTATTTTAGTTTACTTTCGATCTAGATTTCATGTACACTCCCTCATGGAGTATAGGATCGATGGATGTAAATTAAAATAGGTTTTAGTCTCGGCTCGGATCTCTGGATGGCTCGTACATGGCGTAGGAGGAGCGGACGAGATGGCAATGCGACGGGAGACATATTGAAGACAAAAGCAAAAATAGTTGTAAAATAATTTATTTTTCATATTTATTGCTTTTTATTTGATATGCATGTCGTGGGCCTAGAAAATTCCTCATTTTCAAATTACTATGTGGGAGAGGGATATTTTTATAAATTCTCACGGCCTCCATTACGATTTGACAAGTGATGCAAACAAACTTGCGTGTCGGCTCTGAATGCCTTCCTCCCCATCGGATGAGTTTGTTTGCGGATCACAAGGTCGAATATGGTTATAGGAAATTATTAAGGAGCGTGTGTACTTGCCCATCGTAAGGCACATAACCCGAGATAATTACTTGGTACCAAGTAATGATGAACACTTAGATACAAATATAAGTATCTTCCCTATCGGAGTCACTGCTTTTTTTTGTAGGGCCGAAGAGAAACCAACTATTAATTTTACTTGTCAAAAAGTTAGGTTGACAAGATAGTAAAATTAATGGGTAAAACCTCCTCTTACAAATGTAGAATTCGTATACGTCTACACTATCGTGGCATACGATATTCTCGGTGTTTTGAGGTGTTGGTTGATTTTGAAATTTTATTGTTTGAGGAATCAATAATTTTTTGAAATCTATAGTAATGATCTATGTGATTCTTAGGATTTTCAAAAATGACTTTCAGTCCACTTACTATGATACTAAAGGAAATAAACTTACTGTACCCAAATAATATTGATTGGAAAATAATCTAGATATTGTCTTATCTGCTAAGGAGTACAAGTATGCACTCTTCAAAGAGTGTCCTCAAGCCATGGTTGCTCAAAAAGGTTTCTACTTCTGAGCCAAAAGGCAAGAAGAAGGAGAAACAAGGTGGAACAATGGTGGTGGGAGGATCTCAGGGAGGAGTGAAGAAGTTGAAAGGCAAGTACTTCACTTACAAGAAGGATGGACATTGGAAGAAGGACCGTCCCAATCCAAAGCAGAACAAAGATATATCCTTTGGACTAGTCGTTGAAACATGATTAGCGGTGTTATCTACCGGCACCTGGTGTGTAGATACGGGAGCCACTTATCATGTCTGCAATACTTTGCAGGGGTTCTAGGAAACACGACGTCTAGCTAAATGGGAGATTACAATTTACTTGGGCAATGCCATGAAGGTGGCGGCTATTGCAGTGGGAGAAGTTTTATTTATCTTTTGAGAAAAATAAAATTTTGGTTCTGGAAAATTCCCTTTATGTACCCTTATTTAGAAAGAACTTAGTTTCAGTTTCTAAATTATTTATGGATGGATATTCTATTTCTTTATTGACAGAGCTATTATAAAAAGGAATAGGGAGAATATCTGTTCAGGTACATTGATAGAAAATTTGTATACACTTGAACCAAAACCTCCCACGATGCAAATTGAAGTTTATAACTCATCTTCTAAATTCAAATAAGAGAAAATAACCTTCGAAGATAAACCAAACATATCTTTGACATCTTAGGCTTAGTCATATTAACCTAAGGAGAATTCAAAGGTTGATAGCTGATGGACCTCTGGGTTCATTAGTGGTGGAAGATTTTGTTGGGTTTCCGGCACCGCGGCGTGTGTGTGTTCGATCACGTTTCATAAACATGAACACAGCGGAAGCAATAAAAATAATAAATGTACATTTATTACAACACACACAACACACGCATGCATATTACAACAAGTGTAGACATAACCGTAAATTTAAATTTGCAATAAAAGGAAATTTATCTACGTTATACCTTTCGTATGACGTGTAGCGGGAACGGCATCAACCGGAACGATCCTCGATAGAATCGTCTCTATCCGTATCCACGCCGAGTTCCTCGGGATGACTTTGCTAAGCCACGAGATTCGTCTTCGTACGGGTTACTAGCCTCGTGTTGAAGACGACGTGATCAAGAGATGATCACGATCCGAATCCAAATTCGGATCCTAATACGAGTTCTCAAAACTCGCTTCTCCGGAGAGGTATTCGTCAACCAATTGACGAATCCTTCATCCTCCACCTCAGAGGATTACCGGAGATCGAATCCCTGGTAAGTTAGCCGCTGTCAGAGCTCTAACCGTCGTCCAAACAACGCTCCGACGAGAGGAGAACAAGCTGTCCAGAAAACTGGACAGCTTTGGTGGAGGTGATAGGCGCCGGCCAACCAAGGGAGATAGAGCTCACCTTGATGCCAAACTTGAAGGAGATCACCGGAGCACTAACTGGAAGCAGCTCGACGCCGGCGAGGGGGAAGGAAGCAGCCTTCTGGACGCCGGTTGGAGGAGCTTTGGGCGGCGGCAATAGGTTGGCGTCGAGAGCTCCAAGGAGGAGGTGGGCGGCAACCTTAGGGCTAGGGGTTTTTGGATTAGGGCTTAATTATCCCTTAAGCCCTCTTTTATAGAGAACTAATTCTCTTAATGGTTATTGGATCATAACCATTAGGCCCG
The DNA here is from genome assembly GCA_025175895.1 of Wurfbainia villosa. Taxonomy (NCBI): domain Eukaryota; kingdom Viridiplantae; phylum Streptophyta; class Magnoliopsida; order Zingiberales; family Zingiberaceae; genus Wurfbainia; species Wurfbainia villosa. Next base: position 86,857,814 of record CM046001.1, read on the forward strand.
TTAACCCGCTCCATTAAGATAAGTTAAAATAAATCAAACCATGATGGTTTATTTTAAGTTAAAACGAACCGAACCAACTTTTGGTTCATTCGTTTAAAATAAACCAAACCCTTTGGTTTATTCTCCTCCATTGGATTAGAACCAAACCATTTTGGTTCATCCATTATGTCTTCATAAGACTCGGCCCATCCACGCTTCCATTGCGACTGAAACGATTTCATGCTCGCTTTATGTTTGGTCCAACCAAACCTAGTTTCTCTTGGTCTGAGAATCCCATTCTCAAGCTCGTTTTAAATCCTTTGGATTACGCTCGTTGTGCGTGTGACCAAATAGGTTCTCGGTTTATGTTGGCCATCTATAATTAACCATTAATTATAGAACGATCATGAGTGGCACCTAGTAGTACATCATGATCCCCAATTAACCGAAAAGATCAACGGTTGATCGAACTATTTCTCAAACCCTTCTCGAATGATTCGTGCCCCATTCCCTTCACTCATCTTATACCCACTTGGTTCGGGACATGGTCTAATAGTGTCGATCCCCACTAGGTGACTCGTCACACCTAGCCCAAGTATCATTTCCTCGTTCTCTGATTCTAGTTCTTGCACATGTATCGAAGAGTACTTTACTCTAAACATGTAATGCTTTGGCCAAAGACTTTAGTAACATTCCGGCGAGGCCATGGGTATACATCTCCTCGCAAGGAGTGGTGAATCCTTTATAGGCTATTCAAACACCTTCGATCACTTCGACTTATACCCAATCATCCCGGGTCCACATCTCCTTAGAGATGTTTGCTTAAGATGTCAAAGCATAAGTCTCCATGATCAAGATGACTTGAATACCGCAAGTAAAAGGAATATCGCACTTAAGCTACAGTAAGAACTTCATTGACATATCTATATATGCAGAGAACGATATGAAGTCTTACGGCTGGTCACTCCAATGAACTAGTTACCATAACTAGCATCCACGATTAACTCCGGACATCACTATGTCTCCAGCTAGTGAGAATCAACTGCTTGGATACACCAAGGAGTATACCTCGTGCTAGTCTTGACAGAATTGATGGTGTCCAAATCCATCAATTCATCGACTAGGGATAATTCCGATACATCACAATTACACATGTAGAGATACTCACTAGTTGTGATCCAATCACAAATTCTCTCATGCTGTGAATCGTATCGTGGGCATTCAGTAAATGAGTTTAAGATCCAATCAAATACATAAAACATGTATAGTCAAATAGTGAATCTTCATTTATCATATAAATGGTTCATACATAAGGCGATTGCCTTAGGACATCTCTCATATATTACTAACAGATTTCCCAACCTGCGAATCTTGCTTGGAGGATAAAATGACCGTGAGGCCTTTTAAGGCCAAGGGGTATAGAGCCAAAGATGTGTTAGAATTGGTTCATACTGATTTCTATGGTCCTATGTCTATCTAGGCAAGAGGTAGTCTAGAATATTTTGTCTTTTTCATAGTTGATTATTCAAGATATGGATGACACTACGATCTGATCGTGGTAGTGAGTACCTCTTGGGATAGTTTAGGAATTACTTATGAGAGGTTAGGATTCAATCCCAAATGACTGCACCTGGCACACCCCAGCAGAACGGTGTAGCAGAGCGAAGGAATAGGACTCTTATGGAGATAGTTAGATCGATGATGAGTTATTCTGACTTGCCAGATTCATTCTGGGGATATGCTCTAGATACGGCGGTGTACATTCTGAACTTGGTTCCATCTAAATCAGTGCCTTCTACTCCCACAGAGTTGTGGACTAGACGAAAGCCTAGTCTAAGACATATTTGGATATGGGGAGTCCAGCACATGTGCTGAAGGCAGATGCTAGTAAGTTAGAACCTCGTACAGAAGAATGCTTGTTCTTTGGCTATCCTAGAGGAACGAAGGGTGGCTTGTTTTATAGTCCTAGAGATCAAAGGGTGATCGTTAGCACGAACAGCAGATTTCTAGAGGAAGACTTTGTGATGAGCCACAAGCCCATGAGTAAAATTGTTCTGGAAGAGTTAAAAGGGGAAGTCACTTCTTTAGTACCACCGGTACAAGAGGATATACCACATGTCACTGCACCGCCTGTCACAGAGGATACACAGGTGATACCACATCGTAGTGGGAGGGTTGTGAGACAGCCTGATTGATTCATGTTCTTGGGAGAATCTTCTGATTTGGTCCCTGGCGAACATGAACCTGATCCCTGGACATATGACGAGGCAATCCAAGATAAAGATGCAGTATCTTGGCAAAGTACAATGAATGCTGAGATTGAATCTATGGATTCAAATCAGGTCTGGGAGCTAGTAGAACCACCCGATGGTATAAAAACCATTGGATGCAAGTGGATCTACAAGAGAAAAAGAAGAAAAGATGGGAAGGTTGAGACCTTCAAAGTGAGGCTTGTTGCGAAGGGGTATACTCAGAAAGAGGGTATCGATTATGAGGAGACCTTTTCGCCGGTAGCCATGCTTAAGTCTATCCGGATTCTCTTATGCATAACAGCTCATATGGATTATGAGGTGTGGCAGATGGATGTCAAGACAGCTTTCCTTAATGGAAGTCTTGAGGAAAACATCTACATGAAGCAACCAGAGGTATTCATTGCTAAAGGCAAAGAGCATCTTGTGTGTAAGCTTAATCGGTCCATTTATGGATTAAAGCAAGCTTCGAGGTCTTGGAACATCCGCTTTGATGAGGTAATCCAGTCTTATGGATTTATTCAAAGTCCGGATGAGTCTTGTGTATACAAGAGATGTGACGAAAACGAAGTGGTATTTCTTGTAGTATACGTAGATAACATTTTGGTGATTGGCTACAATATCAAAGTGTTATCGGGCGTAAGGGTATGGTTGTCCAAACAGTTTGATATGAAGGACTTGGGAGAAGCGGGACATATCCTTGGGATCAAGGTTATAAGGGATTGCAGGAAAAGGATGTTGTTCTTATCCCAAGCTTCATACAAAGACACGATTTTGGATCGTTTTAGCATGTAGAACTCCAAGAAGGGTTTTCTACCTTTCAGGCATGAAGTTCCTTTATCTAAGGAGATGTGTCCTAGAACATCTGAGAAGATAGAGGAGATGAAGGCGGTTTCTTATGCTTCGGCAGTAGGAAGCCTCATGTATGCGATGATATGTATGAGACCCGATATCTGCTTTGCTGTGGGCATGGTCAGCAGAAATTAGAGTAATCCAGGACAGGGACATTGAACTGCGATAAAGAATATATTAAAGTACCTGAGAAGGACTAGGGATTATATTCTAGTTTACCGGGAAGACAAATTACTCCCTGTGGGTTACACGGATTTCGACTTCCAATCAGATAGGGATAACAGTAAGTCTACCTTAGGTTTTGTGTTTACTTTGGGAGGTGGAGCCATTGTGTGGAGGAGTGTCAAGCAGAAATGCGTGGCGGACTCTACCATGGAAGCTGAGTATGTGGCGACCTCTGAGGCGGCCAAAGAAGTTGTGTGGCTCAGGAACTTCCTGATGGACTTGGATGTGATTCCTTGTTTGCCCAGTACTATCACAATTTATTGTGATAATAATGGTCCAGTTGCAAACTCGAAGGAAACACGAGCTCATAAGGCAAGTAAACACATAGAGCGCAAGTACCACCTGATACGAGAAATCGTAAAGGAGGTAGAAGTTGATGTCGCCTAGATTGCATCAGAGGATGACCTGGTAGACCCTTTCACTAAGGCCCTTCTAGCGAGAGCTTTGATAGGCATGTGGAGGGAAGGGGAATCAGATGTATGGCAGTATGAGAACAGCATAATCTTTTAGTATAAATGGGAGATTGTAGGAATATATACTGAAAAGTCTATCTTTTGTTTGAACAACTTTATTTTGAAATAAGAATCATATGATCATTGTTTGCATTTCTTATGGTTATGCAATATTGTCTAATACATTACATTGTAGATAACATGGTGTGTGGTGTCACACGGGAGATCATGTTATCCGCTCCTTGTAAAGTATAAGTAAAGGCTCACAACCGAGATGGCTTTGGACAAACCATCGGAATGGTTGTAGTGTGATTTGGTATTGGTTTGTCTTGACCATAGAATCACACTAGTGCACTTTGTGTGTATTAAGTAGGACCGACATAGAGGTGATTTGATTTATTGCTGACTACATAATCAAATCGGACCTCAGATATTATTTTGTACATGCTCTTAATCCCGATATAATAACGGGCACATATACTTAGTAGTCATCTCTTTGATTTACCAATGTGCGAGATTTATAGATTAAATCGATAGGCTCGGTAAGTTGGGAGATGATATTATTTATATGGTGTGTCGTTGATTATAGGAGGAAACCATGTCCTATATATTAGGATGATGATGTCCCCCTGAGGAGCTCATAAGGTTCATCATGTAAACCCTGCAGGTGGACTTGGTCCGGCATGATGAAAAGGTTGCGTGGTACTACTCAAGGAGTTAGATGTTGATTAATTAATAGTCAGTAAATTAATTAATCGACGGACATTCAAGATCTTAAACACGGGGAGAAAATGTACAAATAATATAGGGAGCCTATATTACAATATGGGGGTTGGTGAGGTAGATCGATGATGATCCTTTAGTGGATTGGATTATCATTAGTGGATCGGACTTTATGTGGGCTTGATCCATGGGTGGCCAAGATACAACTCCTCCTCATGGTCTCTAATGTAGCCTATTAACACCTCATGAAGCTTAGATCCAATGGATGAAAACAAAACTCTAGATCCAAAGGTAGAGATTAAATCTATAGATCCGACAGTTTAGATTAAATCTCTAGATCCGACGGTTGAGATTAAATCCCTAGAACCAATAGAGGAGATTAAATCATGGCTTCAGCGCAACTCTATAAATAGAGATCATGAAGTGGGCGGCAAGATAATGATGGCTTAAGGGTATTAGGGTTTGCTTCCTTTGGAGGCTAGGAATCCTAGTTGGTTTAGGATTAGGTTTGGGTGGATAGGGTTTAGGGAGCTATGGGTTGGCGGCAACTCAAAGAGGAGTTTTTCTTCTTCCTCCTAAGGTGTGGTCAGTTCCTTCCATCTTCCCTCTACCTTCGCTTGTGCTCATCCTAATCTTCTTCCCCACTTCCATGGCCGGCCATAAGGAGAGCTAGGATTAGGGTTTGGAGGCTTAGGGTTTAGGAGGCTTGGGTGGCACCAAATAAGGAAGTAGTTTGCTTTCTTCATTCCTCTCCTTTGGTGGCCGGCGCCCAAAGCCCTTTCCCAGCCCTTGGCCGGCATCCAAAGACCCCTTCTCCTTCTCCTTAGGTGGTGGAAACAAGATATAGGGCTTTCCCTTGGAGTCTTGGCCGATTTCAACCATTATCTCCTTCTCCTTGTTGGCAGGCGGCAAGAATTCTCCTTGTTGCTTGTTGGTTGGCCATAGGAAGGAGAAGAGCTTTGTTTTTATTCTTCCTCTTGCTTTGGAAGAGCAAGGAAGGAAGATTTGTGATCTAGGAGCTTCGACTTTTTGTAGATCGTCGCCCACACGATGTCCGAAAAGAGGAAGGTCATACATTAGAAGATCGAGAGGTATATTGATTCTCTAATTTTTGTATGTTACATGTTTGTATTTGTTTTTCAATTATGAGCATGATATAAATCTGTATATAGCTAAATAATACTTGGATCCAGAGCATAAACACAAAAATCGGCGATCCGAACATCGTCTATTCCGTGGCTACTCGTAGAATAGAGGATGGTCGCTTGAACAACGAGTTTGTTCAAGTGACCTCTCTAAACGAATAGCACGATGATGACTTGGTTATTTGGGAAATCCCTTTTGTCTAGGATTAATTTTTTTTTAATCTGGGGACATCGATGGGATCGCCATGAACAAGCTACCGAGGTGAAGTGGGAAGCGAAGCTTCCCCTCACGGACTCGAGAAGCTAAACCCTACAATTAGTGGGAGAGCTTCAAGGAAAAACCCTTCACATTGAGTGTAATAAGCAGGACCGACTTAGAGTTGATTCGATTTATTGCTGACTACATAATCGAATCGGACCTCATATATTATTATGTACATGCTCTTAATTCCGATATAATAACGGGCACATATACTTAGTATTCATCTCTTTGATTTACTAATGGGCGAGATTTATAGATTAAATCGATAGGCTCGGTAAGTTGGGAGATGATATTATTTATATGGTGTGTCGTTGATTATAGGAGGAAACCGTGTCCTATATATTAGGATGATGATGCCCCCTTGAGGAGCTCATAAGGTTCATCATGTAAACCCTGCAGGTGGACTTGGTCCGGCATGATGAAAAGGTTGATTGGTACTACTCATGGCGTTAGATGTTGATTAATTAATAGTCAGTAAATTAATTAATCGACGGACATTCGAGATCTTAAACATGGAGAGAAAATGTACAAATAATATATGGAGCCCATATTATCTTATGGGGGTTGGGGAGGTAGATCAATGATAATCCTTTAGTGGATTGGATTATCATTAGTGGATCAGACTTTATGTGGGCTTGATCCATGGGTGGCCAAGATCCAACTCCTCCTTATGGTCCCTATTGTAGCCTATTAACACCTCATGAAGCTTAGATCCAATGGATAGAAACAAAACTCTAGACCCAAAGGTAGAGATTAAATCTCTAAGATCCGACGGTTGAGATTAAATCTCTTGATCCGATGGTTGCGATTAAATCCCTAGAACCAATGGTGGAGATTAAACCAAGGCTTATCCCTAACTCTATAAAATGATGGAATAGGGGTGGGCGGCAAGACAACAATTAGAGGAAAGGGGGCTAGGGTTTTTGGCGGCAAGGGCAAGGGAGACTTAGGGTTTTGGGTGGTCACAATTAAGGAAAGATGTTTCTTCTTCTTCTTCTTCCTTAGGTGGCCGGCTCCCTTCTCCCCTCTTCTCTCCTTGGCTTGGCCGGCATCCAACCTTCTCCCTTTCATCTATGGCTAATGATGGATGGGGATTAGGGCTTGTCCCTTGGACGGCAACAAAATCCTAATTAGATTAGGATTGGGCTTGGGCAGCTATGGTTAGGGTTTTGGGATTAGGGTGGGCGGCAACAAGAAGATGAAGCTCCTTTCTTCTTCTTCCTAAGGTTGGCCGGCCACTATCCATGTTCCCTCTACCTTGGCCGGAGCTCAACCTATTCTCCTTCCTTTCATCCTTGGCCGGAAATTAGGAGAGCTTAGTTTAGGGTTTGGGCGGCAACAAGGAGAAGGATTGCTTTCCTTTCTCTTCTCCAAGTGTTGGCCGGCGCCCATGCTCTTGTGTTTTCTCTTTTGGCCGGTATCCATACTCCATGTTCTCTTCCTTGGCCGGTGGTAACATCGAGTTTATTGACTTGGTGGTTGGTTCTAGTTAGGAAGATAAGTTTTGTTTTATGATCTTCCTTTGTTCGGAGTGAACAAGGAAAGGAAGATTGGTGATCTAGGAGGCTTCAACTTTTTGTAGATCGTCGCCCACACAACGTCCGAAAGGATGAAAGACATACAATAGAAGATCAAGAGGTATAATCTTGTTTATTTTGATTAGTGTTCTTTTGTATTATGTTTATAATTGTTTCTCAATTATATGCATCTTATATGAGGTTGTTTACTTTATATATTCTGTTTTGTGGCTAAATAATACTTGGATCCCGAACATAAACACAAAAACCGGTGATCCGGATATCGTCTATTCCGCGGCTACTCGTAGAATAGAGGTTGGTCGCTTGAACAACGAGTTTGTTCGAGTGACCTCTTTAAACGAATAGCACGACGATGACTTGGTTGTTTCGGCAATCCCTTGTGTCTAGGATTAAATTTTTTAATCCGGGGGCATCGATGGGATCGCCATGAACAAACAATCGAGGTGAAGTGGGAAGCGAAGTTTCCCCTCACGGACTCGATAAGCAAAACCCTTCAAGAAGATCATGTTATCAGTACCTTGTAATGTATATGTTGAGGCTCACAACCAAGATGGTTTTGGACAAACCATTGGCATGGTTAGAGTGTAATTTGGTATTGGTTTATCTTGACCATAGAATTACACTAGTACACTTTGTGTGTATTGAGCATGATCGACTTAAAGTGATTCAATTTATTACTGACTACATAATTGAATTAGACCTCAGATATTATGGTGTACATGCTCTTAATCCCGATATAATAACGGGCACATGTACTTAATATTTATTTCTTTGATTTGCCAATGAGTGAGATTTATGTTATAAATCGATAGGCTCGGTAAGTTAGGAAATAATATTATTTAAATGGTGTATCGTTGATTATAGGAGGAAACCGTGTCCTATGTATTAGGAAGATGATGTCCCCTTGAGGAGCTCATAAGGATCATCATGTAAATCCTGCAGGTGGACTTCGTCCAGCATGATGATAAGGTTGAGTGGTATTTCTTATGGAGTTAGATGTTAATTAATTAATTGTCAGTAAATTAATTAATTAATGAACATTCGATATCTTAAATATGGGAAGATATTTGTACAAATAATATATGGAGTCATATTTATTTATGAGGGTTGGTGAGGTAGATCAATGATGATCACTTTAGTGGAATGGATCATCATTAATGGATCGGGTTTGTGTGGTTCGGATCCATTGGGTGGCCAAGATCAAACTCCTCCTCATGGTCCCTATTGTAGCCTATTATAAATACTGCATGAAGGCTAGATTTATAAAAGGTGGTGGAGAGGCATGGAAAGAATAAGAGATAGACAAGCAAAGATAGGGTTTGGGCCGGCGACAATAAGAGGGGAAGGCTAGGGTTTCTCCTCCTTTCTCTTGGTCAGCATTAGGGTTTCCTTCTCTTCCTTGGGTTTTGGGTGGTGCCACCTCCTCTTCCTTCTCCTAGGGTCGGCGATTCCCGCTCCATTGGTAAGGGTCGGTACCACCTCCTCTCCCTTCTCCAAGGGCCGACAGTTTCTTCTCCATTGGCAAGGGTCGGTGCCACTTTCTACTCCCTCTCCTTGGTCGGCGGCAACAACCAAGCAAGAAGGCTTGGTAGTCGGCACTAGATAGGAGAAGAAGGGAGAATATTCTTCCCTTTGTTCGGAGCGAGCAAGGAAGGGAGGATACGAGATCTAAGAGGCTTTGACTCTTGGAAAATCGTCGCCCACACGACGTCCAAGAGGAGGATAGGTCATACAATAAAATATCAAGAGGTAAACAAGAGGTATAATCTTGTTTGTTTTGATTTTAGTTTTTTTGCATCAAGAATGTGGTTTATTTACTTGGACCCCGATGATAAACACAAAAACCGGTGATCCGTTCATCATCTATTCCGTGGCTAATCGAGGAAAAGAGTTAGGTTGCTTGAACAACAAGTTTATTCAGGCGACGACTCAAATCGAGAAGCACGATGATGAATCGGTTGCTTGGGTAATCCATTTTTATCCGGATTAATTTTTTTTTTAATCCGAGGATGCGAGATAGGATCACCATGCACAAGGGACCAAGGAGAAGCGAGAAGCAAACCTTCAACCTCTTGCTAGTCCAAGGCCCCGTGATCCTAGACCACTTTTGATGGGGAAATCCACTAGAAAAATCTCTTCCTTGTTGGAGGTAAGAGATGATGGTTACAAACAAAAAGATAGAGGAAGAGGCAACAATCCTACCTCTCCTCTTATTAATGAAAAACACAAGTAAAGTAAAACAACAACTTAAATTAGATCTACCAACGAAGGAATGGAAGCTTGGCGTGATGTTGGCGTTGTGATGATGTAATGTTGTCAAAGAAGTCTCAGTGTTGTTGGAGCACTTGTTAGGGCAATCTCTTGCCGTGATATGGTTTTGATGGTGTAGCAAAGGGTTTAAGTTAGTTTGATATGTTGATTTGATATGTGCGTTGAAGTCGTGCAGGACTTAGTAATTCGCACATGGAGCCATGGCGAGTTTCACATCTCATGACTCGTGCCTTGAGTCGGTGAAGGATAGCTTTGCGGAAGCCGTGCGCTTGGAGAATCCGAGGGACCGCCGGACGAGGAGCTTGGAGTGAAGCCGGAGGAAGTAGACTTCGAGGCAAGAGACGCGAAGGAGCATTGCAGAGTCGTGCGCTTTGATCTTTGCAGGGGCGTGGCCGCGAGCGAAGAGAACTTCAAAGCGAGGACTCCGAGGATGAGAGTGGTGATTACGGGACGGGTAGCTCTTTGGTGAAACTTGGCCATTGGGCCATGTGTCGGATGAGTTTTCCCGACACCAGTCGACTGCCATGTCATGGATGTCGACTGCTCTGAGTCGATGGGTCGATCGACTGGTCTAATATGGCTGAATCAAGTTGATCGATCAAGCCCGGCATGGGCGCGATCGATAATGGCGATCGATCGGCCGCGGGCGGACGGTCGGGATATCGCGTGCACGGGCACAAAATGGAGTCGACCTCGTTGAGGACTCGGTAGTTGACATCGATCGGTGATGGGTGCCATCGATCGGTGATGCGGCTGGATGGTATCCAGAAGCGTGGAAGCGATGTTATTGGGCAGCGACTACGGCCGGTCGGTGATGGGTGCCATCAGTCGACTGCTCCTGTGTCAACGGGAAGAAACCCTCTTCCTCTATAAAAAGGAAGGGGATGAGGCTTTGGGTGCCTAATGCTTATGCTCCTAATTGCTCCCAAAGTGCTCTAAGTGTTCTTCCACTCTTCTTACTAGTTTTATCTCCATTCTATTGTAAGAAGAGAGATTGTAAAGAGGTTACCTCCACCTATTTTTGTGCAAAGGAGAGATCTAGTGGATAGATTGCGGAGTGATTCACCGTGGATGAATCGGACCGTGGATTAGCGGCGCAGCCGTGAACCACGTTACATCTCAGTGTTTGTATTGCTTGCTTATATTTTGTTTGTCTTTGTTTGTATTTGTATATTTTAAGGCTAACGTTTTTGTAGAGACAAAAATACGACGATCATCGAACGAGGGCTATTCACCCCCCTCTAGTTGGCCAATCGATTCCCAACAAGTGGTATCAGAGCCAAGGAAAGCTTGTCGAGGACTAACCGCCACAACAAGCAATTTTTAAAATGGCCGGCTCAAACATCCATCCACCGAAGTTCGACGGCGAATTCTCTTGGTGGAAAAAGAGAATGGAGGTATTCTTCGAAACCGACTTTGAAATTCTATTAATAATGGAAAATGGTTTCGAGTTGCCAAGGAACGAGGATGGGGAGCCATTGGAGAAATCGAGGTGGAGCAAAAGGCAAAGAGAAGAATACTTGGCAAATTCAAAGGCCAAGCACCACCTATACAATGTCCTCCCCCAACAAGAAGTTAATAGGATAGGGGAGTGCTCAAGTGCCAAAGAGATGTGGGAGAGATTGGTTAAACTTCATGAAGGCACTTCGGAAGCCAAGCTAGCGAAAAGAGATCTCCTCCGCTCCCAACTATCAAATATTAAGCTTGAAAAGGGAGAAAAGGTAACTTCCCTACATTCTAGAATTAAAGAAATATTAATCGGGCTGACAAGTGTAGGTGAGAAGCTATCAAACCGGGATATGGTAATGAAGGCCATAGATGCCTTTCCCCGGTCCTCAAAATGGAGCTCCATGGTGGACTCATTTTATATCTCCAAGAACTTAGAAGTAAGCACCTTGGAAGAATTTTTCTCAACAATGGAGCTTCATGAGACAAGGCTTGAAGGTATACAAGAAGAGCCTAGAGTCCAAAATTCACGGGGAGTAGCCTTGATGGCAAACAAGGGGAAGAAGAAGATGGAAGTTCCCTCCTTCTCCAATGACGAAGCATCTTCCTCCTCCTCCATGGATAGCACCGAAGAAGCCTATATGGTAAGGAGGGTAAGATGTGCTTTAAAAGGTTTTCATTTTCATAAATCTAATGATAGGAATAGAAGACCAAGGGGGAAGGTCATATGCTATAATTGCCAAGGAGAGGGGCACATAAGGGATAATTGTCCCCTCCTAAACAAGAGCAAGGAAGATAAGAAAAAGAAAGAATAAAAGAGGAAGAAGAAGGGGAGCAAGAAAAAGGAAGAAGAAAAGAAGGCAAAAGGAAGAGGGAAGGCCATGGCACTCAAAGCCAAGACATGGGATGACCTTGCCTCTTCATCCTCATCCGAAGAAGAAGAGCATGTCTACTCCAACCTAGCACTACTGGCTCTTCATGACTCGGATTGCTCCTCCTCCTCCTCCACCGAAAATGAAGAATCAAGCTCAAGTGGGGAGAGCTCAAATGAAGGGGGAGCTTCTACATCCTCATCATCCGAAGAAGAAGAAGAGGATATGGAAACTATGGTAACGAATGCCTCTCCTAAGAAAATAGTTTCCATAATTTCTAGTTTAACTAAGGAGTTATTTGGCATGAAAAATAAAAATAAAAGCATGCTTAATCAAATTAAGGATTTAGAACAAAAACTAGAAAAAGCATGCTTAAATGATAATGTTTCTTCTTGCCATGATGATGCATGCTCACATGACTATATGCCTTTGGATGTTAATGATGCATGCATAGAGGAAAATAGGGCATTAAGGAAAAAGGTAGATTATTTAACCAAAGCCCTAGAAAAATTCACAATTGGCTCTAACACATTAAATATGATTATTGGGAGCCAAAGAGCTAGCTTCAACAAAAAGGGCCTAGGCTACAAGGAAAAGAAAAATGAAAAGGCCTACAAATGCCTAATAGCTAGGGGACAAGATAAAAAGAAAGTAATTGCTAGAAAATGGATCCCCAAGGAATATCTAGTGAACCCAATAGGAAAGAACTTATTTTGGGTTCCAAAATCCATCCTTAAGGGTTAGAATAACCCTAGGGTAGTCAACCACATGGACCTAACCTATATCATATTTTGGTTGACTTAGGATGACGGGACAACATTTTTTAGATAGTGTTGGGTGATGATAACGTACCCATAAATAGATAATAATGCTTAAATCATGATGATTGATGTAATTCCTATGTATATTTACAATCATGATTTATGTTTTTGAAATTTGGCACGTTATCATGAGAAATAGGTTTAAATCATGCTTATCATCATATAATACCTAATGCATGATTATTAGTTGATGAAAACATGTATTTCATGATCATAGTGTAGAATTCATTCATATATGCCTTTATGATCATGATGGATTATTAGGTTGACACTTAACCATGATAGAATTGCATGAACATATTGCTTAAGTATATACAAATACCCCCTAGGATGCATCTCACACTCACCATAGGCTACCTTGATTGAAAACTTAGCATGAGTGAGATGTTAGGATGATACAAATGTCCACTGATGCCTATGACATTTAGATGGTCATTTAAAGTATCAAAATAGCAATAATAGACCAATCATGGGGAAGGCTTATGTTTAATTCATAGACATATTGCCCAAAGATCATGGTTGGATATTTCATATGTTTTCAAAACAAATTCTTACTTTAAAATACATGTATTCATGTTTTGAAATAATTGGATGCAAAACTGGGTGTTAAAATGGATACTCTTATGATCAAAAACCTATTAGTTTTTAAAACTTTTGGATTTTTGGCAAACACAAGGAAATATAATGATTTTTCATGAAAACATATTTTTCACTGATAGATATACTTAAAAGAAATGTGTTCCCCGAATTTCATGATTTTTTGAATTTTCTGGAATTTTTAATGCATTTCTAAAATTCGGTCTGAAAATCAAAAAATCCCGAAATTCACGTGCGGTCGTATTTGAACAATGATCGATGGCACGAATATCGCTCAAGGTAAATCAACTTGTGGTATTTTCTTTCTATTAGACTTGATGCCATGTGTTTTTAACTTAGTAATAATCTTTTTGATGGTGTCAAAGGGGGAGAAAATATTATGTTTAAGTTAATTATAAAAGGGGGAGAAATTTATGATAGGGAGAAATTTACATAGAGAGTTTCATGGATTAAGGGGGAGTTGCATGTTGCTATATCATGTTTATGTTTACATGCTTTCTTTACCTTAGAATTTATATCAAATGTTTTTACCTAACTTAAACGGATTGCCACACATCAAAAAGGGGGAGATTGTTAGGGCAATCTCTTGCCGTGATATGGTTTTGATGGTGTAGCAAAGGGTTTAAGTTAGTTTGATATGTTGATTTGATATGTGCATTGAAGTCGTGCAGGACTTAGTAATTCGCACATGGAGCCATGGCGAGTTTCACATCTCATGACTCGTGCCTTGAGTCGGTGAAGGATAGCTTTGCGGAAGCCGTGCGCTTGGAGCATCCGAGGGACCGCCGGACGAGGAGCTTGGAGTGAAGCCGGAGGAAGTAGACTTCGAGGCAAGAGACGCGAAGGAGCATTGCAGTCGCGGCGCTGATCTTTCTTGGGGGCGTGGCAGACGAAGAGAACTTCGAAGGCGAGGGACTCCGAGGGATGAGAGTGAGCGATTGTAACCCGGGAAGGGTAGCTCTTAGGTGAAACTTGGCCATTTGGCCAAGTGTCGGATGAGTTTTCCCGACACCAGTCGACTGCCATGTCATGGCGATGATCGCTGAATCGATGGGTCGATCGATCGGTCTAATATATGAATCAAGATGATCGATCATGCCGATCGTGATCGACGGTGATGTTGATCAGTCGACCGCTAAGGATGGCGGTCGACGATGTCACACTGCGACGACGCAGAATGGAGTCGACCTCATTGAGGACTCGACTGGTTGACATCAGTCGACTGATGGGTGCCATCGACGGTGATGCGATCTGGATGGTTCTTCCTCTATAAAAAGGAAGGGGATGAGGCTTTGGGTGCCTAATGCTTATGCTCCTAATTGCTCCCAAAGTGCTCTAAGTGTTCTTCCACTCTTCTTACTAGTTTTATCTCCATTCTATTGTAAGAAGAGAGATTGTAAAGAGGTTACCTCCACCTAGCTTTGTGCAAAGGAGAGATCTAGTGGATAGATTGCGGAGTGATTCACCGTGGATGAATCGGACCGTGGATTAGCGGCGCAGCCGTGAACCATGTTACATCTCGGTGTTTGTATTGCTTGCTTATATTTTGTTTGTCTTTGTTTGTATTTGTATATTCCGCTTGCGCTAACGTTTTGTAGACGAACAAAATACGACGATCATCGAATGAGGGCTATTCACCCCCCTCTAGCCGGCCAATCGATTCCCAACAGCACTTTGGGAGCAAACTTAGATGATGGAATGGGGTGAAACCCTTCTTATTTTATATCCCTTTAAGCCCTAGTTCATTGAGATCCAGATCTGGGTCAAAGATCTACATCACCCCTCATTTTGTGGTTCTTATCTTGATTATCTTCAAAGTGATCAGCTTGACCAGCAGTTGACTGATGCCCTTCAACAGTCGACTGATGGTAGGATCAGTCAACTGCCATTAGCCTTCAGTCGACTGTCAGCTTGATCACTCACCTGCAACATAGAGTTAGCACAAAAATGTTGAGTAATGGTAATTACGACGGTTCTTTACCATCCGACCTCGACCTAGACCTTCCTCTGGAAGTCTTAGTCAGATTGCCGCCTACGATCATCCCCGTACAGAGGGCATGCCCTTACCATCACTCCGCAGCTTGTGCTTACCTCTGGACCTCCTGACCTATCGCTTTGCTTCCGACCACCACCGAGGTTCCTCGACTCCCCGAGGTTCTCCTGGTGTCACCCGACCACCACGGTTTCTCATCCCTGAGATTCTCCTAGTGTCGTTGACCTTTAGCTTAGCTTAATACATTTCATGTACACTCAACACAACATGTGAGATAACCATAATAACTTAACTTTAAACCTTTGCTATTATCAAAACCTAGGTTCGATCATCTAGTGCCCATGCACCAACAATCTCCCCCTTTTTGATCTATGGCAAACTGATTCACAGTTAAGGAAAAGTAAGCATGAAATTGAAGGGTTTTGCTTATCGAGTTCGTGAGGGAAAACTTCGCTTCCCACTTCACCTCAGTCATTTGTTCATGGCAATCCCATCGATGTCCCCAGATTAAAAATTTAATCCTAGACACAAAGGATTGCTCAAACAACCAAGTCATCGTCGTGCTATTCGTTTAGAGAGGTCACTTGAACAAACTCGTTGTTCAAGCGACCATCCTCTATTCTACGAGTAGCCGCGGAATAGACGATGTACGGATCACCGGCTTTTGTATTTATGATCGGGATCCAAGTATTATTTAGCGACAAACAGAATATTACATGCTCATAATTGAAAAACAAAAACAAACATGTTACAAAAGAGAATGAAGAATAGGTATACCTCTCGATCTTCTAATGTATGACCTTCCTCCTTTCGAACGTCGTGTGGGCGACGATCTACCAAAAGTTGAAGCCCCTAGATCGCAAATATTCCTTCCTTGCTCTTCCAAAGCAAGAGGAAGAATAGAAACAAAGCTCTATTCCTTCTTTCATCCAACCAAAAACTTCCAAGGAGGAAGCTTGCCGTCGGCTAAGAAGGAAGAGGAGATTGAGAGTGGCCGGCCAAAAGCTTCAAGGGAGAACCCTATACCTTTGTTCCACCTGCCAAGGAGAAGGAGAGGACTTGTTTTGGACACCGGCCAAGGGCTGGAAGGAACTCCAAGGGCACCGGAAACTTGGGGGAGAAGAACAAGACAAGGAAAAATTTCCTTATTAGGTGCCGCCCAAGCTCAAACCCTAGTTTCTATGCCTTGCCGCCAAATTCCAAAACCCTAGCTACTCTTGAATGAATCTCCACGTCAACCCCTTGCCCTCCTTTTATAGAGTTAGAGATAAGCCTCCTTTTAATCTCCACCATTGGTTCTAGGGATTTAATCTCAACCGTCGGATCTAGAGATTTAATCTCAACCGTCGGATCTTAGAGATTTAATCTCTACCTATGGATCTAGAGTTTTGTTTCTATCCATTGGATCTAAGCTTCATGAGGTGTTAATAGGCAACATTAAAGACCTTGAGGAGGAGTTGTATCTTGACCACCCATGGATCAACCCCACATAAAGTCCGATCCATTAATGATAATTCAATCCACTAAAGGATTATCATTGATCTACCTCACCAACCCCCATAAGATAATATGGGTTCCATATATTATTTGTATATTTATTCCCCATGTTTAAGATCTCGAATGTCCATCGATTAATTAATTTATTGACCATTAATTAATCAACATCTAACTCCATGAGTAGTACAACTCAACCTTTTCATCATGCCGGACCAAGTCCACCTGCAGGGTTTACATGATGAACCTTATGAGCTCCTCAAGGGGACATCATCATCCTAATATATAGGTCATGGTTTCCTCCTATAATCAACGGTACACCATATAAATAATATCATCTCCCAACTTACCGAGCCATCGATTTAATCTATAAATCTCACCCATTGGTAAATCAAAGAGATGAATACTAAGTATATGTGCCCGTTATTATATCGAGATTAAGAGCATGTACAAAATAATATTTGAGGTCTGATTCGATTATGTAGTCTGCAATAAATCGAATCAACTCTATGTCGGTCCTGCTAAATACACACAAAGTGCACTAGTGTGATTTTATGGTCAAGACAAACCAATACCAAGTCACATTACAACCATTCCGATGGTTTGTCCAAAGCCATCTCGGTTGTGAGCCTTTACTTATACTTTACAAGGAGTCGATAACATGATCTCCCGTGTGACACCACACACCATGTTATCTACAATGTAAAGTATTGGACAATATGCATAACCATAAAAATATGAAAACAATGATCATGTGATTCTTATTTCAAAATAAAGATGTTCATACAAAAGATTGACTTTTCAATATACATCTCTACAATCTCCCACTTATAATAAAAGATTATGCTGTCCTCAAACTGCCATACATCTGATCCCCATTCCCTCCACATGCCTATCAAAAGATCTCACCGGAAGGGCCTTAGTGAAAGGATCTGCCAGGTTATCCTCCAATGCAATCTTGACCACAACAACTTCTCCTCTCTTTAGATTTCTCGTATCAGGTGGTACTTGCGCTCTATGTGCTTACTCGCCTTATGGGCTCGTGGTTCCTTCGAGTTTACAACTGCACCACAATTATCATAATAAATTGTGATAGTTCTGGGCAAACTAGGAATCACATCCAAGTCCATCAGGAAGTTCCTGAGCCACACAGCTTCTTTGGCCGCCTCAGAGGCTGCCACATACTCAGCTTCCATGGTAGAGTCTGCCACGCATTTCTGCTTGACACTCCTCCATACAATGGCTCCACCTCCAAAAGTAAACACAAAACCTGAGGTAGACTTACTGTTATCCCTATCAGATTGGACGTCGGAATCCGTGTAACCCACAGGGAGTAATTGGTCTACCCGATAAACCAGTATATAATCCCTAGTCCTTCTCAGGTACTTCAATATATGCTTTACCATAGTCCAATGTCCCTGTCCTGGATTACTCTGATATCTGCTGACCATGCCCATAGCAAAGAAGATATCTAGTCTCGTACATAGCATCGCATACATGAGGCTTCCTACTGCCAAAGCATAAGGAACCACCTTCATCTCCTCTTTTTCTTCAGATGATCTAGGACACAACCCCTTAGATAAAGGAACTCCATGCTTGAAAGGTAGAAAACCCTTCTTGGAGTTCTGCATGCTAAAATGATCCATAATCGTGTCTATGTATGAAACTTGGGATAAGCACAACATCCTTTTCTGTCGATCCCTTATAACCTTGATCCCAAGGATGTATCCCACCTCTCCCAAGTCCTTCATATCAAACTGTTTGGACAACCATACCCTTATGTCCGTCACATATTACCTTGATATTATTGCCAATCAACAAAATGTCATGTACGTATAGTACAAGAAATACCACTACGTTTCCGTCACATATCTTGTATACACAAGACTCATCTGGACTTTGAATAAATCCATAAGACTGGATTACCTCATCAAAGAGGATGTTCCAAGACCTCGAAGCTTTCTTCAATCCATAAATGGACCGATTAATCTTACATACAAGATACTCTTTGCCTTTAGCAATGAATCCCTCTGGTTGCTTCATATAGATGTTTTCCTCAAGACTTCCATTAAGGAAAGTTGTCTTGACATCCATCTGCCACACCTCATAATCCATATGAGCTGCTATGCATAAGAGAATCCAGATAGACTTAAGCATGGCTACCGGCGAAAAGGTCTCCTCATAATCGATACCCTCTTTCTGAGTATACCCCTTCGCAACAAGCCTCTCTTTGAAGGTCTCAACCTTCCCATCTATTCCTCTCTTTCTCTTGTAGATCCACTTGCATCCAAAGGTTTTTTCACCATCGGGTGGTTCTACTAGCTCCCGGACCTGATTTGAATCTATAGATTCAATCTCAGCATTCATTGCACTTTGCCAAGATACTGTATCTTTATCTTGGATTGCCTCGTCATATGTCCAGGGATCAGGTTCATGTTCACTAGTGACCAAATCAGAAGATTCTCCCAAGAACATGAATATATCAGGCTGTGTCACAACCCTCCCACTACGATGAGGTATCACCTGTGTATCCTCTGTGACACGCGGTGCAGTGACATGTGGTATATCCTCTTGTACCGGTGGTACTAAAGAAGTGACTTCCCCTTTTAATTCCTCCAAAACAATTTTACTCTTGGGCTTGTGGCTCATCATATAGTCTTCCTCTAGAAATCTGGCATTCGTGCTAACGATCACCCTCTGATCTCTAGGACTATAAAATAAACCACCCTTCGTTCCTCTAGGATAGCCAACGAACTTGCATACTTCTGTACGAGGTTCCAACTTACCAACATTTGCCTTTAACACATGTGTTGGACTCTTCCATATCCAAATATGTCTTATACTAGGCTTTCACCCAGTCCACAACTCTGTGGGAGTAGAAGGCACTGATTTATATGGAACCAAGTTCAGAATGTACACCGCCGTATCTAGAGCATATCCCCATAATGAATCTGGCAACTCAGAATAACTCATCATTGATCTAACCATCTCCATAAGAGTCCTATTCCTTCGCTCTGCTACACCGTTCTGCTGGGGTGTGCCAGGTGCAGTCAATTGGGATTGAATCTCATCCTCTGATAAGTAGTTCCTAAACTCTCCCAAGAGGTACTCACCACCACGATCAGATCGTAGTGTCTTGATACTTTTACCTTGATGTTTCTCCATATCAGCCTTGAATTTTTTGAACTTGTCAAAGCATTCAGACATGCGGCGCATCAGGTAAATGTATCCATATCTTTAGTAATCGTCTATAAAAGAGACGAAATACTCAAAACCACCTCTAGCTTGGATAGACATAGGACCACACAAATTAGAATGAACCAATTCTAACACATCTTTGGCTCTATACCCCTTTGCCTTAAATGGTCTCTTGGTCATCTTACCCTCCAAGCAAGATTCACAGGTTGGGAGATCCTCCACCACTAATGAACCCAAAGGTCGATCAGCTATTAACCTTTGAATTCTGCTTAGGTTAATGTGACCAAGCCTAAGATTCCAAAGATATGATTGGTTTATCTTCGAAGGTTCTTTTCTCTTATTGGAATTAGAAGATGAGTTTTTAATTTCAATATGCATCGTGGGAGATTTTGGTTCAAGTGTGTACAAATTTCCTATCAATGCACCCGAACAGATAATGTCCCTATTCCTTTTTATAACAACTCTGACATTAAAAGAAATAGAATATCCATCCATAAACAATTTAGAAACCGAAATTAAATTCTTTCTAAATAAAGGTACATAAAGGAAATTCTTAAGAACCAAAAGTTTATTTTTCTCAAAAGATAAATGAACGTCTCCCACTGCAACAGCCGCCACCATTGTGGCATCGCCCAAGTACACGGTAATCTCCCCCTCAGCTAGTCGTCTAGTTTCCTGGAACCCCTGCAAAGTATTGCAGACATGATCAGAGGCTCCCATATCTACACACCAGGTGCCGGTAGATAACACCGCTAAACATGTTTCAACGACTAGACCAAAAGATATACCTTTGTTCTTACGGTTGGAGCAGTCCTTCTTCCAGTGTCTAGTCTGCTTACAAGTGAAGCACTTCCCTTTCGGCTTCTTCTCTCCCCCCTGACTACCTCCCGCCGCCTTTGCCCCAGTTTGTTTCTTCTTCTTCTTGCCTTTCGACTTAGAAGTAGAAAACTTTTGGGTCACCATGGCATGTGCCTGAGCACTCTGACGAAATAGCCCCTCTGCCACCTGGAGTTCTGTCAGAAGCTCCGCCAACGAATATAACCTCTTGTTCATGTTGTAGTTCAGGCGAAACTGCTCAAAACTCCTAGGTAGAGACTGGAGTATGATATCGACCTGGGTTTCCCCACCGATCTCAGCTCCAAGGACCTCCAACTCATTCAAATGAGCCATCATCTTGAGAACATGATCCCTTACGGGTGTTCCCTCAATCATAGTGGTCGTCATCAAGTTTCTCATGGCTTCTTGCCTCGCAGCCCGATTTTGGTGTCCGAAAAGCTCTTTGAGATTGAGCATCATGTCAAAAGTTGTGGGCATGGCTTGATGCTAATTTTGCAACACATTTGACATAGATGCCAAAATGTAACACCGCGCCATCTCATCGACCTTTACCCACTTCTTATAACTCTCTCTCTCCTTTTCCCCAGAATCTTCTGCAGGCTTAGGAGGGCACTCTTCGAGGAGTACATATTTGTATTCCTCAGTAGTCAAGACAATGTCAAGATTCCTCTTCCAATCAACATAGTTGGGTACAGTAAGTTTGTTCTCTTTCAGTATCACAGCAAGTGGGTTGAAAGTCATTTTGAAAGAAAACCTAAGAATCACATAAATCAAAACATTATATTTCAAAAAATTATTGATTCCTCAAATAATAAAATTTTAAAATCAACCAACACCTCAAAACACTGATAATATCGTATGCCACGATAGTGTGGACGTATACGAATTCTACATTTGTAAGAGGAGGTTTTACCCATTAATTTTACTATCTTGTCAACCTAACTTTTTGACAAGTAAAATTAATAGTTGGTTCCTCTTTTGCCCTAAAAATAAAAGCAGTGACTCCGATGGGGAGGATACTTATATTTGTATCTAAGTGTTCACCATTACTCAGTACCAAGGTAATTATCTCGGGTTATGTGCCTTCCAATGGGAAGTACACACGCTCCTTGATAATTGCCTATAACCATATTTGACCTTGTGATACGCAAACAAACTCATCTGATGGGGAGGAAGGCACTCAGAGCCGACGCGCAAGTTTGTTTGCATCACTTGTCAAATCGTAATGGAGACCATCGGAATTTATAAAAATTTCCCTCTCCCACTTAGTAATTTGAAATTGAGGAATTTTCCTAGCCTACGACATTCATATCAAACAAAAAGCAATAAATATGAAAAATAAATTATTTTGCAACTATTATGGCTTTTGTCTTCAATATGTATCCCATCGTAATGCCTTCTCATCTGCTCCTCCTACACCATGTACAAGCTATCCGGAGATCCGAGCCGAGACTGTAACCTATTTTAACTTACATCCATCGATCCTATACTCCACGAGGGAGTGTACATGAAATCTAGATCAAAAGTAAACTAAAATAAAGAGTGGCTAAACAATGTCGTATCTAATTTACAAAAATCAAATACTAGCCTCGTCAACCCCGAGGATTCAACAAAATATACACATACAATCACATACACACATATGGCCATAATAGTCAGATCTTATGCCTGCAAACAAAGAGTTAAACTACGCATATCCTACTATTATCTGTCACATATAATATATGAAAAGTGCATAAAAATTAACCGAATCCTAAACACACAAAACCGAAAACCTTGGCTCTGATACCAATTGAAGGGTTTTGC
Organism: Wurfbainia villosa; assembly: GCA_025175895.1. Classification (NCBI taxonomy): domain Eukaryota; kingdom Viridiplantae; phylum Streptophyta; class Magnoliopsida; order Zingiberales; family Zingiberaceae; genus Wurfbainia; species Wurfbainia villosa. The sequence continues at coordinate 86,880,574 of CM046001.1, forward strand.
TTATCGAGTCCATGAGGGGAAACTTCGCTTCCCACTTCACCTCGGTCGTTTGTTCATGGCGATCCCATCGATGTCCCCGGATTAAAAATTTAATCCTAGACACAAAGGATTTCCCAAACAACCAAGTCATCGTCGTGCTATTCGTTTAGAGAGGTCAATTGAACAAACTCGTTGTTCAAGCGACCATCCTCTATTCTACGAGTAGCCGCGGAATATATGATGTACGGATCACCGACTTTTGTATTTATGATCAGGATCCAAGTATTATTTAGCCACAAACAGAATATTACATGCTCATAATTGAAAAACAAAAACAAACATGTTACAAAAGAGAATGAAGAATAGGTATACCTCTCGATCTTCTAATGTATGACCTTCCTCCTTTCGGACGTCGTGTGGGCGACGATCTACCAAAAGTTGAAGCTCCTAGATCGCAAATATTCCTTCCTTGCTCTTCCAAAGCAAGACGAAGAATAGAAACAAAGCTCTATTCCTTCTTTCAACCAACCAACAACTTCCAAGGAGGAAGCTTGCTGCCGGCCAAGAAGGAAGAGGAGATTGAGAGTGGTCGGCCAAAAGCTTCAAGGGAGAACCCTAAACCTTTGTTCCACCGGCCAAGGAGAAGGAAACGACTTGTTTTGGAAGCCGGCCAAGGGATGGAAGGAACTCCAAGGGCGCCGGAAGCTTGGGGAAGAAGAACAAGACAAGGAAAAATTTCCTTATTAGGTGCCGCCCAAGCCCAAACCCTAGTTCCTATGCCTTACCGCCAACTTCCAAAACCCTAGCTTCTCTTAAATGAATCTCCACCCCAACCCCTTGCCCTCCTTTTATATATTTAGCGATAAGCCTCCTTTTAATCTCCACCATTGGTTCTAGGGATTTAATCTCAACCGTCGGATCTAGAGATTTAATCTCAACCGTCGGATCTTAGAGATTTAATCTCTACCTTTGGATCTAGAGTTTTATTTCTATCCATTGGATATAAGCTTCATGATGTGTTAATAGGCTACATTAGGGACCATGAGGAGGAGTTGGATCTTGGCCACTCATGTATCAAGCCCACATAAAGTCCGATCCATTAATGATAATCCAATCCACTAAAGGATTATTATTGATCTACCTCACCAACCCCCATAAGATAATATGGGCTCCATATATTATTTGTACATTTTCTCCCCGTGTTTAAGATCTCGAATATCCGTCGATTAATTAATTTACTGACCATTAATTAATCAACATCTAACTCTGTTAGTTATAGCCCTAGAACCAATCATGTGATGGTTGAATAGGGAACATTTTGTATCATATTCTATAAAGGCAAAGGATTGATTATTATATTTACGTCTTGCTTTTGCCAGCTAAATTAAATATAATAATGCCCTAGAAAAGTAGGTTCTTATCTACAGCACATCAATTGGCAGAATTGATTATGAGAGGCTGTAGAGAACACTTTCCTAAATGTTCCTAGTCAAGTATTAATATGCAAGGGCAATATTAATACATAAAGACTAGCATGTAGGTCAATTGATGACTTGATCTCACAAGTCATGGATATATGATATCAAGTTGACACATGGGTATATATTAGAGAATATATACTGAACTGACCTGCCATGAGAAAGTTTCATGGATCGTCATATGAGTGTCATAAACTTTCTCATGTGACTATTGGTATGAATAGTCCTCAAACCTGAAGTCACTACGATTCCCTACATAAGGAGTTATGTACTTTGGTATTGTCAAATGTCACCCGTAATAGGGTGGACCATAAAGGCGATTACTGGGTATATAACAAATTGTGCAGAGGGATGTGAATGATGTAGATGGGATCTATCCCTCCCATATGACGGGAGTGATATCTGTGGGCCCCTTGATTGAGTAGAACTACTAAAATGCATGGCCATGCTCGAATGAGTCAATATGAGATATTGAGCTCATTTGTTTGAGTTAGTTTACTCAGGGATCAAGAAACAAATAGATTGATCGAGGATGACACGGTCTATGCCTCATTGGTCAATCTGATATCAAGGATAGAAGGACACGGTCATACATTATAGTAGTCACGGAAAGGTTAGTCGGATCTTGACTTATTTCATAACTTGGGTAGCAATGATGTATTGCTAGATGTCGTTCATTGCTTGTGTATCTAAAAGAGTTTAGATCCACTACCAACGTTATGAGAGCCTATAGGGTCACACACAAAGAGCATGATAATTAGAAGAATTAGTGCATTCTAGTTTGACTAGAATAATTTGGGAATAAGCTTAAGTACAAAATGGTTTTTGGACTTTAAGCTTAATGAGAATTTTAGCTTATTGATTTAATGAGATTATTTCAATATGCTAAGCTTATTAATTTAATAAGATTAAATAAATATGTTATCATGATAGCCTAAGCTTAATTGATTTAATAAGATTAATTCAATATGTTACCTTATTGATTTAATGAGATTAATTCAATATGATAACATAAGCTTATTGAATTAATAAGATTAATTCAACATGCATGAATGCCACATAAGCATGCCACATAAGCATGCCACCTAAGCTTGATGAGGTGGAAGGAGTCAAAGGGTTTTGACCTTTGGAATTTCTCCACATGTGGCCGGCCAAACAAGGAGTGTTTGATTATTTTTCAATGCAATTGATTGCATTGAATGTGATAGGAGGTGAAAGGTTTTTTCAATCCTATAAAACACTCCATGGGGTGGTCGGCCAAGGTGGTGGAAGCTTGAGGCTTGGAGAGAGCTTGGTGGTGAGAGGCTTTGGTTGTGTGGCTTTTGTGAGTGTAGGCTAGCAAGAAGAGTGGTCTTCTTCTTCCTTTCTCTTTTTCCCTACCTTCCTCTCCTTTAGGGACTTCTCTAGCAAGAAGTAAAGGAGAGCTCTTCTAGTTTCTTTTGTGAGACAAGAGCTTGCTTGTGTGGATACATATAGAGGCACGGACATTTGAACGTGCTAAAAGATCCAACAAACCCAAGGAGAAGCAGGATTAAAAAGGGCACGCAACAAAGGTAATATTCTCCTATAAGATAGGTTTTGAGAAATTTATTTTTTTGTACGAGGTTTTCTTTCGCAAGGATCACTTGGAAGGGATCCTATTTTTCCGTTGCGCATATGCTATTTTGCATAAAAAAATCCCTACAAACTCCATGAGTAGTACCACTCAACTTTTTCATCATGCCGGACCAAGTCCACCTGCAGGGTTTACATGATGAACCTTATGAGCTCCTCAAGGGGACATCATCATCCTAATATATTGGACACGGTTTCCTCCTATAATCAACGACACACCATATAAATAATATCATCTCCCAACTTACCGAGCCTATCGATTTAATCTATAAATCTCGCCCATTGGTAAATCAAAGAGATGAATACTAAGTATATGTGCCCGTTATTATATCGGGATTAAGAGCATGTAAAAAATAATATCTGAGGTCCGATTCGATTACGTAGTCATCAATAAATCGAATCACCTCTATGTCGGTCTTGCTCAATACACACAAAGTGCACTAGTGTGATTTTATGGTCAAGACAAACCAATACCAAGTCACACTACAACCATTCCGATGGTTTATCCAATGTCATCTCAGTTGTAAGCTTTTACTTATACTTTGCATGGAGCCGATAACATGATCTCCCATGTGACATCACACACCATGTTATCTACAATGTAAAGTATTAGACAATATGCATAACCATAAAAATATGCAAACAATTATCATGTGATTCTTATTTCAAAATAAAGATGTTCATACAAAAGAAAGACTTTTCAGTATACATCCCTATAGAAATGACTAGTAGTGAGCATGTAGTAGTAAGTATGAAGTATGATTAAGTAGTAATCATGAAGAGTATGTGTGAGTAAGTAAGCATGAATAGTAAGTAGTAAGCATGATTAAGTAAGTATGAGTAAGCATGAATAGTAAGGAGTAAGCATGACTAGTAAGCATGATTAAGTAAGAATGAGTGAGTAAGTATGAGTAGTATGAATAGTAAGTAATAATTTCTTTTCCAAATCCTCCCCCTCAAGGTTTTTCCCCCGTAACCCTAGCTGAGTTTTTTAAAAAAGAAACTTATTTCTCCCCCTTAACTTTTGGCCTCTTCAAAAAAACTTTTTTCTTTTCCCCTTAACTTTGGCCTCCCTTCTCCCCCTTTTTCATATATTAAAAACACTTTAGGGTGTATTTATAAGATTTAAAACATGATTGTAAAGAAAAACAAAGGAAACTTTAAAAAGGATTCCCATATTAAGATTTAATATGTGTTTGTAAGTCCAAGCATGTCCCCTTTTTATTTTGAAAAATAATAATTTCAATATACTTCATCTAATAAATATTTTCAACTCTTTTTGACTCAATTGATATAATATGATCAATAAGTTTTGATTAGAGTTGGTTATTTTGAATAATTATACTCCATGATTCATATCGATGCACTTGATCTATATCTGGAATCAGGACTAAGGTCCTAACATCTCACACCCATCTACATGGCTCAGTACACAAACACATTGAACCTATGTGTTATGAGATGTGTTGACTCCTTAAATCTATAGGTGCATGCTTTCTAAGGTAAGACCTAAGCTAGTTGCATGTAGCATGAAAGAAAGAAGATAGATTATAAGAATTAAGTCCTACTTTACTATGTACATTCCTAATCTTCGACTAAGCAGACTGAACTCTACTTCGGGTAAGTGTTTTGTAAAAATGTCCGCTTGGTTCGATTTCGACTCAACGTACTCAAGTTTTATGTTTCCATTAGCTACATGTTCTCGTATAAAGTGATGTTTAACTTCTATGTGTTTATTTCTAGAATGACATATGCATAACTATAAATATGCAAACAATGATCATGTGATTCTTATTCCAAAATGAAGATGTTCATACAAAAGCTAGGCTTTCAGTATACATCCCAACACTAGCAACCTTTTGGTTGTGAACCAAGTAAAAAGAAAAGCATCACTTTCTTTTGTATTGTTTTTACTTCCACTTCTACTCATGTTTTCGACAAAAAAGAAAAAGATTTTACACACGCTATTCACCCCCCCCCCTCTAGCATGGCTCTTCGATCCAACAAAGGATTCATTGTCGCCATCGCTACTTGACTCGGATGAGGATGAATATGACTCCCTCTTCTTCTCCTTTTTCTTGTCCTCGTTTTACTTGTCCTCCTTGTATCGCTCACCTGCAATAAAAGCAATGCCTTTCTCTTTTGGACCCTTATTAGCTTATTCATGCAGCTTCATTTCACAAAATAATTCATCTAGTTTTATTATTGATAGATCCCTTGACACTTTGTAGGCATCTACCATAGATGACCACAAAGCATTTTTGGGAAAAGATTTCAGAACATACCTTATCGTATCTTAGTTTTCTAGACTTTCTCCAACCGAATAAAGACCTTTTAGTACGTCCTTGAATCTCTCGTGCAGTTCACCAATAGTTTTGCCATCCCTCATAGAAAAGTTTTGCAGTTGGTTCATATAGATATCTCGTTTTGCTATTCTTTAGTCTCTTGTGCCTTCATTAAGCTCTATTAGCTTGTTCCAGAGATCTTGAGCGTTGTTGACGAGCCAATTTTGTTAAGCTGGTCCTTCGCTAAGCCACGTTGCAGAGTTACGGTGGCCTTGGAATTTACTTCCGCCTTGCGTCTTTGTTCAGCAGTACATTGGTGGTGTGAAGCATTCCATCATGGAGAACCACATATCTATCTCAGTCATGAGATAATAGTCCATTCGACTTCGCCAGTACTAAAAGTTGGTTCCGTCGAAGAAGGGAGGTCAATTTGTGTTGTAGCCCTCTTGCATTTCCATTTGAGCTTGCTCTTACGGTTGTGAATCTAGAGAAGAGCACTAAGCTTTGATACCACTTGTAGGACCGTTGGCGTCGCTAAAAGGGGGGTTGAATAGCATTGATCGTCGTCACTTGAAGTTTCACAGAGAAAAGAGATCGCTCAACGATAAGCAGCTGAAACAAAGGAGAAAGAAAATAGCACACACACAAGAACACACAGTTTTTTACTTGGTTCATAGTTCCCCCACGAACTGCTATGTCTAAGGCCTACCTCTACTCTTTCTCCTTCTCGAAAAAACTATGAAGGTGGAGAAACCCCTTTATACAAGCTTACAAGAGTTACAACACAACTTACAGTAGAAACTATTTGAGAAGAGCAAGATTACACTGTGCAGTTAATAGCTAGGACTTCTTCTCTTCACTCCCTTGATTGCCTTTGAGGATGATTGGAGCATGGAGGATGAAGGAAAAACACAGAAGAATCTCTTCATAGAGTTTCGTGAACAGTAGTGTAAGTGTATTTCAAAATGAGCCGAAGAAAACCCTTATAACGGACATGATTAGGTTTTTTTCGCCTGCGCAGTCGAGTCACCTTGACTGTCATTTGATTATCGTTGCTAACGGTAAGTTTTCTCCCTCAATTTTGACTTATCGTCCATTGTAACATAGGTCCAGTCGAGGTGATGGTTCATCGCCTCGATTGATAACGAGCTCACCTTGCTTCTATTCAACCAAACAGAACATCAGTCGAGGTGCATCCTTGACTTCTATGGGTTTATGCTCAAGTTATGCTACCCCAGTCGAGGTGGTAGTCGACTTTGCCTTGCTTCTGTTTGATTGAACAAAGAAACAGTCGAGGCATTGCAGTCGACTGTGATGGATTTCTGCTCAAATCATGCCACCCCAATCGAGGTGATAGTCGACTTCGCCTTGCTTCTGTTCAATTGAATGAAGCAACAATCGGGGCACCGCCTCAACTGAAGTTGCTTTTTTAGTAACTACGAAGCTAGTTGAGTTGAGTCTTTAAACACTACTAACCTCATCTATGAAGGGGTTTTTGCCCCGAGAAGCTCTCATACCAATTTAATGGTTTAGCTTTCGAGTTCGAGAGGGGAAACTTCGCTTCCCACTTCACCTTGGTCGTTTGTTCATGGCGATCCCCTCGATGTCCTCGGATTAAAAAAAAATTAATCCTAGACAAAAAGGATTGCCCAAACAACCAAGTAATCGTCGTGCTATTCGTTAAGAGAGGTCACTTGAACAAACTAGTTGTTCAAACGACCATCCTCTATTCTACGAGTAGCCGCGGAATAGATGATGTTCGGATCGCCGGTTTTTGTGTTTATGCTCGGGATCCAAGTACTATTTAGCCATATACAGATTTATATCATGCTCATAATTTAAAAATAAATACAAACATGTAACATATAAAAATTAGAGAATCGATATACCTCTCGATCTTCTAATGTTTGACCTTCCTCCTTTCGGACGTCGTGTGGGCGACGCTCTACATAAAGTCGAAGCTCCTAGATCGCAAATCTTCCTTCCTTGCTCTTCCAAAGCAAGAGGAAGAATAGAAACAAGGCTCATCTCCTTCCTATAGCCAACCAACAAGCAACAAGGAGAATGCTTGCCGGTGGACAACATGGAGAAGGAGATAATGGTGGAAACTGGCCAAGACACCAAGGGAAATCCCTATATCTTGTTTCCACCACCTAAGGAGAAGGAGAAGGGGTCTTTGGATGCTGGCCAAGGGCTGGGAAAGGGCTGTGGGTGCCGATCACCAAACGAGAGGAAGAAGAAAGCAAACTAATCCTTATTTGGTGCCACCCAAGCCTCCTAAACCCTAAGCCTCCAAACCCTAATCCTTACTCTCCTTATGGTCGGCCATGGAAGTGTGGAAGAAGATTAGGATGAGCACAAGCCAAGGTAGAGGGAAGATGAATAGGGGTCAGCCAACCTTAGGAAGAAAAAGGAAAGAACTTCATCTTCTTGTTGCCGCCCACTCTAATTCCCAAAACCCTAACCCTAGCCCCCACTCCCAATCCTAATCTAATTAGGATTGGTTGCCGTCCAAGAGACAAACCCTAATCCCCTCTTCATTATCTTACCGCCCAAGCTAATAAGCCTTATTTATAGAGTTGGGTTTATGCCTTGGATTAAACTCCATCATTGGTTCTAGGGATTTAATCTCAACCGTCGGATCTAGAGATTTAATCTCAACCGTCGGATCTAGAGTTTTGTTTATATCCTTTGGATCTAAGCTTCATGAGGTGTTAATAGGCTACATTAGGGACCATGAGGAGGAGTTAGATCTTGGCCACCCATGGATCAAGCCCACATAAAGTCCGATCCACTAATGATAATCCAATCCACTAAAGGATCATCATTGATCTACCTCACCAACCCCCATATGATAATATGGGCTCCATATATTATTTGTACATTTTCTCTCCATTTTTAAGATCTCGAATGTCCATTGATTAATTAATTTACTGACCATTAATTAATCAACATCTAACTCCTTGAGTAGTTCCACTCAACCTTTTCATCATGCCAGACCAAGTCCACCTGCAGGGTTTAAATGATGAACCTTATGAGCTCCTCAAGGGTACATCATCATCCTAATATATAGGACATGATTTCCTTCTATAATCAACGTCACACCATATAAATAATATCATCTCCCAACATACTGAGCCTATCGATTTAATCTATAAATCTCGCCCATTGGTAAATTAAAGAGATGAGTACTAAGTATATGTGTCCATTATTATATCGGGATTAAGAGCATGTACTGAATAATATCTGAGGTCTGATTCGATTATGTAGTCAACAATAAATCAAATCACCTCTAAGTCGGTCCTGCTCAATACACACAAAGTGCACTAGTGTGATTCTATGGTCAAGACAAACCAATACCAAATCACACTACAACCATTCTGATGGTTTGTCCAAAGCCATCTCAGTTGTGAGCCTTTACTTATACTTTTCAAGGAGCCGATAACATGATCTCCCGTGTGACACCACACACCATGTTATCTACAATGTAAAGTATTAGACAATATTGCATAACCATAAAAATATGCAAACAATGATCATGTGATTCTTGTTTCAAAAATAAAGATGTTTATACAAAAGATAGACGTTTCAGTATAATCCCTATAATATAGTCGAGGTGTTGCCTCAACTTGGAAAGCTTTAGACTAGTCCTAAGCTCTGAGATCAGTGACTCATCAAGAGTATCAGGTACCAGTCGAGGTGCTGCCTCGACTACTACCTTGAACCTTTCCCTTTTCAACTAGTCTAGAGGTGAAACCATGCCTAGGAAGAAGTCTGCCCTGTACCCCTTACTTGATGCATGTGAACCACTATTCATAGGTCTTCCGTGCCAATAATTGCTTTTGGAGACTTTATCTGCCAAGACTTCTCATCCGGGTCTTCACTTTCCAAGACTACTCGTCCGAGTCTTCACTTGCTAAGACTTCTCGTCTGGGTCTTCACTTGCCAAGGCTCCTCGTCTGGGACTTCATTGCCAAGACTCCTCGTCCGGGACTTCATTTGCCAAGACTCCTCGTCCGGGACTTCATTTTCCAAGACTCCTTGTCTAGGACTTCATCACCTTACATCCGGTCATCGACCTACAAGGAATTTCCTGAAAATACATCTCAACCAATCGTGTGAGATAACACATAATTATCACCTTGACTTAAACTCTTGTCAAACACCAAAACATCATTTTGGCATGATTGCACCAACATTATGGTGGTCCTTGCTTAAAATATCTTCACTTTTCTCCTCAAATTCTCTACAAAATAATGTATACATTAAATTAGTCCATAGAGACATCAATTTAGCTTGTTTTTTGCATTAAGTCACTAAAACAATCCATACTAATAAAACATAATAAATACGTTGAATTAACCATATGAGTAGATTAAAACATCGAGGAATGTATACAAATTGTTGGTTCGGATCGATACGAATGGCCGGCTAGAGGGGGGTGAATAGCCCTCGTTCGTTGGATATCGTATTTTGCTCGTCTACGAAAATGTTAGCGCAAGCGGAAGCAATAAACTAAGACAAGCAAATAGAAGAAAAACAAGGACAATACAAACACGGAGATATAACATGGTTCACGGCTACGCCGCTAATCCACGGTCCGATTCGTCCACGGTGAATCACTCCGAAACCCAATCACTATTGGTCTCTCCTTTGCACCAAGCTAGGTGGAGGTAACCTTTACAAACACTCCTCTTACAAATAGAATGGAAATAAGCTTGAGTAAGAGGATGGAAAGCTTTAGGGAACTTTGGGAGAGTATTAGAGCATAAGCATTAGCCTCCCAAACCCTTACCCCCTTCCTTTTTATAGAGGAAGAGGGTTTCTTCCCGTTGACACGGGGAATCGATGATGGCACCCATCGGTCGGCTAGCCCGTGCCCAATAGCAGCTTTCACCGTTGGATACTATCCGCGATGCGGCATCGATCGGTGATGGCACCCATCGATCGGCCCGATGTCAACGGATTGAGTCCTCAATGAGGTCGACTCCATTCTGTGCTCGTGCCGGTGACATCGATCGTGTCGTCCTTAGCGGTCGGCCGATCAAGCCATCGATCGGCCCATCTTTGATCGGTGATCAACTTGATTCGACCACATTAGACGGTCGATCGAACCATCGACTCGGAAGCGATCATTGCCATGACATGGCGGTCGGTAGTGTCGAAAAACCTATCCGACACTTGGCCAAATGGCCAAGTTTCACCTAAGAGCTACCCTTCCCGGGTTACAATCGCTCACTCTCATCTCTCGGAGTCTCTCGCCTTCAAAGTTCTCTTCGTTCTCGGCCACGTCCCTCGGCAGCATCAGGCGCACGACTCTGCAATGCTCCTTCGCGTCTCTTGCCTCAAAGTCTACTTCCTCCGGCTTCACTCCAAGCTTCTCGTCCGGCGGTCCCTCAGATGCTCCAAGCGCACGGCTTCCGCAAAGCAATCCTTCAACTACTCAAGGCCTGAGTGATGAGTTGGTGAAACTCGCCATGGCTCCATGTGCGAATTACTAAGTCATGCACGACTTCAACGCACATATCAAATCAACAATACCAACCTAACTTAAACCCTTTGCCACACCATCAAAACCATATCACGGCAAGAGATTGCCCTAACACAAATATCATATCAAAATGTAAGTTATCACTCCCCCACACTTTATTCTTGCACATATCTTGCAAGTAAACAAAATTAAGAAAATAATCAAAGATGCATTCCCTTAACAATTTCCAACCATACTTGGAAAATCATGAAAGAGAGTTGCCTAGGACTGTAAATTCTCAAAGACTCAAGCATTCATGGACTTAATTTTTTACACTGGTTAACAAGCATGGTGATTCAATCCATTCAAAATAAATTGAGGATGACTAAGTCTAATAAGGTAGGTGGTGGTTGATCTCACTCTCATGTACATGTAACGGTGGAGTTCACTCGAGCTACTCATGGTTTATATATTAAAATATGCTTGCTTATTTTCTACTCTTCACCACTATCATACACATAAGAATGCATAATTTTGAAGGTATATTAGGATTGTAAGGGAAACAAGATTCAAAGAAAATAATGATATGTGTGCAAGAAAAGAAATGAAAGAGATGAAGGAAAAGATAAAAGTAATGGAGGAAAAAATGAAAATATTGGAATGTTATATAGATGAGTACAAGAAAATATTACCCTAAAAGTTTTTCATTCAAGCCAACTTTTCATAATTCAATAAACATGTAACTCTATCATCTTCCTAAAATATGTAAACAATTCAATCCACATCCAAACAAACAAGGAATGAGAACAATTTTATCATACTTAAACTTAAAGTAGCACAATATGTCAAAAAAAAATTCTTTTTATTGTCTTTATTCTTTTGGCCAAATATTTATTTCTCTTTTTTCATTCTTCTTTTTTTTCAACTATTTTTTTCCCACAAATTTTTTTTCTTCTTGATATATAGTGCATTTCCCTATGTTCTCCCTCAAACTTACAAAATGATAGAAAACATGACTCACCCATGGTGATCAAGCACGGTTTGTCTATGCTTCTATTAAACTACTCCTCTCCCCTACACTTAAACTTTTGTCCATCTCAGACAAAACATTCATCATGGTACATTCAAATTCCCACATACAAAGAAAAATAGATGGAAGAAGGAAAAGAAATGATATGATAAATGATAAGAATATTATTCAAATAACATGTAGTAATAAAAGAAGCAATGGGAATAAGGGAAATGGCCTTCATCATGATGCAAACCTATAAAAATGTTATCTTGAAAGAATCGAACCAAGTTTTAGAGTAACCATAACCACAAGTGCACCACACACAAGTAAGAAAATTTGGCTCAATCTTCACTAGGTAAAAAATAATAATTAACTAAATTTATCAACATAGAATTTATCACCAATTAGTAACGATATGAAATCAAGGAATCCATTTAGGACAATAAATCTTAAAACCCAATAGTTAAATTTAACTAACTTTCATAACTTTTAAGATGATATAAAAGAATGCATAGGAAAATTTATGTCAAAACATGACAAAACAAAAATTTAACAACCAAAATATGATGACTAAAATAGAAGCAAACAAAGTAAAAGAAGAATATGTACAAAGAAAAAAAAAAGAGAAGGAATAAACTCCCTTGAGTTTCTGTTGGTTAAAGACAGTTCAAAAGTAGTAGCCAAGCAGGCAGTGGACTGTTCCAAAAGAAAATCGTCTCCAACAGTTGAAGATGGTTCAGAAATAAAATCCACATTGAGGGTGGAATGGTCCGAGCGGAAATGAGTTCTTTCTTCATATGGTTAGAATAATTATGCACCTCTCCCTCTAGTATCATCGTCTCATAGTATATTTTTCTGGTGGTCGGAGGTGATTTATTAGAAGTACCCAACCTAGGGCATGTTGGGACTGATTTGATGCGCTAGAGGGGGGGGTGAATAATGTTTCGTTGATTTCTCATTCATATTTGTATGCTCTCTACAAATAGTTAGTATGCAACGAAAATATAAGCATACAAATAGAAACAAATATGAAAACAAAAATCACACACACAACACAAAGTTTTTACTTGGTTCGAACCCTACAGTTCCTACTCTACGGTCGGGCTTTAGTGTTTACTCCACTAAACCTCTTCTCCTTCTTGAAACTCCGAAGGTGGAGAAACCTCTTATAAGTGCTTACAACACAAATACAACAACCAAAACAAGATACAAAAACAAATAGAAAAAAAGTGAAAAAACTTTATAAATGTGAGCTTTTGATTGCTTGATCTTTTGGTTGCTTTGGATGCCTTTGAAGACCTAGAATTGCAACAACACTTCCCTTCAAATTCCCCAAGAATTAGCTTCTGAAATCCTCCATGAGCTGCTCCATTTATAATCTGCATCGGGCTAGATTTTTGCCTAGCAGTCGACTGCCAAAAGGTGAAAATTGACTGTTCACCTATCCGTTGTCTCACAGTGGACTAATCCATATTGGATTCTGCCTAATGTACACTTGAGCAGTTGACTGCTGAGCCAGTAGTTGAATGCCCAATCGACTATGAGACATTTTGTGCCCTGTCCACTTATGCCTAGTCTACTACCCATCCATGGTAGTCGACTGCCAATGGCCAGTCGACTGGTGAAAGCCACCAATCGACTGCTAGAGCCATAGAAGTAGTTGAGATGTAGTCGAATACATGACTAGTCAACTGGGGACATAACCTCAGTTGACTGCTCGAGTCAACTAAGCCTTTGAGTGTTAAACACTTGACCATTTGACTAGTCAAAGAGTCGACTGGTAAACCTCAAACCTGAGATTTAATCCAAGTATGATTCCTATATACTTGTCACTCACCCTTAGCTTATACCTAAGCCTTCTTGCCACCTCCATCAGTCTCACGCCCTCAAAATCTATCCAAGTCCTCCATGACTCGTTCACCCTTCGTGATAGCCTTCAGGTGCATCCATTGGCTCTGTCATGCCTTCGGTCTCCATTGGGACTTCTCCATTCCTAAGCCTCAATGCTTGGACTTTCACCGCTAAGACTACACACTTGGACTTAGGTGACCAAGACTATACCCTTGGACTTTTCCTTTGCCAACAATCCATCTTTTAACTTTCGCCACCAAGACTACACATTTGGACTTACATGACCAAGACTACACCCTTTGACTTTTCTTTTTCCAAGTATCCATACTTGGACTTTCCCTTGCCAAGACTTCACCATTGGACTTGTTCTTGCCAAGTATCCATACTTGAACTTCTCCATTGCCAAGAATCCAATCTTGGACATCCCTTGCCAAGTCTCCAAACTTAGACTTCTACTCGAGTCTCACTCGAGCTTGGTCATCCTTGACCTGAGGTCGATTACTCTAACAATCATTTCCTAACAATCTCTTTCATATGACCTTGGATATTCCAAACATCCACTTATCATATGGTCAACATATGGTCAAACCCATATTGTCAAACCCATTGTCAAACATCAAAACTCTACTCGAGTTCCACTCGAGTCTGGTCAATCGTGACATGAGCCGATTGTGTCAACAATCTCCCCCTTTTTGATGTTTTACAATACTTTTAAGCTAAGTTGTCTCATAAACCCACTTAACTTTTCTTATGCCAAAGCATAATAAAGGTTTAACTAACTTTAACCTTCGCTTCTCTCCCTTTGGCATACATTAAAAAGCCTACCATGGTTTTCAATGTCTCATCTCCACTAAAATCCTACATTCTTCCCCTTAGTCCAAAATCATCCTAAGTGTCTTCATTCTCCGTCCAAAATCATCCTAAGTGTCTTCATTCTCCTTAGTGATGCACCCTTATCACTAATGATAGGCAACTCATAATGAAGGTGTAGGATCGATAAAACACTAGAGGAGGGGGGTGAATATCGTATTTTAAAAACTTATCTTCTCTTTTTAAAAACAAAGTAAAATGTAGCAAAAATATGAAAATAAGAAAGAACAAAAGAGACAAGGATTTTTTACTTGGTTCACAGCCAATCGACTACTAATCCAAGGCCCTGCGATTCTTGATTGCTTCCCAAGGGCAAAGCACTAAAAGTCTCTTCCTCGTTGGAGGTAAGAGACAACCGATTACAAAAACCAAGGATGTAGAAGAAGAGGTAACAAGCCTACCTCTCCTCTTAGCAACAATAAGTAAGAAAATAAAAAACTTAACAAGATACCGATAAGAAAATGAAGTAGATTCGTGTTTTGTCGGTGTCACGATGTTGTTGCATGAACATGGAGTGTTGGAGTACTTGGGAGCTTTTTTGTTAATGGATGAAGGGTGCCTCACCCCTTCTTTTATAGATTTTCCAAACCCTAACTCGTTGAGATCCAGATTGAAGTCAAAGTAGCTTATCTTCCCTCATTTTATGGCTCTTATCTTGATTTTCCTCAAAGTGACCAGATTCATTTGCAGTCAACTGAAGCTTCAATCAGTCGAGTGATTGAAGGTCAAAGCCTCGCTTCTCACTTCGCTTCGGTCGCTTGTGCATGGCGATCCAATCATACATCCCCGGATTAAAAAAAAAATAATCCGGATGAAAAAGGATTACCTAAGCAACCGTTTCATCATCATGCTTCTCGATTTGAGTCATGCCTTGAACAAACTTGTTGTTCAAGCAACCTAACTCTTTTCCTCGATTAGCCGCAGAATAGATGATGTACGGATCGCCGATTTTTGTATTTATCTTCGGGGTCCAAGTTAATTAACCACATACATAATACAAAAGAACTAAATCAAAACAAACAAGAATATACTTCTTGATCTTCTATTGTATGACCTATCATCCTCTTGGACATTGTGTGGGCAACGATCCTCCAAGAATTGAAGCCTCTTAGATCACGTATCTTCCTTTCCTTGTTCGCTCCGAACAAAGGAAGATAACCGAAGCCCCTTTCTTCTCCTTTCTTGCGTCAACCACCAACCACCAAGGTTGATGTCCACCGGCCCTAAGGAGAGGGAGAGAGTGTGGGCGCCGGCCAAGAGCTCCAAGAGAAGAAGCCCTAACTCTTGCCACCGGCCAAAAAAGAGAAAGAGAGGGAGGAGCCGCCGACCAAACTAGAGAGAGAGAGAGGGAGGTGTTGCCGGCCAAAACCAAGCCCTATGTATTGCCACCGCCCAATGAAAAAACACCACCTTAGGTTGCCGCCCAAGCCTCTCTAAAGGCAACTCCAAAACCCTAGCACAACCCTTTTCAATCCTTCTTGCCGCCCAAGCCTTGGAATCTATATATAGATTTCGCCCAAGCCTCCATTTAATCGTGTTCGTTGGATCTATGTTTCGTGAGGGTTTTAATAGGCTACAATAGGGACCATGAGGAGGAGTTGAATCTTCGCCACCTAATGGATCTGACCCACATAAAATCCGATCCATTAATGATAATCCATTCCACTAGAGGATTATCATTGATCTATCTCCCCAACCCCCATAATTAAATATGGGCTCCATATATTAATTGTACAATTATCTCCCCGTGTTTAAGATATAGAATGTCCATTAATTAATTAATTTATTGACAATTAATTAATTAACATCTAACTCCATGATTAGCACCACTCAACCTTATCATCATGCTGGACCAAGTCCACCTGCAGGGTTTACATGATGATTCTTATGAGCTCCTCAAGGGGACATCATTATCATAATACATAGGACACGGTTTCCTCCTATAATCAATGGCACACCATGTAAATAATATCATTTTCCAACTTACCGGACCTATTGATTTAACCCATAAATCTCGCCCATTGGTAAATCAAAGAAATAAATATTAAGTACATGTGCCCGTTATTATATCGGGATCAAGAGCATGTACACCATAATATCCGAGGTCCGATTCAATTATGTAGTCAGCAATAAATCGAATCACCTCTAAGTCGATCTTGATCAATACACACAAAGTGTACTAGTGTAATTCTATGGTCAAGATAAACAAATACCAAATTATACTACAACCATGCCAATGGTTTGTTCAAAATAATCTTGGTTGTGAGCCTCTACTAATACTCTACAAGAAACTGATAACATGATTCTCTGTGTGACACCACACACCATGTTATCTACAATGTAAAGTATTAGACAAGATGCACACATATAATAAATATAAAATGCAAACAATGATCATGTGATTCTTATTTCAAAATGATGATGTTCATACAAAGACTAGGCTTTCAGTATACATCTTAACAATCTCCCACTTATACTAAAAGACTATGCTACCATCAAAGTGTCATACATCTGATTCTCATTCCCTCCACATGCCTATCAAAAGCGCTCGCTGAAAGAGCCTTAGTGAAAGGATCTTCTAGGTTATCCTTTGATGCAATCTTTGTGACAGCAACTTCTCCTCGCTTTACGATCTCTCGTATCAGGTGGTACTTGCGCTCTTTGTGTTTACTTGCCTTATGGGCTTGTGGTTCCTTCAAGTTTGCAAGTGCACCACTGTTATCACAATAAATTGTGATAGTTCTGAGCAAACCAGGAATCACATCCAAGTTCATCAAGAAGTTCCTGAGTCATACAACTTCTTTGGCTACCTCAGAGGCTGTCATATACTCATCTTCTATGGTAGAGTCTGCTACGCATTTCTGCTTGACACTCCTCCATACAATGGCTCCACCTCCCAAAGTAAACTCAAAACCCAAGGTAGGCATACTGTTATCCCTATTAATGTGAGCAAAACATATAGGTTTTAGGAGTAGTTTTCGCTCACATCTCATTACATTTTATGTTAGTTTCATACATATGTCACTTTGTTTTGTATGCATTTCCTATTTTCTGGTTCAGAGGTCTACTCTTTGTACTTTTGCATGCAGGACAACATTTCATGGGAAAAGGCACACTTTTAGAGCAAAAGAAGGGCATTTTGCAGCTAGATGCAGAAGGGGACGCGGCCAAGGCGTGTGGCTACACACGACCAGGGCATGTGGCTACACACGGCTAGGGCGTGTGGCTACACACGGCCATATCCAAGGGGCGAAATCGACCACCCCAGGGCCACATATAGCCTGGCCATGTGGAAACACACGACCATGTAGCGACCCAGTAGATTGATGCGACTAGGGTTTTTTCGGATTTTGCAGTGATCCGGTGTGATGTATATATAAGGAGAGCTCCGCCCAAACCCTAGGGGGGCAAGACGGCTGCGACGCACACCGAAGCCCTAAAAAGTTTTGAGAACTCACAATGGGGAGGAAGAACATTGTCGAAGATCCAAGTTATGCACTTCAACACCAGAGAAAAGGCCACATTGGCATTGTGAATTCATGTTCTTGCTCTTTATCTACTACGTATTCAAACATGAACATGCCTTGTGTTTCTTCATTCCCATCTATGGAGTAGTTTCTTCGATTCTAGGATTAGGGAGTAGCTTGTGTGCGTATGACATGCTACTTCAAATTGAATTCTATTATTGAGTTTGAATTTGCTATTGGAATTTGTTTAGACTGATATCTATGTGTATTTGGTTTTCTATCTACTGTGCTTAGTTGATACAAGGGGTGACAACCCTCGTATCTAAGATTTAGGGGATTTATATGGGGAACCTAGGGGTTTGCTTCATCTCCTGTAACGGTGGGTAGAAGGATGCGATAGAACTGGAAATGGTTCATCACAGGGATTGATTCAGCATCCTCGTACCGCCTATCCAGTCCTTGTAAGGCAGAGATAGCTCCTGATAGATGTGGCGGCTCATCGGGAGAGTGTACGATGTCCCTTCCACAAGACCATAGTTAGACATTTAGACAATGCCCAATTGATAGCATATCTTGCGACACACAAGCGAAATCGAAGTCCTAGAATCCCTTTAAAAGATCTCGCGACAACCTCCTCTCTTCCTCCATGTGACACTTTATTGAGTAGGACCACCGATAACCCTCACATTCACAACCCCTTAGAGTCTAGTCTTGAACAATTACACCCACCAAACAAATCGGTACTCGAATTCAGTCCCTGTGAGATCGATAATCTTTTTATTACTTGATGACATCCGTGCACTTGCAGGCATTGAGCGCGAGTGCGCGCTTCGAGTCCTCGATGGTCTCATCGCGAGATTTGAAGTCGCATTCGTGTGCATCAAGTTTTCGGCGCCATTGTCAGGGACTAATCGATTCGATATCGAATCGAGAAGTGGATAATTGGATCGGACTTAGGATATATTTACTTTTCTTGTTTTGTTTAATTTTATTTTATTTTATTTCAGTTTTGTTTATTCAGTTTCTCTTTCCTTATTTATAATCTCCTGCATATAACGATGCATGCTTTTACTCATGATTATGGTCAATTTAATGCTATAAATTTTGGTAACATTTATTGTGAGCATTGTGGTGAAACATGGCATACTATTAATAATTGTTCGGATATATTTGAACCTTCACAATTTAAATAAGAAGATGTCACCTACAATTACAACGCATGGCCACAAGATGATTCCTATTTATACAGTTATGACCATGGCTACTTAAACCCTCAATATTGTTCGCCTAAATCCCGACTGGAGCAAATGATGGAAGATTTCATTCAAACGCAACAAGCGGCGAACGCTGAATTCCGACGGCGACATTTGCAGACAGAGACTCAATATCGTTTCCAAAATGAGAACAAGAGCTATGAGTCACCATGCAAATTTTATCCAGAACAAAGTCCCCACTTAGAATCCCCGCTTGATAACTTTACTAGGGAATACGAGGAGCATAGCCAACAATTTGCAGAAATTATGGAACGAGATCTAGCAAGAGAAGAAACCAAACAACTAGAAGGTGGCTTCGATGACTGGATTACACCTAATATGGTGGAGACTCACTTTGAGCGAATGGATGAGGAAGACATAGATGACATAGGAAGTAAAGAAGGGCAATCCATTCAATCACCACTTGAAGAAGGACTTGAGGATTATTTAATTGATACTTTAATCAAGGAGTGCATTGCTTCAATCAAAATACCTCCTAACCTCAAGGATCTAGAAGAGGCTACCTTAACCCTCACTAAAATTTTAGTTACTAGTAACAAAACCCTTTTGGTGATTGATAATGATAAAATTTCATTCGACATAATAGAATCTACTAATCAATCTTTTGGTGAGGATGTCTATAGTGAGTTAAATTATTTACAACATTTAGAATATAATGATCAAACTATTGATGATTCATTGAGACTAAGCATGTTAAACCTCGAGTCAAGGAAAGCAGTGCCCAAGTATCTTGCCCCTCGACAAGGAAGATTTAAAAGATATAGCAATGGAGAACTAAAAGGCAGGAAGCGAAAGGTGAGAAAGTATCTGGCCCCTCCATGAGCAAGATTTAAGGGATATATCAATGGAGGACCACTAGGCAAGAGGCATAAAATGAGCAAATATCTTGCTCCCCCACGAGCGAGATTCAAACACATCAAATGAAACGTAGGGGTATGGTCGAGCTAAACGACCTTAAACAAAGCGCTTCTTGGGAGGCAATCCAAGTTTAGTTTTTAGGTTTTTCTTTGATTGTATTCCATGCATTTAGGTTAATTTGAACTTTGATTTCCATTTCATTTAGCATTATGATAAGCTAGTTCACTTAATTCACTTAGGGTAACTTCCTAGTCTAACTAGCTTAAGATGTGACGAGGTAGCTTCAGCTAGTTCAACTTAGCCGAGTGCGCCAAGCTAGATATGCCATATCTAGCTCGGATACACAAGACCTCGTTTCCCTAACGTATTATCATCTCGCCGCATCCTGATACTATGTTGTCAAGGTTGACTAACTAGTGGTCCTATCTAGCCATTCTAAAAATTAAAATAAAAAAGAAACAAAGCATACAAAGCTAGATTAAGAAGTAGAACATGCAAGTTTAGTATTATCTCCCTTGGATCATTGAACCGATGTTGTCTCTCCACATAGTGGATTTGATCCTTGGGTACCGAATACTGAAGGGAGGAAACTTTGTTGGGTTTCGGGCACCGCGGCGTGTGTGTGTTCGATGATGTTTCGTAAACATGAGCACAGCGGAAGCAATTAAAAATAATAAATCTATATTTATTACAACACACACAACACACGCATGCTATTACAACAAGTGTAGACATAACCGTAAATTAAAATTTGCAATAAAAGGAAATTAAACTACGTTATACCTTTCGTATGACGTGTAGCGGGAACGGCATCAACCGGAACGATCCTCGTAAGAATCGTCTCTATCCGTATCCACGCCGAGCTCCTCGGGATGACTTCGCTAAGTCACGAGCTTCGTCTTCGTACGGGTTACTAGCCTCGTGTTGAAGACGACGTGATCGAGAGATGATCACGATCCGAATCCAAATTCGGATCCTAAAATGAGTTCTCAAAACTCGCTTCTCCGGAGAGGTATTCGTCAACCGTTTGACGAATCCTTCGTCCCCCACCTCAGAGGATTACCGGAGATCAAATCCCCGGTAAGTTAGCCACTGTCGGAGCACTAACCGTCGTCCAAACGACGCTCCGACGAGAGGAGGAGAAGCTGTCCAGAAAACTGGACAGCTTGGTGGAGGAGTAGGCGCCGGCCAAAACAAGGAGAGAAAAAGCTCACCTTGATGCCGAACCTATAGGAGATCACCGGAGGGTCGCCGGAGGTTCACTGGCTGGAGCTTGGACACCGGCAAGGGTCTTGGACGGCAGCACAAAGCTGGGCGGCGGCAGCTTGTAGTTGGGCGCTAAAATCACCAACAAGGGGTGGGCGGCAACTAGGTTGGGCGGCCAAAATAGATTAGGGTTTTGGATTAGGGTTTAAGCCCTATTTTATAGAGAACTAATTCTCTTAATGGTTAATGGATCATATCCATAAAGCCCGTTAACCCGCTCCATTAAGATAAGTTAAAATAAACCAAACCATGATGGTTTATTTTAAGTTAAAACGAACCAAACCAACCTTTGGTTCATTCGTTTAATATAAACCAAACCCTTTGGTTTATTCTCATCCATTGGATTAGAACCAAACCATTTTGGTCCATCCATTATGTCTTCATAAGACACGGCCCATCCACGCTTCCATTGCGACTGAAACAATTTCATGCTCGCTTTATGTTTGGTCCAACCAAACATAGTTTCTCTCGGTCTGAGAATCCCATTCTCAAACTCGTTTTAAATCCTTTGGATTACACTCGTTGTGCGTGTGACCAAATAGGTTCTCGGTTTATGTTGGCCGTCTATAATTAACCATTAATTATAGAACGATCAAGAGTGGCACCTAGTAGTACATCATGATCCCCAATTAACCGAAAAGATCAACGGTTGATCCAGAACTATTTCTGAAACCCTTCAGTAGCTCGAATGAATCGTGCCCCATTCCCTTCACTCATCTTATACCCACTTGGTTCAGGACATGGTCTATTGTGTCAGTCCCCACTAGGCTGACTACATCACACCTAGCCCAAGTATCATTTCCTCGTCCTACGGATTCTAGTTACTCCACATGTATCGAAGAGTACTTTACTCTAAACATGTAATGCTTTGGCCAAAGACTTTAGTAACAATCCGACGAGAGGCCATGGGTATACATCTCCTCGCAAGGAGTGGTGAATCCTTTATAGGCTATTCAAACACCTTCGATCACTTCGACTTATACCCAATCATCCCGGGTCCACATCTCCTCGGAGATGTTTGCTTAAGATGTCAAAGCATAAGTCTCCATGATCAAGATGACTTGAATACCGCAAGTCAAAGGAACATCGCACTTAAGCCACAGTAAGAACTTCATTGACATATCTATATATGAAGAGAACCATATGAAGTCTTACGGCTGGTAACTCCAATGAACTAGTTACCATAACTAGCATCCACGATTAACTCCGTACATCACTATGTCTCCAGCCAGTGAGAATCAGCTGCTTGGATACACCAAGGAGTATACCTCGTACTAGTCTCGACAGAATTTATGGTGTCCAAATCCATCAATTCATCGACTAGGGATAATTCTGATACATCACAATTACACATGTAGAGATACTCACTAGTTGTGATCCAATCACAAATTCTCTCATGCTGTGAATCGTATCATGGACATTCAGTAAATGAGTTTAAGATCCAATCAAATACATAAAACATGTATACTCAAATAGTGAATCTTCATTTATCATATAAATGGTTCATACATAAGGCGATTGCCTTTGGACATCTCTCATATATTACTAACAGACTCCCACTTGGCCTAATGCCAATCGCTACGGTATCCAATACCATAAGCTCTAACATGACCCTCAAACTTACTCTGAGGTAATGCTTTAGTCAAAGGATCCGCTAAGTTCCTTTCAGTGGGAATTTTCTCGATTTGTATTTCGTTCCTACTTATGATCTCTCTGATAAGATGATAGCGGCGAAGCACATGTTTGGATCGTTGATGAGACCTTGCCTCTTTCGCCTGTGCAATTGCTCCATTGTTGTCGCAGTAGACCGGTATATCTTCAACAATGGCCGGAATCACACCAAGTTCATGAACGAACTTCTTGATCCAAACCGCTTCGCCGCCTCAAGCCGCAATATATTCTCGCCTCGTGGTAGAATCCGCTACGATCTCTTGTTTGGAACTTTTCCAACTCATCGCCCCCATTCAAGGTGAACACGTATCGCATCGAGACACAGAATCATCCTTGTATGTCGAAGCCGCATCCGTATACCCGCGTATCACCATGTCCCCTTCTCCATATATTAGGAACACATCCTTAGTTCTTCTCAAGTACTTAAGGATCGTCTTAACAGCCGCCCAATGATCCATTCCTGGATCGGATTGGTATCTGCTCGTGACACTTAGAGCGTACGATACATCGGGCCTCGTACATAACATAGCATACATGATAGATCCTATTGCGGATGCATAGGGAATCTTACTCATGTAAATCCTCTCGTCTTCTGTGCGCGGACACATAGACTTCGAAAGGTGTTCCCCATGCCTGATGGGTAGATAACCTTTCTTGGATTCCGACATGCTAAACCTCTTTAGCACTCGGTCTATATATGTAGACTGCGAAAGACCAAGCAACCGTTTCGATCTATCTCTATAGATCTTAATCCCAAGGATGTAGGTTGCTTCTCCCAGGTCTTTCATGGAGAATGTCTTGGATAACCAAACCTTAACTGACTGTAAGATTGACACATCATTTCCTATAAGTAATATGTCATCGACATACAATACTAGGAACACGACTGCACTCCCACTAACCTTCTTGTACACACAAGGTTCGTCTGGATTTTGTGAGAAATCAAACTTTTTGATTGTCTCATCAAAACGGATATTCCAGCTCCTAGATGCTTGCTTCAATCCATAAATGGATCGTCGCAATTTGCATACCTTGGTTTTATCAACCGATGTGAAACCCTCAGGCTGTATCATATACACGTCCTCGAGCAGGTTTCCATTAAGGAAAGCTGTTTTCACATCCATCTGCCATATCTCATAATCATATTGAGCCGCTATGGCCAGGAGCATCCGAATGGATTTAAGCATAGCTACAGGCGAATAGGTTTCGTCATAATCAACACCTTGTTTTTGACGATATCCTTTCGCCACCAATCTAGCCTTATAGGTAATCACATTACCATCCATGTCGGTTTTCTTCTTGAAAACCCACTTGCACCCTATAGGCTTTATGCCTTCAGGTGGGTCAACCAAGTTCCAAACTTGGTTTTCGTACATGGAATCCATTTCCGACTTCATGGCACCAAGCCACTTATCCCTTTCTGAACTTGTCAGCACTTCTTCATAACTGGTAGGCTCCTCATCATCAATGAGTAACACGTCGTTCGATTCACTTACGAGAAATCCATATCTCTCGGGAATATTGCGTGTTCTACCAGATCTACGAAGATGTGGTGTTACAATAGGTCCAGCCGATTGCTCATCACTATGAGTTGTCGGCTGTTGTGCTTCACTTGGTATCTCATCAATGTCTATTTGAGTCTCTCGAGCCTCCTCAAGCTCGATGACACTCCCACTGTTTTCTTGCAAGAGAAACTCTTGTTGGGTTTCCGGCACCGCGGCGTGTGTGTGTTCGATCATGTTTCATAAACATGAGCACAGCGGAAGCAATTAAAATTAATAAATCTATATTTATTACAACACACACAACACACGCATGCTATTACAACAAGTGTAGACATAACCGTAAATTAAAATTTGCAATAAAAGGAAATTAAACTACGTTATACCTTCCGTATGACGTGTAGCGGGAACGGCATCAACTGGAACGATCCTCGTAGAATCGTCTCTATCCGTATCCACGCCGAGCTCCTCGGGATGACTTCGCTAAGTCACGAGCTTCGTCTTCGTACGGGTTACTAGCCTCGTGTTGAAGACGACGTGATCGAGAGATGATCACGATCCGAATTCAAATTCGGATCCTAAAACGAGTTCTCAAAACTCGCTTCTCCGGAGAGGTATTCGTCAACCGTTTGACGAATCCTTCGTCCCCCACCTCAGAGGATTACCGGAGATCAAATCCCCGGTAAGTTAGCCGCTGTCGGAGCACTAATCGTCGTCCAAACGACGCTCCGACGAGAGGAGAAGAAGCTGTCCAGAAAACTGGACAGCTTGGTGGAGGATATAGACGCCGGCCAACCAAGGAAAGAAAAGCCTCACCTTGATGCCAAACCTATAGGAGATCACCGGAGGGTTGCCGGAGGTTCACCGGCTGAAGCTTGGTCGCCGGCAACAAGTTGGACGGCGGCACAAGTGGTTGGGTGGCGGCACAAGGCTGTTGGCGCCGAAAACTCCAAGGAGGTGGGCGGCAACTAGCTTTAGGGTTTTGGATGATTAGGGTTTAACAATCCCTTAAGCCCTCTTTTATAGAGAACTAATTCTCTTAATGGTTAATGGATCATATCCATAAAGCCCGTTAACCCGCTCCATTAGGATAAGTTAAAATAAACCAAACCATGATGGTTTATTTTAAGTTAAAACGAACCGAACCAACCTTTGGTTCATACGTTTAATTTAAACCAAACCCTTTGGTTTATTCTCATCCATTGGATTAGAACCAAACCATTTTGGTCCATCCATTATGTCTTCATAAGACACTGCCCATCCACGCTTCCATTGCGACTGAAACAATTTCATGCTCGCTTTATGTTTGGTCCAACCAAACATAGTTTCTCTCGATGCGAGAATCCCATTCTCAAGCTCGTTTTAAATCCTTTGGATTACACTCGTTGTGCGTGTGACCAAATAGGTTCTCGGTTTATGTTGGCCGTCTATAATTAACCATTAATTATAGAATGATCATGAGTGGCACCTAGTAGTACATCATGATCCCCAATTAGAGAAAAGATCAACGGTTGATCCAGAACTATTTCTGAAACCCTTCAGTAGCTCGAATGAATCGTGCCCCATTCCCTTCACTCATCTTATACCCACTTGGTTCAGGACATGGTCTATTGTATCAGTCCCCACTAAGTGACCTCGTCACCAAGTATCATTTCCTCGTCCTCAGTTCTAGTTACTCCACATGTATCGAAGAGTACTTTACTCTAAACATGTAATGCTTTGGCCAAAGACTTTAGTAACAATCCGACGAGAGGCCATGGGTATACATCTCCTCGCAAGGAGTGGTGAATCCTTTATAGGCTATTCAAACACCTTCGATCACTTTGACTTATACCCAATCATCCCGGGTCCACATCTCCTCGGAGATGTTTGCTTAAGATGTCAAAGCATAAGTCTCCATGATCAAGATGACTTGAATACCGCAAGTCAAAGGAACATCGCACTTAAGCCACAGTAAGAACTTCATTGACATATCTATATATGTAGAGAACCATATGAAGTCTTAATTTGGTCACTCGAATGAACTAGTTACCATAACTAGCATCCACGATTAACTCGGACATCACAATGTCTCGACCCGGTGAGAATCGGTGCTTGGATACACCAAGGAGTATACCTCGTGCTAGTCTCGGCGAATTGATGGTGTCCAAATCCATCAATTCATCGACTAGGGATAATTAGATACATCACAATTACACATGTAGAGATACTCACTAGTTGTGATCCAATCACAAATTCTCTCATCCGTGAATCGTATCGTGGACATTGATAAATGAGTTTAAGATCCAATCAAATACATTAAACATGTATACTCAAATAGTGAATCTTCATTTATCATATAAATGGTTCATACATAAGCGATTGCCTTAGGACATCTCTCATATATTACTAACAGACTCACTTGGCCTAATGCCAATCGCTACGGTATCCAATACCATAAGCTCTAACATGACCCTCAAACTTACTTTGAGGTAATGCTTTAGTCAAAGGATCCGCTAAGTTCCTTTCAAGGGGAATTTTCTCGATTTGTATTTCGTTCCTCGATGATCTCTCGATAAGATGATAGCGAACACGTGTTTGGATCATTGATGAGACCACATCAAGTTTAGAGATGAACTGCAATGTATTCTCGCTTAGGCGTAATCCGCTATAATGTCAAGTTTGGAACCTTTCCAACTTATTGCGCCTCCATTCTAGGTGAATACATACCCAGACAAAGACATGGAATCATCCTTGTCTGTCTGGAGCTGGCATCCGTATACCCTCGTATCACCATGTACCCTTCTCCATATATTAGGAACACATCCTTAGTTCTTCTCAAGTACTTAAGGATTTTCTTAACAGCCGCCCAATGATCCATTCCTGGATCAGACTGGTATCTGCTCGTGACACTCAGAGCATACGATACATCGGGCCTCGTACATAACATAGCATACATGATAGATCCTATTGCGGATGCATAGGGAATCTTACTCATGCAAATCCTCTCGTCTTCTGTGCGCGGACACATAGACTTCGAAAGGTGTACCCCATGCCTGATGGGCAGATAACCTTTCATGGATTCTGACATGCTAAACCTCTTTAGCACTCGGTCTATATATGTAGACTGCGAAAGACCAAGCAACCGTTTCGATCTATCTCTATAGATCTTAATCCCAAGGATGTAGGTTGCTTCTCCCAGGTCTTTCATGGAGAATGTCTTGGATAACCAAACCTTAACTGACTGTAAGATTGACACATCGTTTCCTATAAGTAATATGTCATCGACATACAATACTAGGAACACGACTGCACTCCCACTAACCTTCTTGTACACACAAGGTTCGTCTGGATTTTGTGAGAAATCAAACCTTTTGATTGTCTCATCAAAACGGATATTCCAGCTCCTGGATGCTTGCTTCAATCCATAAATGGATCGTCACAATTTGCATACCTTGGTTTTATCAACCGATGTGAAACCCTCAGGCTGTATCATATACACGTCCTCGAGCAGGTTTCCATTAAGGAAAGCTGTTTTCACATCTATCTGCCATATCTCATAATCATAATGAGCCGCTATGGCCAGGAGCATCCGAATGGATTTAAGCATAGCTACAGGCGAATAGGTTTCGTCATAATCAACACCTTGTTTTTGACGATATCCGTTCGCCACCAATCTAGCCTTATAGGTAATCACATTACCATCCATGTCAGTTTTCTTCTTGAAAACCCACTTGCACCCTATAGGCTTTATGCCTTCAGGTGGGTCAACCAAGTTCCAAACTTGGTTTTTGTACATGGAATCCATTTCCGACTTCATGGCACCAAGCCACTTATCCCTTTCTGAACTTGTCAGCACTTCTTCATAACTGGTAGGCTCCTCATCATCAATGAGTAACATGTCGTTCGATTCACTTACGAGAAATCCATATCTCTCAGGAATATTGCGTGTTCTACCAGATCTACGAAGATGTGGTGTTACAATAGGTCCAGCCGATTGCTCATCACTATGAGTTGTCGGCTGTTGTGCTTCACCAGGTATCTCATCAATGTCTATTTGAGTCTCTCGAGCCTCCTCAAGCTCGATGACACTTCCACTGTTTTCTTGCAAGAGAAACTCTTGTTGGGTTTCCGGCACCGCGGCGTGTGTGTGTTCGATCATGTTTCGTAAACATGAGCACAGCGGAAGAAATTAAAATTAATAAATCTATATTTATTACAACACACACAACACACGCATGCTATTACAACAAGTGTAGACATAACCGTAAATTAAAATTTGCAATAAAAGGAAATTAAACTACGTTATACCTTCCGTATGACGTGTAGCGGGAACGGCATCAATCGGAACGATCCTCGTAAGAATCGTCTCTATCCGTATCCACGCCGAGCTCCTCGGGATGACTTCGCTAAGTCACGAGCTTCGTCTTCGTACGAGTTACCAGCCTCGTGTTGAAGACGACGCGTGATCGAGATGATCACGATCCGAATCCAAATTCGGATCCTAAAACGAAGTTCTCAAAACTCGCTTCTCCGGAGAGGTATTCACAACCGCTTGACGAATCCTTCGCCCTCCACCTCAGAGGATTACCGGAGATCAAATCCCCGGTAAGTTAGCCGCTGTCGGAGCACTAACCGTCGTCCAAACGACGCTCCGACGAGAGGAGAAGAAGCTGTCCAGAAAACTGGACAGCTTGGTGGAGGATATAGACGCCGTTCAACCAAGGAAAGAAAAGCCTCACCTTGATGCCAAACCTATAGGAGATCACCGGAGGGTCGCCGGAGGTTCACCGGCTGAAGCTTGGTCGCCGGCAACAAGTTGGACGGCGGCACAAGTGGTTGGGCGGCGGCACAAGGCTGTTGGCGCCGAAAACTCCAAGGAGGTGGGCGGCAACTAACTTTAGGGTTTTGGATGATTAGGGTTTAACAATCCCTTAAGCCCTCTTTTATAGAGAACTAATTCTCTTAATGGTTAATGGATCATATCCATAAAGCCCGTTAACCCGCTCCATTAGGATAAGTTAAAATAAACCAAACCATGATGGTTTATTTTAAGTTAAAACGAACCGAACCAACCTTTGGTTCATTCGTTTAATTTAAACCAAACCCTTTGGTTTATTCTCATCCATTGGATTAGAACCAAACCATTTTGGTCCATCCATTATGTCTTCATAAGACACTGCCCATCCACGCTTCCATTGCGACTGAAACAATTTCATGCTCGCTTTATGTTTGGTCCAACCAAACATAGTTTCTCTCGGTCTGAGAATCCCATTCTCAAGCTCGTTTTAAATCCTTTGGATTACACTCAGCGCGTGTGACCAAATAGGTTCTCGGTTTATGTTGGCCGTCTATAATTAACCATTAATTATAGAATGATCATGAGTGGCACCTAGTAGTACATCATGATCCCCAATTAACCGAAAAGATCAACGGTTGATCCAGAACTATTTCTGAAACCCTTCAGTAGCTCAAATGAATCGTGCCCCATTCTCTTCACTCATCTTATACCCACTTGGTTCAAGACATGGTC
Source organism: Wurfbainia villosa (assembly GCA_025175895.1). Lineage (NCBI taxonomy): Eukaryota > Viridiplantae > Streptophyta > Magnoliopsida > Zingiberales > Zingiberaceae > Wurfbainia > Wurfbainia villosa. Next base: position 86,910,683 of record CM046001.1, read on the forward strand.
TATTGTGTCAGTCCCCACTAGGCTGACTACGTCACACCTAGCCCAAGTATCATTTCCTCGTCCTACGGATTCTAGTTACTCCACATGTATCGAAGAGTACCTTACTCTAAACATGTAATGCTTTGGCCAAAGACTTTAGTAACAATCCGACGAGAGGCCATGGGTATACATCTCCTCGCAAGGAGTGGTGAATCCTTTATAGGCTATTCAAACACCTTCGATCACTTTGACTTATACCCAATCATCCCGGGTCCACATCTCCTTAGAGATGTTTGCTTAAGATGTCAAAGCATAAGTCTCCATGATCAAGATGACTTGAATACCGCAAGTCAAAGGAACATCGCACTTAAGCCACAGTAAGAACTTCATTGACATATCTATATATGCAGAGAACCATATGAAGTCTTACTACCGGTCACTCCAATGAACTAGTTACCATAACTAGCATCCACGATTAACTCCGGACATCACAATGTCTCCAGCCAGTGAGAATCAGCTGCTTGGATACACCAAGGAGTATACCTCGTGCTAGTCTCGACAGAATTGATGGTGTCCAAATCCATCAATTCATCGACTAGGGATAATTCCGATACATCACAATTACACATGTAGAGATACTCACTAGTTGTGATCCAATCACACATTCTCTCATGCTGTGAATCGTATCGTGGACATTCAGTAAATGAGTTTAAGATCCAATCAAATACATAAAACATGTATACTCAAATAGTGAATCTTCATTTATCATATAAATGGTTCATACATAAGGCGATTGCCTTAGGACATCTCTCATATATTACTAACAGACTCCCACTTGGCCTAATGCCAATCGCTACAGTATCCAATACCATAAGCTCTAACATGACCCTCAAACTTACTTTGAGGTAATGCTTTAGTCAAAGGATCCGCTAAGTTCCTTTCAGTGGGAATTTTCTCGATTTGTATTTCGTTCCTACTGATGATCTCTCCGATAAGATGATAGCGGCGGCTGACACATATTTGGATCATTGATGAGACCACATCAAGTTCAGAGATGAACTTCTTGATCCAAACCGCTTCCTTTGCTGCTTCCAAAGCTGCAACGTATTCTGCCTTAGTGGCAGAATCCGCTATAGTGTCAAGCTTGGAACCTTTTCAACTTATTGCGCCTCCATTCCAGGTGAATACATACCCAGACAAAGACATGGAATCATCCTTGTCTGTCTGGAGCTGGCATCCGTATACCCTCGTATCACCATGTACCCTTCTCCATATATTAGGAACACATCCTTAGTTCTTCTCAAGTACTTAAGGATTGTCTTAACAGCCGCCCAATGATCCATTCCTGGATCGGACTGGTATCTGCTCGTGACACTCAGAGCATACGATACATCGGGCCTCGTACATAACATAGCATACATGATAGATCCTATTGCGGATGCATAGGGAATCTTACTCATGCAAATCCTCTCGTTTTCTGTGCGCGGACACATAGACTTCGAAAGGTGTACCCCATGCCTGATGGGCAGATAACCTTTCTTGGATTCCGACATGCTAAACCTCTTTAGCACTCGGTCTATATATGTAGACTGCGAAAGACCAAGCAACCGTTTCGATCTATCTCTATAGATCTTAATCCCAAGGATGTAGGTTGCTTCTCCCAGGTCTTTCATGGAGAATATCTTGGATAACCAAACCTTAACTGACTGTAAGATTGACACATCGTTTCCTATAAGTAATATGTCATCGACATACAATACTAGGAACACGACTGCACTCCCACTAACCTTCTTGTACACACAAGGTTCGTCTGGATTTTGTGAGAAATCAAACTTTTTGATTGTCTCATCAAAACGGATATTCCAGCTCCTGGATGCTTGCTTCAATCCATAAATGGATCGTCGCAACTTGCATACCTTGGTTTTATCAACCGATGTGAAACCCTCAGGCTGTATCATATACACGTCCTCGAGCAAGTTTTCATTAAGGAAAGCTGTTTTCACATCCATCTGCCATATCTCATAATCATAATGAGCTGCTATGGCCAGGAGCATCCGAATGGATTTAAGCATAGCTACAGGCGAATAGGTTTCGTCATAATCAACACCTTGCTTTTGACGATATCCTTTCGCCACCAATCTAGCATTATAGGTAATCACATTACCATCCATGTCGGTTTTCTTCTTGAAAACCCACTTGCACCCTATAGGCTTTATGCCTCAGTGGGTCAACCAAGTTCCAAACTTGGTTTTCGTATACATGGAATCCATTTCACTTCATGGCACCAAGCCACTTATCCCTTTCTCGAACTTGTCAAGACTTCTTCATAATCGTAGGCTCTCATCATCAATGAGTAACACGTCGTTCGATTCGCCACGAAATCCATATCTCTCGTGAATATGTATGCGTTCTACCAGATCTACGAAGATGTGGTGTTACAATAGGTCCAGCCGATTGCTCATCACTATGAGTTGTCGGCTGTTGTGCTTCACCATGTATCTCATTAATGTCTATTTGAGTCTCTCGAGCCTCCTCAAGCTCGACGACACTCCCACTGTTTTCTTGCAAGAGAAACTCTTTCTCTAGAAACACAGCATGCCTTGAAACAAACACCTTTTGTTCCACAGGATGATAGAATTGGTAACCCCTTGTTTCCTTAGGGTATCCAATAAATAGACATTTATCAGACTTAGCATCCATTTGTCGATCTGATTCGCTTCACATAAGCAGGACAACCCCATATCTTCAAGTAAGATACATGAGGTTTCTTACCATTCCATATCTCATATGGAGTAGTTGAGACTACCTTGGTAGGCATTCTGTTTAACAAGTAAACAGCTGTCTGAAGTGCATAACCCCAAAAGGACTTGGGAAGAGTCGCATGATTCATCATTGACCTGACCATGTCCAACAAGGTCCTAAGACGCCTCTCGGATACACCATTATCTGGGTGTATAGGGCGGAGTCCATTGAGACAATATGCCATTGTCTCTTAGATAATCAAGAAACTCTTGACTTAAGTATTCACCACCGATCCGATCAAGTATTTTAATACTCTTGTCATGTTGTTTCTCTACTTCATTTCTGAATTCTTTGAACCTTTCAAAGGCTTCAGACTTGTGTTTCATCAAGAACACATACCCAAACCGTGAGTGATCATCGGTGAAGGTAATGAAGTAGCTATAGCCTCCTAAAGATTGAGTTGACATAGGTCCACATACATCAGTATGTATTAGACCTAGTAACTCTCCCACTCGTTCACCTTTTCCAGTAAAAGGTAACTTAGTCATCTTGCCTTTTAAGCATGATTCACATGTATCGTATGAATCCAATTCAAACGATTCCAGAATTCCACATCGGTGTAATTCGGACATGTGTTTCTTGCTTACATGGCCAAGATGACAATGCCACAAGTAGGAGTCTATTTGATTATCCTTTCGAGCACGCATGTTGCTCGCTTCGATATTGAAAATGTCACTGGATACGTCCAACGTATAAACACCATTGCTTAAAGTTCCAGTCCCATAAAGAACTCCATTTAAAGTTATGTAACAACAATTGTTACTAAAAGTCAAATGGTACCCATTTCTATTTAAACAAGAAATAGAAATGATGTTCTTTATCAACGAAGGAACATAAAAGCAATTGTCCAGTTCTAAGACAAGTCCTACAGGGAGTTCCAACAAATACGTTCCGATGGCGAGTGCAAACCGAACCTTGCTCCATTCCCAACACGTAAATTTGACTCTCCTCGACGAGTCTTCTTCTATTCCTTAGCCCATGTATGTCATTACATATATGTTAGCCACACCCATTATCTAATACCCAAGTGTCTCATGAAATAGAATGACAATCAATAAAGAAGATTTCTGAAGAAGATGGGTCATCCGATGCATTATCCTTCTTCACAGACTCAAGATAAATCTTGTACTTTCTTCAAGAATGGCTCTCCTTGCCATAATGATGGCAAGTTTCCTTTGTGCTAGTTCTACCTTCTTAGCCCTTCTCTTCTTTCCTTACTGTTCCTTTGACTTCCTCTTAGAACCTTTCTTGAGGAATCAACTAACAAAGACCGCCCCTCGCTCATGCTTCTCGAAGACTCCACGTCTTCATATTGAGCAAGACTACGGATGAACCTCCTAGCATCTCAGAGGTGAAGAGGAGCTTTGAGACTTCGAACCTTTCGAATCTCACTTGCTCATCAACCAACTCACAAAGATGAAGGACTACGATATGAGAATCCATATGCTCATGCTTCTTTCGTAGCTTGGGTTCCATCGTGGCTAGCATGATGCAACTCATTTGTTCAGAATCACTCACATGTTTCTGATAGGCCAACAAATGATCCAAAGTTGCATCGTCACTAGGACGGGTGGGAAGAGGCGCTTCGAGGACATACACAAGCTTTTCACCTTGAGAACAATTCTCAAGTTTCTAAGCCAGTCCAAGAAGTTCGGCCCAGTCAATTTATTTGAATCCAAAATGGAACGCAAATTCAAAGACATCAGGATCAATCTTAGAAATACAAAACGAGCATATATGAGAAAATGATTTTTTTTTTTTAAAATGCATCAATATACATTTATAAATCCCATTCATTTTTCGAATTTCAAAAACCCCAAAATCACTTCGGGAGATCGTAGGTCCATCTCCGAATGGGCTGATATCCATCATAGTTATGAACAACCTTGGAGAGAGTCCAACAAGCCATTCATAACTACGACGGTAGGTATCTTCTATACCGATTGCATATCACGTATATGCAACTATCACAATGTGCTATCAACTAATTGAATGTTCACACATACATCGGGTTGTTAACACATTAACAAGTATGCATCATATGCATAGCACCCAACTTCACCTCCCTTTACATCGACCTTGGAGAGAGTCCAACAAGCCGATGCTCCAGGTTAAAGCCAACCCATTAATCAGGACATAGTTTTAATATGGTTAGAGCGCATTCAACCAATTAGCCCATCTTGGAGAGAGTCCAACAACCAAAGCTAACGATTGACCTCTGACTCTTACCATATTAGTATTAAACTATTCCATGGTTTGAACATATTCGGGTTCGAGCCGGGCTTGGAGAGAGTCCAACAACCCAAACAAGAAACGGAACTCTGGTTCTAACCATATTAATGGAAGGTGTAGGCTTTAATATTGATTAAGGGTTTTTATGTCTCATCCTCTTTGCATGCAAATAACTATTATCTACATAGCATGACATACATGGCATACATCTACATGTCACGACATGCATGGCATAATGTTATGCATCTAATGCAATTACATTGCATACAATTATGTCATGTATATAATTTCCTTATATGTCATAACTATTTATGGAAATAAAATATGTTTAAGATTTGATTCTCCAAATCAAATCATAATTAAATTAGGAAACAAATTTCCAAATCTAATCACATATTTTATTCATGGAATTATTTGATTAAGGAAAATCTATTTAGGAAACCAATTTCCTAAATCATTAAAACTACTTATGGAAATAAAATATTTTAAGATTTGATTTCCCAAATCAAATCATGATTAAATTAGGAAACAAATTTCCAGAATCTAATCAAATATTTTATTTATGGAAAATATCAATTTCCATAAATACTTCCAACTTTCCAAAAGTGGAAGATTTCCATAAACACTTCTAGACTTTCCAAAATTGAAAAATTTCCATAAATACTTCTAAATTTCCAAAATTTAGAAAATTTCCAGAAATACATTATGACTATCGCAAAACCATTTTACGATTATGTCGAAACACAACCTGGGCTCTGATACCACTGTTGGGTTTCCGGCACCGCGGCGTGTGTGTGTTCGATCATGTTTCGTAAACATAAGCACAGCGGAAGCAATTAAAATTAATAAATCTATATTTATTACAACACACACAACACACGCATGCTATTACAACAAGTGTAGACATAACCGTAAATTAAAATTTGCAATAAAAGGAAATTAAACTACGTTATACCTTCCGTATGACGTGTAGCGGGAACGGCATCAACCGGAACGATCCTCGTAAGAATCGTCTCTATCCGTATCCACGCCGAGCTCCTCGGGATGACTTCGCTAAGTCACGAGCTTCGTCTTTGTACGGGTTACTAGCCTTGTGTTGAAGACGACGTGATCGAGAGATGATCATGATCCGAATCCAAATTCGGATCCTAAAACGAGTTCTCAAAACTCGCTTCTCCGGAGAGGTATTCGTCAACCGTTTGACGAATCCTTCGTCCCACACCTTAGAGGATTACCGGAGATCAAATCCCCGGTAAGTTAGCCGCTGTCGGAGCACTAACCGTCGTCCAAACGACGCTCCGACGAGAGGAGAAGAAGCTGTCCAGAAAACTGGACAGCTTGGTGGAGGATATAGACGCCGGCCAACCAAGGAAAGAAAAGCCTCACCTTGATGCCAAACCTATAGGAGATCACCGGAGGGTCGCCGGAGGTTCACCGGCTGAAGCTTGGTCGCCGGCAACAAGTTGGACGGCGGCACAAGTGGTTGGGCGGCGGCACAAGGCTGTTGGCGCCGAAAACTCCAAGGAGGTGGGCAGCAACTAGCTTTAGGGTTTTGGATGATTAGGGTTTAACAATCCCTTAAGCCCTCTTTTATAGAGAACTAATTCTCTTAATGGTTAATGGATCATATCCATAAAGCCCGTTAACCACATCATGATGGTTTGTTTTAAGTTAAAACGAACCGAACCAACCTTTGGTTCATTCGTTTAATATAAACCAAACCGTTTGGTTTATTCTCATCCATTGGATTAGAACCAAACCATTTTGGTCCATCCATTATGTCTTCATAAGACACTACCCATCCACGCTTCCATTGCGACTGAAACAATTTCATGCTCGCTTTATGTTTGGTCCAACCAAACATAGTTTCTCTCGGTCTGAGAATCCCATTCTCAAGCTCGTTTTAAATCGTTTGGATTACACTCGTTGTGCGTGTGACCAAATAGGTTCTCGGTTTATGTTGGCCGTCTATAATTAACCATTAATTATAGAACGATCATGTGTGGCACCTAGTAGTACATCATGATCCCCAATTAACCGAAAAGATCAACGGTTGATCCAGAACTATTTCTGAAACCCTTCAGTAGCTCGAATGAATCGTGCCCCATTCTCTTCACTCATCTTATACCCACTTGGTTCAGGACATGGTCTATTGTGTCAGTCCCCACTAGGCTGACTACGTCACACCTAGCCCAAGTATCATTTCCTTGTCCTACGGATTCTAGTTACTCCACATGTATCGAAGAGTACTTTACTCTAAACATGTAATGCTTTGGCCAAAGACTTTAGTAACAATCCGACGAGAGGCCATGGGTATACATCTCCTCGCAAGGAGTGGTGAATCCTTTATAGGCTATTCAAACACCTTCGATCACTTTGACTTATACCCAATCATCCCGGGTCCACATCTCCTCGGAGATGTTTGCTTAAGATGTCAAAGCATAAGTCTCCATGATCAAGATGACTTGAATACCGCAAGTCAAAGGAACATCGCACTTAAGCCACAGTAAGAACTTCATTGACATATCTATATATGCAGAGAACCATATGAAGTCTTACGACTGGTCACTCCAATGAACTAGTTACCATAACTAGCATCCACGATTAACTCCGGACATCACAATGTCTCCAGCCAGTGAGAATCAGCTGCTTGGATACACCAAGGAGTATACCTCGTGCTAGTCTCGACAGAATTGATGGTGTCCAAATCCATCAATTCATCGACTAGGGATAATTCCGATACATCACAATTACACATGTAGAGATACTCACTAGTTGTGATCCAATCACAAATTCTCTCATGCTATGAATCGTATCGTGGACATTCAGTAAATGAGTTTAAGATCCAATCAAATACATTAAACATGTATACTCAAATAGTGAATCTTCATTTATCATATAAATTGTTCATACATAAGGCGATTGCCTTAGGACATCTCTCATATATTACTAACAACTCTTTCTCTAGAAACACAGCATGCCTTGAAACAAACACCTTTTGTTCCACAGGATGATAGAATTGGTAACCCCTTGTTTCCTTAGGGTATCCAATAAATAGTCATTTATCAGACTTAGCATCCAGTTTGTCTGATACAGTCCGCTTCACATAAGAAGGACAACCCCATATCTTCAAGTAAGATACATGAGGTTTCTTACTAGCCCATATCTCATATGGAGTAGTAGAGACTACCTTGGTAGGCATTCTGTTTAACAAGTAAGCATGCAAGTGCATAACCCCAAAAGGACTTGGGAAGAGTCGCATGATTCATCATTGACGACCATGTCCAACAAGGTCGATTCGCCTCTCGGATACACCATTATCTTTGTGGTGTGTATAGGGCGGAGTCCATTGAGACAATATGCCATTGTCTCTTAGATAATCAAGAAACTCTTGACTTAAGTATTCACCACCTCGATCCGATCGAAGTATTTTAATACTTTTGTCATGTTATTTCTCTACTTCATTTCTGAATTCTTTGAACCTTTCAAAGGATTCAGACTTGTGTTTCATCAAGAACACATACCCAAACCGTGAGTGATCATCGGTGAAGGTAATGAAGTAGCTATAGCCTCCTAAAGCTTGAGTTGACATAGGTCCACATACATCAGTATGTACTAGACCTAGTAACTCTCCCACTCGTTCACCTTTTCCAGTAAAAGGTAACTTAGTCATCTTGCCTTTTATGCATGATTCGCATGTGTCGTATGAATCCAATTCAAACGATTCCAGAATTCCACATCGGTGTAATTCGGACATACGTTTCTTGCTTACATGGCCAAGACGACAATACCACATGTAGGAGTCTAATTGATTATCTTTTCGAGCACGCTTGTTGCTCGCTTCGATATTGAAAATATCCCTGGATACGTCCAACGTATAATCACCATTGCTTAAAGTTCCAGTCCCTTAAAGAACTCCATTCAAAGTTATGTAACAACAATTGTTACTAAAAGTCAAATGGAACCCATTTCTATTTAGACAAGAAATAGAAATGATGTTCTTTATCAACGAAGGAACATAAAAGCAATTGTCCAGTTCTAAGACAAGTCTTGTAGGGAGTCTCAACAAATACGTTCTGATGGCAAGTGCAGCAACATTTGCTCCATTCCCATCACGTAAATTTGACTCTCCCTTGACGAGTCTTCTTCTATTCCTTAGCCCATGTATGTCATTACATATATGTGAGCCACACCCAGTATCCAATACCCAAGTGTCTAAGGAAATAGAATGACAATCAATAACGAAGATACCTGAAGAAGATGGGGCATCCGATGCCTTATCCTTCTTCACGGACTCAAGATAAATCTTGCACTTTCTTCTTAAATGTCTCTCCTTGCCATAATGATGGCAAGTTTCCTTTTGTGCTAGTTCTACCTTCTTAGCCCTTCTCTTCTTTCCCTTATGTTGTTCCTTTGACTTCCTCTTAGAACCTTTCTTCGAGGAATCAACTAACAGCATCGTCCCCTGCTCATGCTTCTCAGAAGACTCCACAGTCTTCAGCATATTGAGCAGTACCACAGATGAACCTCCTAGCATCTCAGAGGTGAAGAGGAGCTTTGAGACTTCGAACCTTTCGAATCTCACTTGCTCATCAACCAACTCACAAAGATGAAGGACTACGATATGAGCATCCATATGCTCATGCTTTCGTAGCTTGGGTTCCATCGTGGCTAGCATGATGCAACTCATTTGTTCAGAATCACTCACATGTTTCTGATAGGCCAACAATTGGTCCAGAGTTGCATTGTCACTAGGATGTGCGGGAAGAGGTGCTTCGAGGACATACGCAAGCTTTTCCACCTTGAGAACAATTCTCAAGTTTCTAAGCTAGTCCAAGAAGTTCGGCCCAGTCAATTTATTCGAATCCAAAATAGTGCGCAAATTCAAAGACGTCATGATCAATTTATTGACCTAGAAATACAAAACGAGCATATATGAGAAAATGATTTTAAAATGCATCAATATACATTTATAAATCCCATTCATTTTTCGAATTTCAAAAACCCTTAAAATCACTTCGTGAGATCGTAGGTCCATCTCCGAATGGGCTGATATCCATCATAGATAAGAACAACCTTGGAGTGAGTCCAACAAGCCATTCTTAGCTATGATGGTGGGTATCAAGTATACCGATTACATATTATGTATATGTAACTATCACAATGTGCTATCAACTAATTGAATGTTTACACATACATTGGGTTGTTAACACATTAACAAGTATGCATCATATGCATAGCACCCAACTTCACCTCTCTTCACATCGACCTTGGAGTGAGTCCAACAAATCGATGCTCCAAGTTAAAGCCGACCCATTAATCGCGAAATAGTTTTAATATGGTTAGAGCGCATTCAACCAATTAGCCAGGCTTGGAGTGAGTCCAACAATCCAAACTAACGATTGACCTCTGACTCTTACCAAATTAGAGTTAAACTATTCCAATGATTTGAGAGTGAGTCCAACAACCCAAACAAGAAACAGAACTCTGGTTCTAACCATATTAATGGAAGGTGTAGGCTTTAATATTGAGTTAGGGTTTTATGTCTCATCCTCTTTGCATGCAAATAACTATTATCTATATGGCATGGCATACATGGCATACATCTACATGTCACGACACGCATGGCATAATGTTATGCATCTAATGCAATTACATGGTATACAATTATGTAATGTATATAATTTCCTTATATGTCATAACTATTTATGGAAATAAAATATGTTTAAGATTTGATTCTCCAAATCAAATCATAATTAAATTAGGAAACAAATTTCCAAATCTAATCACATATTTTATTCATGGAATTATTTGATTAAGGAAAATCTATTTAGAAACCAATTTCCTAAATCATTAAAACTACTTATGGAAATAAAATATTTTAAGATTTGATTTCCCAAATCAAATCATGATTAAATTAGGAAACAAATTTCCAGAATCTAATCAAATATTTTATTTATGGAAAATATCAATTTCCATAAATACTTCCAACTTTCCAAAAGTGGAAGATTTCCATAAATACTTCTAGACTTTCCAAAATTGAAAAATTTCCATAAATACTTCTAAATTTCCAAAATTAGAAAATTTCCAGAAATACATTATGACTATCGCAAAACCATTTTACGATTATGTCGAAACACAACCTGGGCTCTGATACCATCATTGGTTTCGCACTGCATCAGTGTGTGTTCGATCATGTTTCGTAAACATGAGCAAAATGAAGCAATTAAAAATAATAAATCTATATTTATTACAACACACACAACACACGCATGCTATTACAACAAGTGTAGACATAACCGTAAATTAAAATTTGCAATAAAAGGAAATTAAACTACGTTATACCTTTCGTATGACGTGTAGCGGGAACGGCATCAACCGGAACGATCCTCGTAAGAATCGTCTCTATCCGTATCCACGCCGAGCTCCTCGGGATGACTTCGCTAAGTCACGAGCTTCGTCTTCGTACGGGTTACTAGCCTCGTGTTGAAGACGACGTGATCGAGAGATGATCACGATCCGAATTCAAATTCGGATCCTAAAACGAGTTCTCAAAACTCGCTTCTCCGGAGAGGTATTCGTCAACCGTTTGACGAATCCTTCGTCCCCCACCTCAGAGGATTACCGGAGATCAAATCCCCGGTAAGTTAGCCGCTGTCGGAGCACTAACCGTCGTCCAAACGACGCTCCGACGAGAGGAGGAGAAGCTGTCCAGAAAACTGGACAGCTTGGTGGAGGAGTAGGCGCCGGCCAAAACAAGGAGAGAAAAAGCTCACCTTGATGCCGAACCTATAGGAGATCACCGGAGGGTCGCCGGAGGTTCACCGGCTGGAGCTTGGACGCCGGCAAGGGTCTTGGACGGCGGCACAAAGCTGGGCGGCGGCAGCTTGTAGTTGGGTGCCGAAATCACCAACAAGGGGTGGGCGGCAACTAGGTTGGGCGGCCAAAATAGATTAGGGTTTTGGATTAGGGTTTAAGCCCTATTTTATAGAGAACTAATTCTCTTAATGGTTAATGGATCAGATCCATAAAGCCCGTTAACCCGCTCCATTAAGATAAGTTAAAATAAACCAAACCATGATGGTTTATTTTAAGTTAAAACGAACCGAACCAACCTTTGGTTCATTCGTTTAATATAAACCAAACCCTTTGGTTTATTCTCATCCATTGGATTAGAACCAAACCATTTTGGTCCATCCATTATGTCTTCATAAGACACGCCCATCCACGCTCCATTGCATCAAACAATTTCATGCTCGCTTATGTTTGGTCCAACCAAACATAGTTTCTCTCGTCGAGAATCCCATTCTCAAGCTCGCTTTAAATCCTTTGGATTACACTGCGTTGTCGTGGTGACCAAATAGGTTCTCGGTTTATGTTGGCCGCCTATAATTAACCATTAATTATAGAACGATCATGAGTGGCACCTAGTAGTACATCATGATCCCCAATTAACCGAAAAAGATCAACTTGATCCGAACTATTTCAAACCCTTGAGCTCGAATGAATCGTGCCCCATTCCTTCACTCATCTTATACCCACTTGGTTCAGGACATGGTCTATTGTGTCTCCCACTAGTTGACTACATCACACCTAGCCCAAGTATCATTTCCTCGTCCCTACTGATTCTAGTTACTCCACATGTATCGAGATTTTACTCTAAACATGTAATGCTTTGGCCAAAGACTTTAGTAACAATCCGACGAGAGGCCATGGGTATACATCTCCTCGCAAGGAGTGGTGAATCCTTTATAGGCTATTCAAACACCTTCGATTACTTCGACTTATACTCAATCATCCCGGGTCCACATCTCCTCGGAGATGTTTGCTTAAGATGTCAAAGCATAAGTCTCCATGATCAAGATGACTTGAATACCGCAAGTCAAAGGAACATCGCACTTAAGCCACAGTAAGAACTTCATTGACATATCTATATATGTAGAGAACCATATGAAGTCTTACGGCTGGTCACTCCAATGAACTAGTTACCATAACTAGCATCCACGATTAACTCCGTACATCACTATGTCTCCAGCCAGTGAGAATCAGCTGCTTGGATACACCAAGGAGTATACCTCATGCTAGTCTCGACAGAATTGATGGTGTCCAAATCCATCAATTCATCGACTAGGGATAATTCCGATACATCACAATTACACATGTAGAGATACTCACTAGTTGTGATCCAATCACAAATTCTCTCATGCTCTGAATCGTATCGTGGACATTCAGTAAATGAGTTTAAGATCCAATCAAATACATAAAACATGTATACTCAAATAGTGAATCTTCATTTATCATATAAATGGTTCATACATAAGGCGATTGCCTTAGGACATCTCTCATATATTACTAACAAACTTTGCTTCCCACTTCAACTTGGTCGCTTGTTCATGGCGATCCCATCATCATCCCCAAATTAAAAAAATTAACCCTTGACAAATAGGGATTACCCAAACTACCGTTCCATCGTCGTGCTATTCGATTAGAGTGGTCACTTGAACAAACTTGTTGTTCAAACAACCTACCTCTATTCTTCGAATAGCCGTGGAATAGACGATGTACGGATTGCCGATTTTTGTGATTATATTCGGGTCCAAGTAAATTAGCCACAAACAAAATATACAACATGCATAGAATAAGAAAAGATTCATAAACAAGAATTATACCTCTCGATCTTCTATTGTATGTCCTTCCTCCTTTTGGACGTCGTGTGGGCGACGATCTTCCAAAAGTTGAAGCCTCCAAGAACACGCCCTTCCCTTCCTTGCTCGCTCCGAACAAAGGGAAGAATGAAATGAAACTCTTCTCCTATCTAGGACCAACCATCAAGCTCCAAGCTTGATGCTTGCCGCTGGCCCAAAGAGAGGAGTAGGGAGTATGGGTGCCGGCCAAAAGCTCCAAGGGAAAAGACCCTAGCCCTTGCTTCCACCAGCCAAGGAGAAGAGGAAGAAGAGTGGGACGCCGGCCAAGGAGAGAAAAGGGAAGAGGGGCGCCGGCCAAAAGCTCCAAGGAAGAAGGAAAGTCTTACCGCCCAAGACTTCTCCAAACCCTAGCCTCCCAATGCCTCTCCAAACCCTAGCCGCCCAAAACCCTAATCTCCCAAGGTGTATTCCATGCCCAATCCTTGGCCATCCTCTTAAAGAACTAGGCTTAAGCCTCCTTTTAATCTCCACCATCGAATCTAGGGATTTAATCTCAACCGTCGAATCTAGGGATTTAATCTCAACCGTCGGATCTAAAGATTTAATCTTCACCGTCGGATCTATAGATTTAATCTCCACCATTGGATCTAGAGATTTAATCTCCACCGTCGGATCTAGAGTTTCATTTTCCATCATCGGATCTAGGCTCCATCAGGGTTTTAATAGGCTACAATAGGGACCATGAGGAGGAGTTGGATCTTGGCCACCCAATGGATCAAGCCCACATAAAGTCCGATCCATTAATGATAATCAATTCCACTAGAGGATTATCATTGATCTACCTCACCAACCCCCATAAGTTAATATGGGCTCCATATATTATTTGTACAAATGTCTCCCCGTGTTTAAGATCTCGAATGTCCGTCAATTAATTAATTTATTGACAATTAATTAATCAACATCTAACTCCATGAGTAGTACCACTCAACCTTATCATCATGCCGGACCAAGTCCACCTACAGGGTTTACATGATAAACCTTATGAGCTCCTCAAGGGGACATCATCATCCTAATATATAGGACATGGTTTCCTCCTATAATCAATGGCACACCATATAAATAATATCATTTTCCAACTTACCGAGCCTATTGATTTACTCTATAAATCTCGCCCATTGGTAAATCAAAGAAATAAATACTAAGTCTATATGCCCGTTATTATATCAGGATTAAGAGCATGTACACCATAATATCCGAGGTTCGATTCAATTATGTAGTCAGCAATAAATTGAATCACCTCTAAGTCGGTCCTGCTCAATACACACAAAGTGTACTAGTATAATTCTATGGTCAAGACAAACCAATACAAAATCATAGTACAATCATTCCAATGGTTTGTCCATAACCATCTCGGTTTTGAGCCTTTACTTATACTTTACAAGGAACTGATAACATGATCTCCCGTGTGACACTACACACCATGTTATTTACAATGTAATGTATTAGACGATATACATAAACATAAATATGCAAATAATGATCATGTGATTCTTATTTAAAAAATAAAGATGTTCATTCAAAAGATAGACTTTTCAATATACATCCCAACAATCTCCCACTTATACTAAAAGACTATGTTGTCCTCATACTGTCATACATCTGATTCCCATTCCCTCCACATGCCTCTCAAAAGCTCTCACTGGAAGGGCCTTAGTGAAAGAATCTGCCAGGTTATCCTCTGATGAAATCTTGGCCACAACAACTTCTCTTCGCTTTACGATTTCTCGTATCAGGTGGTACTTGCGCTCTATGTGTTTACTTGCCTTATGGGCTCATGGTTCCTTCGAGTTTGCAACTGCACCACTATTATCACAATAAATTGTGATAGTTCTAGGCAAACCAGGAATCATATCCAAGTCCATCAAAAAGTTCCTGAGCCACACAGCTTCTTTGGCCGCCTCAGAGGCCGCCACATACTCAGCTTCCATGGTAGAGTCCGCCATGCATTTCTACTTGACACTCTTCCATACAATGGCTCCACCTCCCAAAGTAAACACAAAACCTAAGGTAGACTTACTGTTATCCCGATCTGATTGGAAGTCGAAATCTGTGTAACCCACAGGGAGTAATTGGTCTGCCTTGTAAACTAGCATATAATCCCTAGTCCTTCTCAGGTACTTCAATATATGCTTTACCGCAATCCAATGTCCCTACCCTGGATTACTCTGATATCTGCTAACCATGCCCATGAAAAACCAGATATCTGGTCTCGTACATAGCATGGCATACATGAGGCTTCCTACTGTTGAAGCATAAGGAACCACCTTCATCTCTTCTATCTCCTTAGATGTTCTAGGACACATCTCCTTAGATAAAGGAACTCCATGATTGAAAGGTAGAAAACCATTCTTGGAGTTTTGCATGCTAAAACGAGCCAAAATGATGTCTATGTATGAAGCTTGAGATAAGCACAACATCCTTTTCCTGCGATCCCTTATAACCTTGATCCCAAGGATGTGTCCCACTTCTCCCAAGTCCTTCATATCAAACTGTTTGGACAACCATACCCTTACGCTTGATAACACCTTGACATTGTTGCCAATTAACAAAAAGGCATCTACGTATAGTACAAGAAATACCACTATGTTTCTGTCACATCTCTTGTATACACAAGACTCATCCGGACTTTGAATAAATTCATAAGACTGGATTACTTCATCAAAGCGGATGTTCGAAGACCTCAAAGCTTGCTTCAATCCATAAATGGACCGGTTAAGCTTGCACACAAGATGCTCTTTGTGCTTTGCAATGAATCCCTCTGGTTGCTTCATATAGATGTTCTCCTCAAGACTTCTATTAAGGAAAGCTGTCTTGACATCCATCTGTCATGCCTCATAATCCATATGAGCAACAATACATAAGAGAATCCGGATAGACTTAAGCATGGCTACTGCCGAAAAGGTCTCCTCATAATTGATACCCTCTTTTTGAGTATACCCCTTCGCAACAAGCCTCGCTTTGAAGGACTCAACCTTCCCGTCTATTCCTCTCTTTCTTTTGTAGATCCACTTGCATCCAATGACTTTTACACCATTGGGTGGTTCTACTAGCTCCCAGACCTGATTTAAATCCATAGATTCTATCTCAGAATTCATCGCACTTTGTCAAGTTACCGCATCTTTATCTTGGATCGCCTCATCATATATCTAGGGATCAGGTTCATGTTCGCCTGGGACAAAATCAGAAGATTCTCCCAAGAACATGAATCTATCAGGCTGTCTAATAACCCTCCCACTACGATGAGGTATCACCTGTGTATCCTCTGTGACACGCGGTGCAGCAACTTGTGGTATATAATCTTGTACCAGTGGTACTGAACCAGTGACTTCCCGTCTCAATTACTCTAGAACAATCTTACTCATGGGCTTGTGGTTCATCACATAGTCTTCCTCTAGAAATCTGGCATTCATGCTAACGATCACCCTCTAATCTCTAGGACTATAAAACAAACCACCTTTCGTTCCTCTAGGATAGCCAACAAACATGCGCAATTTTTGTACGAGGTTCCAACTTACCAGCATCTTCCTTCAGTACATGTGCTGGACTCCCCCAAATCTGAATATGTCTTAGACTAGGCTTTCGCCTAGCACATAATTTTGTGAGAGTAGAAGGCACTGATTTAGATGGTACCAAGTTCAGAATATACACTGTTGTATCTAGAGCATACCCGTAGAATGAATCTGGCAACTCAGAATAACTCATCATCGATCTAACCATCTCCATAAGAGTCATATTCCTTCGCTCTACTACACTATTCTGCTGTGGTGTGCCAGGTGTAGACAATTGGGATTGAATCCCAGCCTCTGATAAGTAATTTCTAAACACTCCCAAGAGGTACTCACCACCACGATCAGATCGTAGTATCTTGATACTTTTACCCGGACGTTTCTCCACATAAGCCTTGAATTCTTTGAACTTGTCAAAGCATTCAGACTTGCGGCGCATCAAGTAAATGTATCCATATCTTGAAAAATCATCTATAAAAGAGATGAAATATTCAAAACCACCTCTTGCCTGGATAGACATAGGACCACACAAATCTGAATGAATCAATTCCAACACATCTTTGGCTCTATACCCCTTGGCCTTAAAAGGCCTCTTGGTCATTTTACCTTCGAAGCAAGATTCGCAAGTTGGGAAATCTTCCACCACTAATGAACCCAGAGGTCCATCAACTATTAACCTTTGAATTCTGCTTAGGTTAATATGACCTAACCTTAGATGCCAAAGATATGTTTGGTTCATCTTTGAAGGTTCTTTTCTCTTATTGGAATTAGAAGATGAGTTATTTACTTCTATTTGCATCATGGGAGCTTTTGGTTCAAGAGTATATAAATTTCCTATCAAGGCACCAGATCAGATAATCTCTTTATTCCTTTTTATAACAACTCTGTCATTAAAAGAAATAGAATATCCATCCATAAACAATTTAGAAATTGAAATCAAATTCTTTCTAAATAAAGGTACATAAAGGCAATTTTTCAGAACCAAAACATTATTCCTCTCAAAAGACAAATAAACATCTCCCACTACAGTAGCCGCTACCTTCGTAGCATCACCCAAGTAGACGGTAATCCTCCCATCAGCCAGTCGTCTGGTTTCCTAGAACCCTTACAAAGTATTGCAGACATGATCAGTGGCTCCCGGATCTACACACCAGGTGCCAGTAGATAACACCGTTAAACATGTTTCAACGACTAGACCAAAAGATATACCTTTGTTCTGCTTTCGGTTGGGGCAGTCCTTCTTCTAGTGTCCAGTCTGCTTACAAGTGAAGCACTTTCCTTTCGGCTTCTTCACTCCTCCCTGAGGTCCTCCTTCCACCTTTGTCCCACCTTATTTCTTCTTCTTCTTACCTTTTGGCTTAGAAGTAGAAACCTTTTGGGTAACCATGGCCTGAGCCTGAGCACTCTGACGAAAAAGCCCCTCTGCCGCCTGAAGTTTTGTCAGAAGCTCCGCCAACGAATACAATCTCTTGTTCATGTTGTAATTTAGGTGAAACTGCTCAAAACTCCTAGGTAGAGACTGGAGAATGATATCGACCTGGGTTTCCCCATCGATCTCAGCTCCGAGGACTTCCAACTCATTCAAATGAGGCATCATCTTAAGAACATGATCCCTCACGGGTATTCCCTCGATCATGGTGGTCGTCATCAAGTTCCTCATGGCTTCCTGCCTTGCAACCCGATTCTGGTGTTCGAAAAGCTCTTTGAGATTGAGCATCATGTCATAAGCAGTGGGCATGGCTTGATGCTGATGTTGCAATACATTTGACATAGAAGTCAAAATGTAACATCGCGCCATCTCATCGACCTTGATCCACTTCTTATAACTCTTTTTCTCCTTTTCCCCAAAATCATCCGCAGGCTTAGGAGGGCACTCTTCGAGGAGTATATATTTTTACTCCTCAGCAGTCAAGACAATATTGAGATTCCTCTTCCAATCAACATAATTGGGTCCAGTAAGTTTATTTTCTTTCAGTATCAAAGCAAGCGGGTTGAAAGTCATTTTTGAAAAACCTAAGAATCACATAGATCAAAACATTATATTTCAAAAAATTATTGATTCCTCAAACAATAAAATTTTAAAATCTACCAACAACTCAAAACACCAAGAATATCATATGCCACGATCGTGTGGATGTATACGAATTCCTCATTTGTAAGAGGAGGTTTTACCCATTAATTTTACTATCTTGTCAACCTAACTTTTTGACAAATAAAATTAATAGTTGGTTCCGCTTTGGCCCTAAAAATAAAAGCAGTGACTCCGATGGGGAAGATACTTCTATTTGTATCTAAGTGTTCACCATTACTCGGTACCAAGATAATTATCTCGGGTTATGTGCCTTCCAATGGGGAAGTACACACAGTCCTTAATAATTTCCTATAACCATATTCAACCCTGTGATCCGCAAAACAAACTCATCCGATATGGAGGAAGGCACTCAGAGTCGACGCGCAAGTTTGTTTGCATCACATGTCAAATCGTAATGGAGCCGTGGGAATTTAAAAAAATATCTCTCTCCCACTTAGTAGTTTAAAATTGAGGAATTTTTCTAACACACGACATGCATATCAAACAAGAAGCAATAAATATGAAAAAAAATATTTTACAACTATTATGGCTTTTGTTCTCCAATATGCCTCCCATCGCATCGCCATCTCGTCCGCTCCTCCCAACGCCATGTACAAGTCATCCGGAGATCCGAGCTGAGAATAATTATTTTAATTTACATCCATCGATCCTATACTCCACGAAGGAGTGTATATGAAATCTAGATCGGAAAAAAACTAAAATAAAAAAGAGTGGCTAAACAATGTCATATTTAATTACAAAAATTTAATACTAACCTCGTCAATCCCGAGGATTCAAATAATATTACACACATACAATCACATACACACATATGGCCATAATAGTTGGATCTTATGTCAGCAACCAAAAAGTTAGCCTACGCCATCCTACTATCATCCGACACATACAATATATGATAAGTGCATAAAATTAACCGAATCCAAAACACACAAAACCAGAAATCGTGGCTCTGATACCACTTGAAGCGAGGAAATTTTGCTTCCCACTTCAACTCGGTCGCTTGTTCATGGCGATCTCGTCATCGTCCCTGGATTAAAAAAATTAATCCTTGACAAATAGGGATTACCCAAGCTACCGTTCCATCGTCGTTCTATTTGATTAGAGTGGTCACTTGAACAAACTTGTTGTTCAAACAACCTACCTCTATTCTTCGAATAGCCACGGAATAGACGATGTATGGATCACCGGTTTTTGTGTTTGTATTCAGGGTCCAAGTAAATTAGCCACAAACAAAATATACAACATGCATAGAATAAAAAAAGATTTATAAACTAGAATTATACCTCTTTATCTTCTATTGTATGCCCTTCCTCCTTTTGGACATCGTGTGGGCGACGATCTTCCAAAAGTCGAAGCCTCCTAGAAGACGCTCTTCCCTTCCTTGCTCGCTCCGAACAAAGAGAAGAATGAAACTAAACTCTTCTCCTATCTAGGACTGACCATCAAGCTCCAAGCTTGATTCTTATCGTCGGCCTAAAGAGCGGAGTTGGGAGTATGCGCGCCAGCCAAAAGCTCCAAGGGAAAAGACCCTAGCTCTTGCTTCCACCGGCCAAGGAGAAGAGGAAGAAGAGTGGGACGCTTGCCAAGGAGAGAAAAGGGAAGAGGGGCGCCGGCCAAAAGCTCCAAGGAAGAAGGAAAGTCTTGCTGCCTAAGACTTCTCCAAACCCTAGCCACCCAATGCCTCTCCAAACCCGAGCGGCCCAAAACCCTAATCTCCCAAGGTGTATTCCACGCCCAAGCCTTGGCCATCCTTTATAGAGCTAGGCTTAAGCCTCCTTTTAATCAACACCGTCAGATCTAGGGATTTAATCTCAACCGTCGGATCTAGGGATTTAATCTCAACCATCGGATCTAGAGATTTAATCTCCACCGTCGGATCTAAAGATTTAATCTCCACTGTTGGATATAGAGATTTAATCTCCACCATCGTATCTAGAGTTTCATTTTCCATCATCGGATCTAGGCTCCATGAGGGTGTTAATAGGCTACAATAGGGACCATGAGGAGGAGTTGGATCTTGGCCACCCAATGGATCAAGCCCACATAAAGTCCGATCCATTAATGATAATCCATTCCACTAGAGGATTATCATTGATCTACCTCACCAACCCCCATAAGTTAATATGGGCTCCATATATTATTTGTACAAATGTCTCCCCGTGTTTAAGATCTCGAATGTCCGTCAATTAATTAATTTACTGACAATTAATTAATCAACATCTAACTACATGAGTAGTACCACTCAACCTTATCATCATGCCGGACCAAGTCCACCTGCAGGGTTTACATGATGAACCTTATGAGCTCCTCAAGGGGACATCATCATCCGAATATATAGGACATGGTTTCCTCCTATAATCAACGGCACACCATATAAATAATATTATTTCTCAACTTACCGAGCCTATCAATTTACTCTATAAATCTCACCCATTGGTAAATCAAAGAAATAAATACTAAGTATAAGTGCCCGTTATTATATCGGGATTAAGAGCATGTACACCATAATATCCGAGGTCCGATTCAATTATGTAGTCAGCAATAAATCGAATCACCACTAAGTCGGTCCTGCTCAATACACACAAAGTGTACTAGTGTAATTCTATGGGCAAGACAAACTAATACCAAATCACACTACAACCATTCCAATGGTTTGTCCACAACCATCTCAGTTGTTAGCCTTTACTTATACTTTACAAGAAACTGATAACATGATCTCCCATGTGACACTACACACCATGTTATCTACAATGTAATGTATTAGATGATATGCATAACCATAAATATGCAAACAATGATCATGTGATTCTTATTTCAAAAATAAAGATGTTCATACAAAAAATAGACTTTTCAGTATACATCCCAACAAATACTTGGTTGATCCTATTTGTTAATTCAAAAAGGTCTTAGGGACCCATGCTTGGACTTTTCGATTGTTTCAATTGACAATTGACTTATACGTTTTGTTCATAGTTGTTGTCTTAAACTCAAGTCCGGCCTTGTGTTACACGGCTCTTTGCGATCCAAGTAGTAGGTCAAGACCCTTGGACTCCAAAGTAAACCTTTCAAACGTCTTTCTAAGCTCTTGAACTTGTCCTTTCAAGAGAGAATTCTCTTCCTCAAGTTTTTCAACTTGAGTTGAGTTTCTCTCTCGAACTTGACTAGTCGAAGAGGTTAGGGTAGCCTCATGCTTAAGGAGTTTAACCTTCTTATGCAAGGACTCGACCTTAGACTTGGTCTTAGCTAACTTCTTATTTAAGTATATAATTGCATTATACAAAGTATTGATTAAGGATCGACTTACCTTGATAGAATCTTTTGAATCGGATGCAAATTAGTGGCTTATCTTGAAGTGGAGCTCAGTGTCTGATCCAGTGTCGGACTCGGTCTTGGACTCATAGTTGGTCTCGAGTTCAGATTCGGACTCGTACTCGGTTGGGTTTTCCATGAAAGCCAAGTTGTTGAGTTCTTCTTCTTCCTCCGAGGACTCTTCCCAAGTTGCGTTAAGAGCGTTCTTGGTTTGTGGTTGCTTGTTTTTAAGCCTCGGACACTCGGATTTGATGTGACCTCTTTTTTTGCATTCGTAACACTGGTAATTTGAGTTTTGATCGGGTCTCTTCTACTTAGATTGCTTGATAGGTCGTCTTCGACTCTTGATCATCTTCCAAACTAGGTTCACTAACTCGGTCTCCATTTCATCATCTACCTCTGATTCGTACTCTTCTTCTTCGGGAGGTGGCTTGTTCTTTCCCTTCCTTCTTTGACCTGCAACCAAAGCAACACTTTTCTCGACCAGGACAAAGTTAGACTGCTCATGCAACTCAAATTACGAAAATAACTCATCTAATCTAATTTTTGAAAGGTCTGTAGATACTTTGTAGGCATCAACCATGGATGCCCACAAAGTGGTCCTAGGGAAAGCATTTAATGTGTACCTTATTACTTCGTGGTTCTCCACCTTTTGTCCAATGGAATGGAGTCCATACATTATGTCCTGAATTTGTGCGTGGAGTTGCGTTGTCGTCTCGTGGTCCTGCATCTTTATATTAAATAGTTTATTCAATAGAAGATCTCGTTTTCATACCTTCGTGTTGGTTGTCCCCTCATGCAATTCGATGAGCATGTTCCAGAGATCCTTGGTACTGATGAAAGGGCTGACACGGTTGAGTTCTTCCTTGGAGAGACTGCACTACAGGATTTTTGTGGCTTTCGCATCGGCTTCTACTTGCCCCTTCATTGTGTTTGCCCACTTGTCGCAATCCAAGAATTCACCATCTTCGTTCGTTGGTAAATTGAAGCCCACCTGGATGACGATCCACATCTCGACTTGAGTTTTTATGTAGCATTCCATCTGACCCTTCCAATAATGAAAGTCATCTCCGTTGTAGAATGGAGGTCGGGCGGTGCTAAACCCCTCAAGATGGGCCATCAAAAAATCTTACACAAAAATACGAATAATGAAAAATTCCAAGACTTTGTCTTGGATTAGTAGTGTGGGATAAAAAAAATTAAAATAATTTAAGCAACGAAAAACTATGAAAAGAATAAAAATTTGCTAGATCTATGATTGCACCGAATCTGAGCGCCCCCGCTCTGATACCAATTATTGGATCGAAGAGACACGCTAGAGGGGGTGAATAGCGTGTGTAAAATCTTTTTCTTTTTTTTTTAAAACACGAGTATAAGCAGAAGTAAAAAAAAATACAAAAGAAAGTGATGATTTTCCTTTTACTTGGTTCACAACCAAAAGGTTGCTAGTCCAAGGTCCAATGATCCTAGACCACTTTCGATGGGGCAATCAACTAGAAAAATCTCTTCCTCTTTGGAGGTAAGAGATGATGGTTACAAACAAAAAGATAGAGGAAGAGGCAACAAGCCTACCTCTCCTCTTAGCAATGAAAAGAACAAGTAAAGTAAAACAATAACTTAAATTAGAACTATCAACGAAGGAATGGAAGCTTGGCGTGATGTCAACGTTACGATGGTGTAGTGTTGTCGAAGAAGTCTCGTTGTTGTTGGAGCACTTTGGGAGCAAACTTAGATGATGTAAAGGGGTGAAACCCTTCTTTTATAGCCCTTTGAGCCCTAGTTCATTGAGATCCAGATATGGGTCAAAGCTCCACATCACCACTCATTTTATGGTTCTTATCTTGACTATCTTCGAAGTGATCATCTTGACTATCAATCGACTGATGCCCCTCAGCAGTCGATTGCCATTAGCCTTCAGTCAACTGTCAGCTTGATCACTCGCCTGCAACATAGAGTTAGCATGGAAATGTTGAGTAATGGTAATTACGATGACTCCTTACTATCCGACCTCGACCTAGACCTTCCTCCAAAAATCTTAGTCGGATCGCCGCCTATGATCGTCCCCGTACAGAGGACACACCCTTTCCATCACTTCACACCTGGCGCTTACCTATGCTCCTCCTGACCTATCGCTTAGCTTTCGGCCACCACCGAGGTTCCTCGACTCCCTGAGGTACTCTTGGTGTCACCCAACCACCATGGTTTCTCATCCCTGAGATTATCCTAGTGTCATTGACCTTTAGCTTAGCTTAATACATTTCCTCCACACAACATAGCATGTGAGATAACCATAATAACTTAACTTTAAACCTTTGCCATTATCAAAACCTAAGTTCGATCATCTAGTGCCCATGCACCAACATCCTCCTCCAACGAGATAGCTAATTTTGTAAGGAGAATGATGAGGAGAAGAAGGAAATACAACCAGAAGGACGTGAAGAAAATTTTCACGGACAAGAAGAAAGGTAAGACATCAACTAAATTCAGAGGCAAAACTAATGTTGTATGCTTTGAATGTAACAGGAAGTGGCACATCAAAAGTGAGTGTCCTGAACACAAAGAAATAGGACAATCCAAGAAGGAAGAAAGCATTGAAGACGACGTGGGACGAATCTTCTTCCAGTTTGTCAGAGGAGGAAGTTGAAGAAAAAGGAACCAACATACTGCTCTAATGGCTCTTAACAATTCAGATTCAGAGGAAGATGAAAGTAAGACTGGAACATCATCGGAAGACACATCATCATCTGATGATGATGAGGTAACTTCTTCTGAACTTGATAAGTTATATGAAATGATACCATGTTTAACTAATGACTTAAATAGATCCAAGAATAATGTTAAGGTTTTGAAATCTGAGGTGGTAGAACTTAGAAAACTTAACTCAGTTTCTGAAGTAAATAGGACTAATACTTCTCAGGTTGAGGAACTTAGAGAAGAGAACAACTCTTTGAGAGCACAGGTTGATGATCTCAATTGTGTTGGGTTTCCGGCACCGCGGCGTGTGTGTGTTCGATCATGTTTCGTAAACATGTGCACAGCGGAAGCAATAAAATAATAAATATTCCTATTTATTACAACACACACAACACACGCATGCTATTACAACAAGTGTAGACATAACCGTAAATTAAAATTGCAATAAAAGAAATTAAACTACGTTATACCTTCCGTATGACGTGTAGCGGGAACGGCATCAACCGGAACGATTCTCGTAAGAATCGTCTCTATCCGTATCCACGCCGAGCTCCTCGGGATGACTTCGCCAAGCCACGAGCTTCGTCTTCGTACGGGTTACTAGCCTCGTGTTGAAGACGACGTGATCGAGAGATGATCATGGTCCGAATCCAAATTCGGACCTAAAACAAGTCCTCAAGACTTGCTTCTCCGGAGAGGTATTCGTCAACCGATTGACGAATCCTTCGTCCTCCACCTCAGAGGATTACCGGAGATCAAATCCCCGGTATGTTATCCGCTGTCGGAGCACTAACCGTCGTCCAAACGACGCTCCGACGAGAGGAGAAGAAGCTGTCCAGAAAACTGGACAGCTTTGGTGGAGGAAATAGGCGCCGGCTAAAGAAGAGATGGAGGCTCACCTTTACACCGAACCCAAGTGAGATCACCGGAGGGTCGCCGGAGGTTCACCGGCCGAAACTTGGACGCCGACAAGGAGATGGCAGCAGCTCAATGAAGTTGGGCGGCAGCCCTTGTTGTTGACGCCAACAACAAGGAGGATGGGTTGGGCGGCCAATTAGGGTTGCCTCAAATTAGGTTTTCACAAAAACCCTTAAGCCCTATTTTATAGAGAACTAATTCTCTTAATGGTTATTAAATCATAACCATTAGGCCCGTTAACCCGCTCCATTAAGATAAGTTAAAATAAACCAAACCATGATGGTTTATTTTAAGTTAAAACGAACCGAACCAACCTTTGGTTCATTCGTTTAATATAAACCAAACCCTTTGGTTTATTCTCATCCATTGGATTAGAACCAAACCATTTTGGTCCATCCATTATGTCTTCATAAGACACTGCCCATCCACGCTTCCATTGCGACTGAAACAATTTCATGCTCGCTTTATGTTTGGTCCAACCAAACATAGTGTCTCTCTCGGTCTGAGAATCTCATTCTCAAGCTCGTTTTAAATCCTTTGGATTACACTCGTTGTGCGTGTGACCAAATAGGTTCTCGGTTTATGTTGGCCGTCTATAATTAACCATTAATTATAGAACGATCATGAGTGGCACCTAGTAGTACATCATGATCCCCAATTAACCAAAAGATCAACGGTTGATCCAGAACTATTTCTGAAACCCTTCAATAGCTTGAATGAATCGTGCCCCATTCCCTTCACTCATCTTATACCCACTTGGTTCAGGACATGGTCTATTGTGTCAGTCCCCACTAGGCTGACTACGTCACACCTAGCCCAAGTATCATTTCCTCGTCCTACGGATTCTAGGTACTCCACATGTATCGAAGAGTACTTTACTCTAAACATGTAATGCTTTGGCCAAAGACTTTAGTAACAATCCGACGAGAGGCCATGGGTATACATCTCCTCGCAAGGAGTGGTGAATCCTTTATAGGCTATTCAAACACCTTCGATCACTTCGACTTATACCCAATCATCCCGGGTCCACATCTCCTTAGAGATGTTTGCTTAAGATGTCAAAGCATAAGTCTCTATGATCAAGATGACTTGAATACCGCAAGTCAAAGGAACATTGCACTTAAGCCACAGTAAAAACTTCATTGACATATCTATATATGCAGAAAACCATATGAAGTCTTACGGTTGGTCACTCCAATGAACTAGTTACCATAACTAGCATCCACGATTAACTCCGGACATCACTATGTCTCCAGCCAGTGAGAATCAGCTGCTTGGATACACCAAGGAGTATACCTCGTGCTAGTCTCGAGAATTGATGGTGTCCAAATCCATCAATTTCATTGACTAGGGATAATTCCGATACATCACAATTACACATGTAGAGATACTCACTAGTTGTGATCCAATCACAAATTCTCTCATGCTGTGAATCGTATCGTGGACATTCAGTAAATGAGTTTAAGATCCAATCAAATACATAAAATATGTATACTCAAATAGTGAATCTTCATTTATCATATAAATGGTTCATACATAAGGCGATTGCCTTAGGACATCTCTCATATATTACTAACAGACTCCCACTTGGCCTAATGCCAATCGCTACTATATCCAATACCATAGTCTCTAACATGACCCTCAAACTTGCTTTGAGGTAATGCTTTAGTCAAAGGATCCGCTAAGTTCCTTTTAATAGGAATTTTCTCGATTTGTATTTCGTTCCTACTGATGATCTCTCTGATAAGATGATAGCGGCGAAGCACATGTTTGGATCATTGATGAGACCACATCAAGTTCAGAGATGAACTTCTTGATCCAACCGCTTCCTTTCTTTGCTTCTAAAGGCGCAACATATTACCTTAGTGGCGAGAATCCGCTATAGTGTCAAGCTTGGAACCTTTCCAACTTATTGCGCCTCCATTTTAGGTGAATACATACCCGGTGAGACATGGAATCATCCTTATGCATGCGGAGGTAACATCCGTATACCCACGTATCACCATGTACCCTTCTCCATATATTAGGAACGCATCCTTAGTTCTTCTCAAGTACTTAAGGATCGTCTTATGACCACCTAATGATCCATTCTGGATCGGGTAGTATCTGCTCGTGACACTCGAGCATACGATACATCGGGCCTCTGTACATAACATAGCATACATGATAGATCCTATTGCGGATGCATAGGAATCTTACTCATGCAAATCCTCTCGTCTTACGTGGCGGACACATAGACTTGAAAGGTGTACCCCATGCACGATGGCGATAACCTTTCTTGGATTCCGACATGCTAAACCTCTTTGCTTTTCGGTCTATATATATGTAGACTGCGAAAGACCAAGCAACCGTTTCGATCTATCTCTATAGATCTTAATCCCAAGGATGTAGGTTGCTTCTCCCAGGTCTTTCATGGAGAATGTCTTGGATAACCAAACCTTAACTGACTGTAAGATGGAGACATCGTTTCCTATAAGTAATATGTCATCGACATACAATACTAGGAACACGACTGCACTCCCACTAACCTTCTTGTACACACAAGGTTAAATGCGGATTTTTGTGAAATCAAACTTTTTGATCGTCTCATCAAAGCGGATATTCTCTGGATGCTTGCTTCAATCCATAAATGGATCGTCGCAATTTGCATACCTTGGTTTTATCAACCGATGTGAAACCCTCGGTGTATCATATACCGTCCTCGGCGAGTTTCCATTAAGGAAAGCTATTTTCACATCCATCGCCATATCTCATAATCATAATGAGCCGCTATGGCGGGAGCATCGAATAGATTTAAGCATAGCTCTGAGCGAATAGGTTTCGTCATAATCAACACCTTGCTTTTGGCGATATCCTTTCGCCACCAATCTAGCCTTATAGGTAATCACATTACCATCCATGTCGGTTTCTTCTTGAAAACCACTTGCACCCTATAGGCTTTATGCCTTGGTGGGTCAACCAAGTTCCAAACTTGGTTTTCGTACATGGAATCCATTTCGACTTCATGGCACCAAGCCACTTATCCCTTTGAACTTGTCGGCACTTCTTCATAACTAGTAGGCTCCTCATCATCAATGAGTAACACGTCGTTCGATTCACTTACGAAATCCATATCTCTCGGGAATATTGCGTGTTCTACCGGATCTCTGAAGATGTGGTGTTACAATAGGTCCCCGATTGCTCATCACTATGAGTTGCTCGGTGTTGTGCTCACCAAGTATCTCATCAATGTCTATTTGAGTCTCTCGAGCCTCCTCAAGCTCGTGACACTCCCACTTGTTTTCTTGCAAGAGAAACTCTTTCTCTAGAAACACAGCATGCCTTGAAACAAACACCTTTTGTTCCACAGGATGATAGAATTAGTAACCCCTTGTTTCCTTAGGGTATCCAATAAATAGACATTTATCAGACTTAGCATCCAATTTATGCGATGATCAGCTTCACATAAGCAGGACAACCCCATATCTTCAAGTAAGATACATGAGGTTTCTTACTATTCCATATCTCATATGGAGTAGTTGAGACTACCTTGGTAGGCATTATGTTTAACAAGTAAACAGTTGTCTGAAGTGCATAACCCCAAAAGGACTTGGGAAGAGTCGCATGATTCATCATTGACTGACCATGTCCAACAAGGTCGATTCGCCTCTCGGATACACCATTATCTTTGTGGTGTATATGGCGGAGTCCATTGAGACAATATGCCATTGTCTCTTAGATAATCAAGAAACTCTTGACTTAAGTATTCACCACCTCGATCCGATCGAAGTATTTTAATACTCTTGTCATGTTGTTTCTCTACTTCATTTCTGAATTCTTTGAACCTTTCAAAGGCTTCAGACTTGTGTTTCATCAAGAACACATACCCAAGCGTGAGTGATCATCGGTGAAGGTAATGAAGTAGCTATAGCCTCCTAATGCTTGAGTTGACATAGGTCCACATACATCGGTATGTACTAAACCTAGTAACTCTCCCCTTCGTTCACCTTTTCCAGTAAAAGGTAACTTAGTCATCTTGCCTTTTAAGCATGATTCGCATGTATCATATGAATCTAATTCAAACGATTCCAGAATTCCACATCGGTGTAATTCGGACATGCGTTTATTGCTTATATGGCCAAAACGACAATGCCACATATAGGAGTCTATTTGATTATCCTTTCGATCACTCTTGTTGTTCGCTTCGATATTGAAAATGTCCTTTGGATCGTCCAACGTATAAACACCATTGCTTAAAGTTCCAGTCTCATAAAGAACTCCATTCAAAGTTATGTAACAACAATTGTTACTAAAAGTCAAATGGTACCCATTTCTATTTAAACACGAAATAGAAATGATGTTCTTTATCAACGAAGGAACATAATAGCAATTGTCGATTCCAAGACTAGTCCACTAGGAGCTTGACAAATAAGTTAGATGGCGGCCAGCGGCAACCTTTGCTCCATTGCCAACTCGCAAATTTGACTCCCCTCTGACAAGTCTTCTTCTATTCCTTAGCCCCTGTATGTCATTACATATATGTGAGCCACACCCAGTATCCAATACCCAAGTGTCTAAGGAAATAGAATGACAATCAATAACGAAGATACCTGAAGAGGATGGGGCCTTGGATGCCTTCTTCTTCTTCATGGACTCAAGATAAATCTTGCAGTTTCTTCGCGTGGCCTTCCTTGCCCCATGATGGCAAGTGCCCTTTTTATTTGAGTTCGCCTTCTTTGCCCTTTTCTTTCCTTTCTTCTGTTCTTTTGCCTTCCTCTTAGAACCTTTCTTTGAGGAATCAACTAACAGAACCGCCTTCTCCTCATGCTTCACAGAAGGCTCCACAGTCTTCAGCATATTGAGGAGCTCGGGAATGGTGGATTCCAATTTGTTCATCCGATAGTTCATCACAAATTGCGAGAAACTCTTGGGCAAACAATGCAGAATTAAGTCAATACTTAACTCATGATCCATCACAAAACCGAGGGTAGCTAGCCGCTCGATGTACCCATTCATCTTTAGCACAAACTGTACTACAGACGAACCTTCTTGCATCTTCGTGGTGAAGAGGAGCCTAGAGACCTCGAACCTTTCGGATCTCGCTTGCTCATCGAACAACTCATGAAGATGGAAGACCATAGTGTTAGCATCCATATGCTCATGCTGCTTTCGTAGCTTGGGTTCCATCGCGGCTAGCATGATGCAACTCATTTGTTCAGAATCACTCACATGTTTCTGATAGGCCAACAATTGGTCCAAAGTTGCATCGTCACTAGGACGAGCGGGAAGAGGCGCTTCGAGGACATACACAAGCTTTTCACCTTGAGAACAATTCTCAAGTTTCTAAGCCAGTCCAAGAAGTTCGGCCCAGTCAATTTATTTGAATCCAAAATGGAACGCAAATTCAAAGACGTCATGATCAATTTATTGACCTAGAAATACAAAACGAGCATATATGAGAAAGATGATTTTAAAATGCATCAATATACATTTATAAATCCCATTCATTTTTCGAATTCAAAAACCCCAAAATCACTTCGGGAGATCGTAGGTCCATCTCCGAATGGGCTGATATCCATCATAGATAAGAACAACCTTGGAGTGAGTCCAACAAGCCATTCTTAGCTATGATGGTGGGTATCAAGTATACCGATTACATATCATGTATATGTAACTATCACAATGTGCTATCAACTAATTGAATGTTTACACATACATTGGGTTGTTAACACATTAACAAGTATGCATCATATGCATAGCACCCAACTTCACCTCTCTTCATATCGACCTTGGAGTGAGTCCAACAAATCGATGCTCCAAGTTAAAGTCGACCCATTAATCGCGAAATAGTTTTAATATGGTTAGAGCGCATTCAACCAATTAGCCAGGCTTGGAGTGAGTCCAACAACCCAAACTAACGATTGACCTCTGACTCTTACCATATTAGAGTTAAACTATTCCAATGATTTGAACATGTTCAGGTTCGAGCCGGGCTTGGAGTGAGTCCAACAACCCAAACAAGAAACAGAACTCTGGTTCTAACCATATTAATGGAAGGTGTAGGCTTTAATATTGAGTTAGGATTTTATGTCTCATCCTCTTTGCATGCAAATAACTATTATCTACATGGCATGGCATACATGGCATACATCTACATGTCACGACACGCATGGCATAATGTTATGCATCTAATGCAATTACATGACATACAATTATGTCATGTACATAATTTCCTTATTTGTCATAACTATTTATGGAAATAAAATATGTTTAAGATTTGATTCTTCAAATCAAATAATAATTAAATTAGGAAACAAATTTCCAAATCTAATCACATATTTTATTCATGGAATTATTTGATTAAGGAAAATCTATTTAGGAAACCAATTTCCTAAATCTTTAAAACTACTTATGGAAATAAAATATTTTAAGATTTGATTTCCCAAATCAAATCATGATTAAATTAGAAAACAAATTTCCAGAATCTAATCAAATATTTTATTTATGGAAAATATCAATTTCCATAAATACTTCCAACTTTCCAAAAGTGGAAGATTTCCATAAATACTTCTAGACTTTCCAAAATTGAAAATTTTCCATAAATACTTCTAAATTTCCAAAATTTAGAAAATTTCCAGAAATACATTATGACTATCGCAAAACCATTTTACGATTATGTCGAAACACAACCTGGGCTCTGATACCCTTTGTTGGGTTTAGGCACATGGCGTGTGTGTGTTCGATCATGTTTACGTAAACATGTGCACTGTGAAGCAATAAAAATAATAAATACTCCTATTTATTACAACACACACAACACACGCATGCTATTACAACAAGTGTAGACATAACCGTAAATTAAAATTGCAATAAAAGAAATTAAACTACGTTATACCTTCCGTATGACGTGTAGCGGGAACGACATCAACCGGAACGATCCTCGTAAGAATCGTCTCTATCCGTATCCACGCCGAGCTCCTCGGGATGACTTCGCTAAGCCACGAGCTTCCGTCTTCGTGCGGGTTACTAGCCTCGTGTTGAAGGCAGCGTGATCGAGAGATGATCACGGTCCGAATCCAAATTCGGACCTAAAACAAGTCCTCAAGACTTGCTTCTCCGGAGAGGTATTCGTCAACCGATTGGCGAATCGCCAAATCCTCCACCTCAGAGGATTACGGAGATCAAATCCGGTATGTTATCCGCTGTCGGAGCACTAACCGTCATCCAAACGACGCTCCGAGAGAGAAGAAGCTGTCCAGAAAACTGGACAGCTTTGGAGGAGAAATAGGCGCCGCTAAAGAAGAGATGGAGGCTCACCTTTACACCGAACCCAAGGAGATCACCGGAGGGTCGCGGAGGTTCACCGGCCGAAACTTGGCGCCGACAAGGAGATGGCAGCAGCTCAATGAAGTTGGCGGCAGCCCTTGTGTTGACGCCAACAACAAGGAGGATGGGTTGGCGGCCAATTAGGGTTGCCTCAAAATTAGGTTTTCACAAAAACCCTTAAGCCCTATTTTATAGAGAACTAATTCTCTTAATGGTTATTAAATCATAACCATTAGGCCCGTTAACCCGCTCCATTAAGATAAGTTAAAATAAACCAAACCATGATGGTTTATTTTAAGTTAAAACGAACCGAACCAACCTTTGGTTCATTCGTTTAATATAAACCTAACCCTTTGGTTTATTCTCATCCATTGGATTAGAACCAAACCATTTTGGTCCATCCATTATGTCTTCATAAGACACTGCCCATCCACGCTTCCATTGCGACTGAAACAATTTCATGCTCGCTTTATGTTTGGTCTAACCAAACATAGTGTCTCTCGGTCTGAGAATCTCATTCTCAAGCTCGTTTTAAATCCTTTGGATTACACTCGTTGTGCGTGTGACCAAATAGGTTCTCGGTTTATGTTGGCCGTCTATAATTAACCATTAATTATAGAACGATCATGAGTGGCACCTAGTAGTACATCATGATCCCCAATTAAGAAAAGATCAACGGTTGATCGAACTATTTACGAAACCCTTTAGTAGCTTGAATGAATCGTGCCCCATTCCCTTCACTCATCTTATACCCACTTGGTTCAGGACATGGTCTATTGTGTCAGTCCCCACTAGGCTGACTACGTCACACCTAGCCCAAGTATCATTTCCTCGTCCTACGGATTCTAGTTACTCCACATGTATCGAAGAGTACTTTACTCTAAACATGTAATGCTTTGGCCAAAGACTTTAGTAACAATCCGACGAGAGGCCATGGGTATACATCTCCTCGCAAAGAGTGGTGAATCCTTTATAGGCTATTCAAACACCTTCGATCACTTCGACTTATACCCAATCATCCCGGGTCCACATCTCCTTAGAGATGTTTGCTTAAGATGTCAAAGCATAAGTCTCTATGATCAAGATGACTTGAATACCGCAAGTCAAAGGAACATCGCACTTAAGCCACAGTAAGAAC
Source organism: Wurfbainia villosa (assembly GCA_025175895.1). Taxonomy (NCBI): domain Eukaryota; kingdom Viridiplantae; phylum Streptophyta; class Magnoliopsida; order Zingiberales; family Zingiberaceae; genus Wurfbainia; species Wurfbainia villosa. The sequence goes on from CM046001.1 coordinate 86,945,363, forward strand.
TTCATTGACATATCTATATATGCAGAAAACAATATGAAGTATAACGTTTTTTAACTCCAATGAACTAGTAACCATAACTAGCATCAACGATTAACTCCGGACATCACTATGTCTCCAGCCAGTGAGAATCAGCTGCTTGGATACACCAAGGAGTATACCTCGTGCTAGTCTCGACAGAATTGATGGTGTCCAAATCCATCAATTCATTGACTAGGGATAATTCCGATACATCACAATTACACATGTAGAGATACTCACTAGTTGTGATCCAATCACAAATTCTCTCATGCTGTGAATCGTATCGTGGACATTCAGTAAATGAGTTTAAGATCCAATCAAATACATAAAATATGTATACTCAAATAGTGAATCTTCATTTATCATATAAATGGTTCATACATAAGGCAATTGCCTTAGGACATCTCTCATATATTACTAACAAATTGCACACTTGAGAAGTTCACAATGAGCTCTAAAACCCTTAATATGATTCTAGATAACAAAGTTGGAATAGAATACAAGCCAAAATAAAAGGAATTTAGTTTCATGTCTTTAGTGAATAGAACTCATTGTTTTAAAGTAACCAAAGCATGGATACCTAAACAATATGTTGTGAATGCCAATGGACCCAAAATATGGGTTCCAAAAGATCTTGTGTTTCGTGTTTGAACAAGTACCAATCAAGGGGAAGTGTCCAATGATATTGTTTGTGGATAGAGGATGCTCCAAGTACATGACCGGGGACCCATCAAAGTTTACTACAATTAAAAATAGAAATAGAAGTACTGTTTCTTTTGATAATAGTGGTAAACTAAAAGTCATAGGAGTAGGAGACATTTTTATTTCTGAACAGTTTAGGATTAAGGATGTCCTGCTAGTTAAAAGAAGGGCATTTAATCTTTTGAGTGTTAGTCAATTATGTGATGAAGGGTTATTCAACTCAATGCCTACTTAAACATAATGAATCCAACACTACCATGTTAGTAGGAACTAGGAAAGAGAATATCTATCAAGTTCAATTTAGTAGTGCTACTAATATGCATGCAAAGTGTCTTTTGTCTAAAGAAGATGAATCATAGTTGTGGCATCGAAGACTCACACATGTCAACATGAAGAACATTAAGAGGTTGGCTGAGAAAGAACTTGTGCGAGGACTACCATTGCTCAAGTACGAGAAGGACAAACTATGCGTTGCATATCCAAAAGATAAACAAGTAAAAGAATCACATGATGCGCACGGTCGCTACCTTAAATCCCGCGATGGAGACCATCGAAGACTCAAAGTGCGCGCTCGTGCTCAATGCCCGCAAGTGCATGGATGTCGTCAAGTAATAAAGATTATTGATCCCACAGGGACTGGGATTTGAGTACCAATATGCTAAGTGATTTTGATTGTTCGGACGGAATCTCAAAAAGAGTCCGTTGGTGAGGACTATCGGAGGACCCTACTCAGTGCATGTCACACGGAGGAGGAAAAGAGGGTGTCGGGGTCTTGAAAAGGTGATTCTAGGACTTCGATTTCGCTTGTGTACCATATAACAATGTTGTCAATTGGCATCTTCTAAATGTCTACTTATGGTTTTGGGGAAGGGACATCATACACACTCCCGTAGAGCCGCCGTATTCACCGGGAGCTATCCTCACCCAAAAGGACAGGATAGAGGGTACGAGGATACCAAATCAATCCTTGCGGTGGACCATTTCCGATTCCACCGCTCCCTTCTCCCCGCAGTTACAGGAAGTCAGGTTTACCCCTAGGTTCCTTTATCAAACCTCCTAAATATAGATTGCGAGGGTTGTCACCACCTATTATCATCTAAGCATAGTAGAAAGAAAGTCAAATTCACGAAAGTATAATAGAGAACAACTACCAACTATCAATATCAAACTTTTGGCCAGAATTTAATATGAACCAACATTGTATATGAACTCAAGCTACTCCCTAATCCTAGAATCAGAAGTACTACTTCATGAATACGAAGGAAGAATCACAAAACATGTTGGTGTTCGAATACAATAAAGATAAAGCACAGAAATACAAATATACAATGCATTGTGATCTTCTCTCCAGCATTGTATTGCAAGTTGTGGACCTCCGGCGGCGTTCCTCCTCCCCGCTGTAAGTTACCGAAGCTTTTTAGGGCTTCGGAATGCCATCCTTGCCATCGTGCCTCCCCCCTAAGGTTTGGGCGGAGCCATCCTTATATAGACATCGCCTCGGACCGCTGTGAAATCGGGAAAAAACCCTAGTCGTGCAATTCCATCGGGCCGCCACACGGTCATGTGTTTCCACATGACCAAGCCGTGTGTGGCCCTGGTGTGCTGATCTTCGCCCATCGGACATGGTCGTGTGAATCCACACACCCTAGCCATGTCCCACTCTGCGTCTAGCATGAAATGTCCTTTCGCTCCAAAAATGCGTCTTTTCCGCCCGAAAAACTAACCTGCATTCAAAAGAACAACGAACAGACCTCCGAACTAGAAAATAGTAAATGCATGCAAAAATAGAGTAACATATGCATGAAACTAATGTAAAATATAACAAGATGTGAGCAAAAACTATTCCTAAAACCCTATGGGTGCATTTGGTTGAGGGTTTTTGTTGATAACCTTGTTAGGTTATCAACAAAAACCTTGTTTGGTTTGAGTTATAAATAATTACCTGGTAATTGATCATTACCAAGTTATGAACAAAAACCTTTTTAGGGGGAATCGGAAAAACTTAGAAAACCAAGGTTTTTGTTGATTCCCGGGGATAAGGAAACTTTTTTCCAATATTACCCCAAGCAATATATTAAATATCAATTTGTCAAAACGTGCCACCATCGCCGGCCGCCGTAGTAAATCGTCGCCATCGTTAATCGCTTCGCCGTCGCCGCTGCGCCCGTCCGCTGTTGCCGTCGTGACTACCACCGTCGCTTGCCATCGCCGCCATGGCCGTCGTCCGGCTTCGTCGCCATTTGTCGCTGTGCCCGATCGTCTTATCGCCGTCGTTGCCGCCGCTGCCGCCTTCATGCCGTCGTGATGGCCGGCCGCCATCGCCGTCGCCATCATGCCGCTTCGCCGCCGTGGCCGCCGCCGCCACCGCCCGTGTCGTCGGCCATGATGCCGCGCCCTCACCGATCGCCTTGCTTATCGCCGGCCATTGCTGCATGGCCGCATCGTATCGTCGTGTAGCCGCTCGCCGCCCCCATCGTCGTCGTCGTCGTCGCCGCCATCATCGCCGCCGTCGTAGCCACCCATCACCATTCGCCGCCGCCCGTCTCCGATTAATGGGACGCATCATCGCCATCGTCGGTCCGATCATTTATAAATCGTCGTCATTAATATTTTTGTCGTTGTTGTCGAATTAATTGAGTAAAGACAAAGGATAATTTAGTAAAATGTTAAACTAAGTTATATATTAAAACCTCCAACCAAACAAGGTTTTTATCTAAGGTTATACTTTATTCCAAGGTTATGTTTTATTCTCATGTAATCACATAACTAAGGTTATGTATGATTACTTGAACCAAACACACCCTATATGTTTTGCTCACATAACTTCCCCCAGACTTAAATCTTTGATTGTCCTCAAGCAAACCTCGGTGCCATAAAATTTTAAAAAGATAATTTTCCATAATGAGCATGCTAACTAAATTTATTAGGTGGTATTTGCAATCAAAGCAAAACAGATACGTTCTAAAAATTCACTATGTTAGCTCCTCGTGCTCGTGCTAGGTGAATCATTCTTAGGGGATGCCCGTTCCATGGTGAGTTAAGTCATCGCCCCATAGCTTTCCTAAGGTTTTCGGCTCTTAGGCACTTACCTACCCAAAGCGAGGGTCGTTCCCTAGATATAGCATAAAGTCTCAAAGGGGTGCTCGGTATTGAGAGAAATTGGGAGGTGTTTCCCCAGTAACCTAACTCGGTCTCAAAGGGGCACCTAGTCATTTCCACCCACGACAACTATTTTTTTATCCCATAAAATCTCCTTATTTTTATCTCACACGGATTTTGATTTTTCCGAATGGGCTTACACAATCCGAGCATCTCCAGTAACTAAAATGCTAAACCTAAAGTCACATATGGATTCTAAAGTACTAGACTATTGAAGTGAATCATAACTAGGTATGTACTAGATTCTCCCTGTCAGACTGTTCGACATGTGTAAGTGCAAAAACAGAGCTAATTAGTGTAAGTCTAGAACATTCAATAGAGCACATAGAATAAAAATACAACAAGATAAATGGAGTCAAGCTACCTATTGGAATAATTCATGTAAGCAACTTTCAAAAATACTACTGAGGTAACTTTTTAGACACCAAAAATTAAGTACTGAAGGGAACTAAACAACTCATGCATGCATGAACAAATGAAAATACCATAAAAGAAACTACTACTAGGAAAACAAAACAAAATAGATTTTGGGGTTCCCCCCCCCCCCAGACTTAAAAAAAAGTATACCTCTAATATGGTGGACGAGGTGGAAAGTCTGGGAGCCTGGGCATCTCTGGATCCTGGGAGAACCTGCTGCTGAGCCGTTGATGCCACATATACATGTGGTCGATGTGAGAGCTGGTGGATGCAGCGGCTGCTCGGTGCTCCTCCTCCCTAGCCTACTGTGCTTGCTGGGCGTACATATGCTGCCGCATCTCCCTGTGGTAAGCTACCTCATCCTGGCGACGAGCAGCCTCCTCCTGGAAGTATATGCAGGCCTCATCGTAGAAGTCCTTGGCCCACTAGAAGTGCTCCTGTAAGCCTTTAAACTCTATCTGTGTATAGGAGCTATGATCATCCCATCGCTGTCGTTGCATCTGCTGCTCGGCGTATATGTCATCGAGGCACAATCAGAACTCCGAGAAATTATTAGCAGAAGTACCTGCATATTGCTCAAAAGTAGAAAACGAAAACGATGCAGGTGTAGGCTTTTCATGTGGACTAGGGGCACGACACAGCCGTGTGAAATCATACGGCCTAACTGGGTGTGCCTCTAGAAGTCAGGGCATGGCCATGTGAAAACACACGGCTTGACCATGTGCAACTCTGAAAGTTAGGGCACGACCGTGTGAAAACACACGGCCTGGTCCTGTGCCCTTTGTTTCTTTTCTTATGGTTCACAATGGTCTGATTTCTCTCACTCACTTCACCGCATAAACTTAAAATGACTTTTGTTTTTACCTAGCAAGTTCTTTCCTTACCTATAAATGCTAAATACCATAAATCAAAGTTCGAATTAACTAAATGCATGCAATACAATCAAAAGTAAATCTAAAGACTAAACTTGGGTTGCCTCCCAAGAAATGCTTTGCTTAAGGTCTTTTAGCTCGACCTTATTCCTACGTTTCATTTGAGGCATTTGAATCTTGCTCGTGGGGGAGCAAGATACTTTCTCACTTTATGCCTCTTGCCTGGTGGTCCTCCATCGCTATATCCCTTAAATCTTGCTCGTGGAGGGGCCAGATATTTTCTCACCTTTCGTTTCTTGCCTTTTGGTCCTCCATTACTATATCTTTTAAATCTTCCTCGTGGAGGGGCAAGATACTTGGGTGCTTCTTTCCTTGGTTTGAGAATGAACATGCTTATCTTTAAAGAATCACCAAGAGTTTGGTCATGATATTCTGTTTCATTCATATGTTGTAAATAATGTAACTCACCACGAACATCCTCAACAAAAGATTGGTTAGCAGATTCTATTATGTCGAATGAAATTTTACCATTACAAATCGCTAAATGGGCTTCGTTATTGGTAGGTAAAGTTTCGATGAGGGTTATGGTAGGCTCTTCTAGATCCTTGAGGTTAGGAGGTGTTTGGATTGAAGCAATGCTCTCCTCGATTAAAATATCAATTATATAGTCCTCAAGTTCTTCTTCTAGTGGCGATTGAATTGATTGTCCTTCTTTACTTCCAATGTCATCTACGTCCTCCTCATCCATTCGCTTAAAGTGAGTCTCTGTTTGCGAATGTCACCATCGGAATTCATCGTTCTCTGCTTGTTCTGTTCAAATGAAATCTTCCATCATCTGCTCAAGTCGGGATTTAGGCGGACAATATTGAGGGTTTAAGTACCCAGGGTGATAACTATATGAATAGAAATCATTTTGTGGCCACTGGTTGTAATTATAGGTGACATCTTCTTGTTCAAATTGTGAAGGTTTGAATATATCAGGACAATCGTTAATGGTATACCATGTTTCACCATAATGTTCACAATAAATATTACCAAAACTTACAACATTAAATTGACCATAATCATGAGTAAAAGCATGCATCATTATATGTAGGAAATTATAAATAAGGAAAGAGCAACTGAATAAACAAAACTGAAATAAAATAAAATAAAACAAGAAAAGTAAATCTATCCTAAGTCTGATCCAATTTACCACCATTCGATTTGATATCGAATCGACAGCCCCTAGCAACGACACCAAAAACTTGATGCGCATGGTCGCTACCTTAAATCCCGCGATGGAGACCGTCGAAGACTCAAAGTGCGTGCTCACGCTCAATGCCCGTAAGTGCACGGATGTCGTCAAGTAATAAAGATTATCGATCCCACAGGGACTGAGATTCGACTACCAATATGCTAAGTGATTTTAATTGTTCGGACAGAATCTCAGAAAGAGTCGGTTGGTGAAGACTATCGGAGGACCCTACTCAGTGCGGTGTCACATGGAGGAGGAAAAGAGGGTTCCGAGTTCTTGAAAAGGCGATTCTAGGACTTCGATTTCGCTTGTGTACCATATAACATTGTTGTCAATTGGCATCTTCTAAATGTCTACTTACGGTTTTGGGGAAGGGACATCATACACTCTCCCGCAGAGCTGCGTCATTCACCAGGAGCTATCCATGCCCAAAAGGACGGGATAGAGGGTACGAGGATGCCAAATCAAACCTTACGGTGGACCGTTTCCGATTCTACCGCTCCCTTCTCCCCGCAGTTACGAGAGGTCAGGTTTACCCCTAGGTTTCTTGATCAAACCTCCTAAATATAGATTACGAGGGTTGTCACCACCTCGTATCATCTAAGCACAGTAGAAAGAAAGTCAAATTCATGAAAGTATAATAGAGAACAACTATCAACTGTCAATATCAAACTTTTGGCCAGAATTTAATATGAACCAACATTGTATATGAACTCAAGCTACTCCCTAATCCTAGAATCAGAAGTACTACTCCATGAATACGAAGGAAGAATCACAAAACATGTTGGAGTTCAAATACAATAAAGATAAAGAACAGAAATAGAAATATACAATGCGTTGTGATCTTCTCTCCGGCGTTGTATTGCAAGTTGTGGACCTCCGGTGGCGTTCCTCCTCCCCATTGTAAGTTACCGAAGCTTTTTAGGACTTCAGCGTGTCGTCCTAGCCATCGTGCCTCCCCCCTAGGGTTTGGGCAGAGCCATCCTTATATAGACGTTGCCTTGGACCACTGCAAAATCGGGAAAAACCCTAGTCGCGCAACTCCATCGGCCCGCCACACGGCTGTGTGTTTCCACACAGCCCTGTCGTGTGCAGCCCTGGTGTGCTGATCTTCGCCCATCGGACATGACCATGTGAATCCACATGCCCTGGTCGTGTCCCACTCTGCGTTTAGCATGAAATATCCTTCTTTCGCTCCGAAAATGCATCTTTTCTACCCGAAAAGCTAACCTACATTCAAAAAAACAACGAGCAAACCTCCGAACTAGAAAATAGGAAATGCATGAATAAACAGAGTAACATATACATGAAACAAAGACAAAATATAATAAGATGTGAGCAAAAACTACTCCTAAAACTCTATATGTTTTGCTCACATCATCACACAAAAGCAAAAAATATGTAAGTACGTCAAGTTCTTTAGATTTATTGCACATGGATTTGTTTGATAGTAGCTTAACTAAATCTCTGATTGGTAGTAGATATTACTTGGTGGTAGTAGATGATTATACTAGATATACTTGGACTTTCTTTCTCAAACATAAGGATCAAACACTAGAAATTTTTATCCCTTTTTGTAGAAGAATTGAGAATGAGAAAAATGTAAAAATCAAAACAATTAGAAGCGATCATGGAGGAAAATTTGAAAACATGAGGTTTAAGAATCTTTGTCTAGAAAAAGGGTACAAACATAAATTCTCCACTCCTAGGACACCACAACAAAATGGTGTGGTAGAGAGGAAGAATAGAGTCTTACAAGAAGCTGCGAGGAGTATGCTAAATGAGTATGCTCTTCCTAGTTATTTGTGAGTTGAGGCTATTAATACTACATGCTATATTCAAAACAGAGTTTTGATACATAGATTCTTAAGAAAAACATCTCACAAACTATGGTTTGGAAAACCACCAACAATCAAATACCTTAGGGTATTTGGTTGCAAGGTGTTCATTTTAAACACTAAGGATCATTTAGGAAAATTCACTGCTAAAGTGGATGAAAGTATCCTTATAGGATATTCCCTCACAAGTAAGGCTAATCGAGTTTATAACAAAAGAACAAATTTGGTGGAGGAATCGTCAAATGTAGTTTTTAAAGAAAGTAAAGCACAAATTTATTCTAAGGAAGAGAGCGATGAAGTTTTGTTCTAACTCAAGAGATTGAGTTTGAATGAGAACACCAATGTAGGGGGAGTTAGATTTGACTCCGATAATAAAAAACCTAGGTCAAAAGGGTCATCACTTGAGCTTTTGCCAAATAGTGAGGTGCAAGAAACATCTCAAGTACTAAGATACACTAGGATTGTTTGTAGTCATCCCTTAGACCAAGTTGTTGGAGACATCCATCATGAGGTGAGGAGTAGATCATTCTTTAGGAATTAAGTGAATCAAGTAGCATTAATCTCTAAAATTGAGCCAAAAGTAATTGATGAAGCTTTGCTAGATCCAGACTAGATCATAGCAATGCAAGATGAATTGACACAATTTAAGAGAAGTCAAGTTTGGGATTTAGTCCCAAGACCTGATCAAGCTACCATAATCAGGACAAAATGGATATTTAAAAATAAAATGAATGATAAGGGAGAAATTGTTAGAAATAAGGCTAGGTTGGTTGCCAAAGGTTACAATCAAGTTGAGGGCCTAGATTATGATGAAGCTTATGCACCCGTAGCTAGATTAGAATCCATAAGACTTATGCTAGCATTTGCAGCATATAAAGGCTTCAAATTATACCAAATGGATGTGAAGTCCGCATTTTTGAATGGTCTTATTAAGGAGGAATTTTATGTTGAACAACCACCGGGGTTTGAAAATTCTGAATTTCCAAATCACGTGTATAAGCTTAAGAAGGTTCTTTATGGGATGAAACAAGTACCTCGTGCTTGGTACGAAAGGTTGTTAACTTTCCTAGTTGAAAAAGGTTTTAGAAGAGGTTAGATTGATCCGACACTATTTCTGAAAAGACATTGTGAAAGTATATTTGTAGCTCAGATTTACGTTAACGACATAATTTATGGCTCAAACAATTGGGATTACCTCAATGAATTCATAGAACACATGGAGAGTGAGTTTGAGATGAGTCAAGTAGGAGAATTGACGTTTTCCTTGGACTGCAAATCAAACAAACCAAAGAAGGAATTCATATCTATCAATCAAAATATGCCAAGGAATTTCTAAAAATATTTAACATGGAAAATGTGAAGGAGGTTTTCACCCCATTAACACAAAACGCTCATTTAGACAGTGATGTAGATGGAAAATCAATTGATTTGAAACTTTATATGAGTGACATAGGTAGTCTTTTATACCTTACAGTGAGTAGACCTGATATAGTATTTATTGTGGGTATGCGTGCACGATATCAATCATGTGTGAAAGAGTCTCATTGGGTTGTAGTTAAAAGAATTATGGGATATCTTAAAGCAATCATAACAGTTGGATTGTGGTATCCCCGAACTGAATCTTTTGACTTAGTAGGCTATACTTATTCTGATTATACATGATGCAAACTAGATAGGAAAAGCACTAGTGGGGGTTGTCAATTTCTAGGTTCAGCATTAGTTAGTTGGTCGAGTTGAAAGCAACATTGTGTCACTCTCTCCACGATTGAGGCTGAGTATATAGCGATGGGAGAGAGTGTATCACAATTGTTATGGATGACTCATACCTTGGAAGATTATGTACAATTGCTTTTGTGATAACATTATCACGATAAACTTGACTAAAAACTCAGTCCATCATTCCAGGATGAAACACATTGAAGTAAGACATCACTTCATTAGGGATCATGTAGCAAGAGGAGACATCATACTCAATTATGTTGAGTCAAAGGTTAATCTTGCTGATATTTTCACAAAACCTCTTTTAGAAAATGAATTCAGTTATTTAATAAGTGAATTAGGAATGTGTGTTGCTGAGTAAAACCTCTCCATGATCTTAAGGACTAATCCATAAGTTGAAGAGAAATGGAAAAATGTTGTTGGATATCTTGGGAGAACATCTCATACAAACTTTAGGAATAACAACATTTGTGTATTTCTAGATAGAGGTGAGATGTTAGGAGCAACCAATTTACTCAAAATGCTTGATATGATGCATAAACTTGAGAAATGAGGTTGGAAATAAAACAAATCATTAAGTTGACCAATTATGGGGAAGACTGATACATAATTCATGTGTATTTGGTTCTAAGATCATGATTGGAAATTCCAACCAAGTCAAATTGGTTGGACATCCTAAACAACAAAAAAAACTCTAGTAAAACTTCAAAAATATGTTAGAAATTGCTTATCAAGTGTATTGACACTTGTAAAATGGTTTAGAGACTTAAGTGCAACAAATTTGAGACTTAAAATGCCCAGAAAAATGAAATATCAAATTAACATTCGAGGCACTCCAGTAATCGCCTCGATTGATAGCAGCAATAGGCAAACAGATCAAGGAGCCCTCGACTAATAGTTGTTGCAGGAAAATAGAATCGAGGTGCACTCGATTGACGCCTCGACTGGCACTATCGATAGTAGCCACCAGTTAACAGAATCAAGTCCGCCTCGACCAGTGCCACGACTGGTTGTTCTAATGGAGGCACAGAATCGAGTCTGCCTCGACCAACACCTCGACTGGTCATTTTGATGAAGGCACAAAATCGAGTCCACCTCGACCAGCACCTCAACTAGTCATTTTGATGGAGGCACAGAATCGAGTCTACCTCGACCAGCACCACGACTGAACAATCAGTCAAGGCCCTCTATTTATCGCCTCGACTGTTGGACGTGGGACTATATAAGGAAACCCCTTTTCTGTTCTACCTATTCATGATTTTTCTTTTGTTTTTCCTTCACCTTCTCTATCATCGATCATCTCTCCGACCAACATTCAACAATGCCTAACCCTAGACGACTCTTTTTGGACCCGATCTAACCTAGGGTAAGTCTTCTTGCCTTCCTTCCATTGTTGGGTCAAAGTCTTTACCCTAAACTTCCATTTCTCCACCGTTAGGGTTTTCTGGAACATCCATCCTCACCTTTGAAATCAATCTTCAATACTTGACTGAGGTCTCTCCATCTATAATCTTCTTGAGCAAATTCAAACGACACCAATGGCACCCAAGTATAAACCCTTTCCTTCTTTCTTCCATTTTCACATTTCTTAGTTAGGTTTTAATTACTAATCATCTTCTGTCTATGTCATTCATCATCTCGCATCATGTTGCATTCATCTTACACTTTTGGGCATAATTTTTCATCTCTAGGCAAAAAAGGAAAGAAACGGTGGGTAGTAGGAAGGAAACCTCTAGGGAGAAACCTTCTACTAACTCCTTATTTCTTTCTGAATTTCATCAACATACATTTATGAATCATAAATTTCAGTTGATGCCTACTCGCTCCTTAGATATAGAGTTCTTCTCCATGCATGTTCAAAATGTAATGGGATTGATCAATTTTATAGGCTTAGTAAACTAGTCTATTGTAAATATGACATAAATGTAGACTTAGTTTCTAAGTTCTATAATAGTTTGCAACGCACTAGATATAGACTTATCTATAAAAGTAGGGTGTCCAAGAGAGACATCTCTTTCACTCCTGACATTCTTAGGGCATTCTTAGACTGTAGAGAGTCACAGTCAACTCTTGAATGCTATCCGAGCATTCAAGAACCTCTTGAAGGTTATTCTATTAATGTCATTAATGAATACTTTTTTAAAAGACCAGGTCAACCCGGTCATAATTTATTTCTTTCCTTGGCATTAGCTACCCCTAACAATGTCCTATATAAGGTCATTGTAGGTTGCATTCTACCCATTATTACACGGGGGCAAGCTAAAGTAAAACCCCATCATTTACTCACTCTCCATCTTTTAAAAAATCATCTGGAAATCAACATCCCATTAAACATTTTCCTATGCATTTTCTACTTCATGGTCCCAACCCAAAAGAAGATCTACATGTCATTTGGATATATCATTACATTTTGGTTAGAGTCCATAGGCATTAATATGAGCAGGGGGGCAAAGTCAAGCAAATGTTCCACTTTGACATCATAAAGTGGCATAACTTTTCCTTGGTCGGCATGTCCCAAGTCCATAGGGGTGTTGAGTGGGCGGATGGACATCAGGCTAGTGAATGATGGGACATGGGCACAGTAGAAGAAGAAGAACCACTAGCTCTAGCTAACGAACCACATTCTTCCATATCTGAGCAGCTAGATGGATTACGTAGAGATTATGTCGAGTTCACAGAGATAGTCAATACTCAGTTCGAGGAGCTCCAAATGACTATCGACACCATATTTGAGGGGCTTCAAATGACTATAGATACATGTCTATCACAAGTATATACCAGACAGACGTAGATTTTGGACCAATAAATGGAAAATCTCAGTCTCCTACTCTCCTTGGTGACTAATTCTTCAGGTCCTTCACCAACCATGTAGCCTTTGCATGCTTTTCTTACTTCTACAAAAAAAATTGTTGTGTATTTAACCTTTAGAATTCTGAAAACGTGTAGCAAGTTTAAGAGTTCTGTGAAATGGACACCTTTAATGGATTGTACTGACTTTTGTGTAAAATTATTGTGAATGTTGATTGTTTACAACCTTATCTAGCTTATGAATATGAGTTTGGCATTTTTGCATTATCTATATGTGTTTATATGTTGTTAGTAGGTTTTGTCATGACTACATTAAGGGGAAACTCTGTCAAAAAAAAAAAAATTTTCTATCTAGTGGAGTTTTCCATGCTTCTCAATATGTTTCATTCAAAAATCAAGATCGACATCTATTTTTAGAAATACATTGTTAGTGCATTGAATAATGAGGTGTGAGGATTTAGGGGGAGGACCCTATTAATTGCTCAATCTAATTCTAAAATTCTTTTTGGATTGTCGGATTGATGTATCCTTCTCCCTATGATCTTTTTGTGTGTTTGCCAAAGGGGGAGAGATAAGTGGGGTTTAAGTTTTAAAGATAAAGTAAAGTGGGGCTTAAAATTTTAAATAGTGAAGTTCTGAAAATCTTGACATTTGATGTTAATCTTATTTGAATATGGTTATCTTGACATTTGATGCTAATTTTATTTGAATATGACTTGACATGACAACCTTATTGCAAATCTTGATTCAATGAAGTTTTGGGTGAAGTTTTGCAAATCTCAAAATTTTTTGTGCAATATTTTTTATTGAAAATTCTATATAAATTCTGAGAATATTATATTGTACTACAATTGCATCACCTAAACTTAAACCATGTTGTCAAACATCAAAAAGGGGGAGATTGTTGGTGAAATCAAGCCCAAATGATGTTATGGTGTTTGACAAGGGTTTAAGTCAAGGTGATAATTATGTGTTATCTCACATGGTTGGTTGAAATATATTTCTAGGAAATTCCTTGTAAGTCGAGGACCGGATGCAAGGTGATGAAGTCCCAAACAAGGAGTCTTGGCAAATGAAGTCCCGGACGAGGAGTCTTGGCAAATGAAGTCCCGGATGAGGAGTCATGGCAATGAAGTCCCAAATGAGGAGTCTTGGCAACTGAAGACCCGGACAAGAAGTCTTGGCGGATGAAGTCCCAGAAGAAATTCTTGGCATGGAAGACCTATGAACAGTGGTTCACAGGCATCATGTAAGGGGTATAGGGTAGACTTCTTCCTAGGCATGGTTTCAAATCTAGACGGGTTGAAACGGACAAGGTTCAAGGCAGCAATCGAGGCAACACCTCAACTGATTACCTTATCAATTAAAGCAGCACCCGACTGGTACTTGATACTCTAGACAAGTCACTAAGCTCAGAGCTCAGGACCGGTCTAAAGCTTTCCAAGTCAAGGAGACACCTTGACTGGACGTGGTCAGTATGTTTTAGGACTCAACTCAACTGGCCTCACAGTTGCTAAGGAAGCAACGTTAGTCAAGGCAGCACCTCGACTATTGGTTTGTTCAATTGAACAGAAGCAAGCCGAAGTCGACTGGGGTGGCATGATTTGAGCAAAAATCCATCACAATCGACTGTGATGCCTCGATTGTTTCTTTGTTCAATCGAATAGAAGCAAGGCGAAGTCGACTGCCACCTCGACTGGGGTACCATAACTTGAGCATAAACCCATAAAAGTCAAGGAGGCACCTCGATTGAAGTTCTGTTCAGTTGAACAGAAGCGAGGTGAGCTCGACTGTGAGCCCTAACATTATGAATTGAGGCGATGAACCATCACTTCGACTAGACCTATATTACAATGGGTGATAAGTCAAAATTGATGGGGGAAACTTACCATTAGCAATGGTAATCAAATGCCAGTCAAGGCAACTCGACTGCGCGGGCGAAAAAAGCCTTAATTGTGTCCATTATAAGGGGTTTCTCCGATTCATTTTGAAATACATCTACACTACTGTTCACGAAACTCTCTGAAGTGATTCTCCTGTGTTTTGCCTTCATCCTCCAAGCTCCAATCATCCTCAAAGGCAATCAAGAGTGTGAAGAGAAGAAGCCCTAGTTATTAACTGTACACTTTAATCTTGCTCTTCTCAAATAGTTTCTACTGTAAGTTCTGTTGTAACTCTTGTAAGATTGTTTTAAGGGGTTTCTCCACCTTTAGAGCTTTTCTGAGAAGGAGAACGAGTAGAGGTAGGCCTTGGAAGTAGCAGTTCGTGGGGGAACTGTGAACCAAGTAAAAAACTGTGTTCTTGTGTGTGTGTTGTTTTCTTTCTCCTTTATTTCCACTACTTATCATCTAACGAGCTCTTTTCTCTGTGGAACTTCGAGTGATGACGTTCGAAGCTATTTAACTCCCCTTCTAGTGATGCCAACGGTCCTACACATAAGAGGCACCATAACCAAACCATGGTGTGAACCACCACCATGGTGGGCACCGCAACCAGGCAGTGGTACGGGACAAAGCGCTCTATTGAGTGACTATAAAAGATAAATCAAGGGTTTTCTACTTTCATATTCTCCTTCCTTCACCTATAACTGCCACTACTGCCTCTTCTAGTTGGGAGAGGCTCCATCTGAGCCTTCTTCCTCCCTTCCACCAAATTAGGGAAAGGGAGTCTACCTCTCTTGTTCAGATTAGAGGAGAGAGTCCGCCCATCTTCGAAGAAACTCTGACCATCTCCATTGACACCACCTCTCCTGCTTGAATTATAGAGGAGAGCTCGTACCACTCAATAAGGACTCATCCTCTTCCTCGGATTCGAGGAATAGCCTCTCTTCATCCATTGAAACTTCTTTGAGCTCCAACAGAATAGAGAGAGCTCAAATCCGTCATTCCACCTCTGAAGGCTTGATTAAGTTGTCCATCAGACTTTTACCGTGAAGATCTTCTTTTACAAGCATGAGCCTATTACTAATATATGAGAGATGTCCTAAGATAATCACCTTATGTTTAAACCATTTATATGATAAATGAAGATTCACTATTTGAGTATATATGTTTGCATGTATTTGATTAGATCTTAAACTCATTTACTGAATGTCAACAATACGATTCACAGCATGAGAGAATTTGTGATTGGATCACAACTAGTGAGTATCTCTACATGTGTAATTGTGATATATTGGAATTATCCCTAGTCGATGAATTGATGGATTTGGACACCATCAATTCTGTCAAGACTAGCATGAGGTATACTCTTTGGTTTATCCAAGTAGCTGTTTCTCACTGGCTGGTGACATTAGAATGTCCGGAGTTGATCGTGGATGCTAGTTATGGTAACTAGTTCATTGGAGTGACTAGTTGTAAGACATCATATGGTTCTCTGCATATATGGATATGTCAATGAAGTTCATACTGCAACTTAAGTGCGATGTTCCTTTGACTTGCAGTATTCAAGTCATCTTGGTCATGAAGACTTATGCTTTGACATCTTAAGCAAACATCTCTAAGTAGATGTGGACCCGGGATGATTGGGTATAAGTCGAAGTGGATGAAGGTATTTGAATAGTCTATAAAAGAATCACCGCTCCTTGTGAGGAGATGTATACCCATGGCCTCTCGTCGGATTGTTACTAAAGTTTTTGGCCAAAGCATTACATGTTTAGAGTAAGGTACTTGGATACATGTGTAGTAACTAGAATCCGTAGGACGAGGAAATGATACTTGGCCTTGGTGTGACGTAGTTAGCCTAGTGGGGACTGACACTATAGACCATGTCCTGAACCAAGTGGGTATAAAATGAGTGAAGGGAATGGGGCACGATTCATTGTAGCTGCTAAAGGGTTTCAGAAATGGTTCTCGGATCAACCGTTGATTTTCTGATTAATTGGGGATCTAACGTACTACTAGGTGTCACTCATGTTCATTCTATAATTAATGGTTAATTATAGACGAACAATATAAACTGAGAACCTATTTGGTCAAACACACAATGAGTGTAATCCAAATGATTTAAAATGAGATTGAGAATGATATTCTCAGATCGAGAGAAACTAGGTTTGGTTGGACCAAACAAGGAGAGAGCATGAAATCATTTCAGTCGCAATGGAAGCATGGATGGGCCAAGTCTTATGAAGACATGATGGATGAACAAAATTGGTTTGGTTCTAATCCAATGGTGGAAAATAAACCAAAGTGGTTTGGTTTGATTTAAACGAATGAACCAAACTTGGTTCGGTTCGTTTTAACTTAAAATAGACCAACTCGGTTCGGTTTATTTTAACTTAAGTTATTGGAGCGAGTTAATGGGTTTTGGTTATGAACCAATAACTCAAAGGAGAAGGTTTATTAATGGTTAAGAAACACGTGCTCTATAAAAGTGCGGCTAGAGGTTTGGTGAGCCCTAAGTTTTATTTTTGGAAACTTCTCTTCCTCTCCTCTCCTCTCCCTCTCTTCTCCTTGCCGCCGCCCATGGGCTCCATGCCCAACTCTTGTGTCGTCGGCATCCAGCTACTGCCGACTACCCCTCCGGCGACCCTCCGGCAACCCACCTTGGCTTTTGTGACCAAGGATCAACCGGCCACCTCCTTTAGTCGGCGCCAAGTCCTCCACCAAGCTCTCCAGTTTTTGGACAACTTATTTCCTTCTTGTCGAAGCATCGTTTGGACGGCATTTGGAGCTCTGACAGCGACTTCCTTGGCGGGGATTGGATCTCCGATGATCCTCATAGGTGGAGGACCAAGGATTCGTCAAGAGGTTGACGACTACCTCTTCAGAGAAGCGAGTTTTTGGGGACTCATTTTCAAATCTGAATTTCGATTCGGATTGTGATCTCCTCTCGATTACATCGTCTTCGACACAAGGCTAGTGACTCCTACGAAGATGAGGCTCGTAGCTTGGCGAAACTATCCCGATGATACTCGGCGTGGATACAGATAGAGCCAACTCTAGCATGAGTTGCTCCGGTTGATTTCATTCCCACTGCACATGATACATCAGGTATAACTAGTGTAATTTCCTTTTATTGCAAAATTTGAAACTGTGATTATGTCTACACATATTGTATCTTGCATGCATGTGTTGTGTGTGTTGTAATAAATTAGATTTATTGCTTTTAATTCTTCCGCTGTGCACATGTTTACAAAGCATGTTCGAACACACTCGCTGCGGTATTAGGGAAATCCAATAGTGGTATCAGAGTCAAGTTGTGTTTCGATATAATCGTAAAATTATTTTGCAATAGTCATAATTGTATTTATGGAAATTTTCTACTTTTGGAAAGTTTAGAAGTATTTATGAAAATTTTCTACTTTTGGAAAGTTTAGAAGTATTTATGGAAATTAACTCTTTTCGTAAATAAAATATGTGATTAGATTTGGGAATTTGTTTCCTAATTTAATCATGATTTGATTTGGAAAATCAAATCTCAAACATATTTTATTTCCATAAATAGTTATGACAAATAAGGAAACTCAAATTGGAAATTTCCTAATATGATTAGGAAATTACAATTTAGGAAATTTGTTTCCTAAATTAGATTTGACTTTCCTTAATTAACACTTTCATAAATAAAATATATGATTAGATTTTGAAATTTGTTTCTTAATTTAATCATGATTTGATTTGGGAAATCAAATCTAAAACTTATTTTATTTCCAAAATGGTTATGACAAATAAGGAAACTATTTGTACATGTCATAATTGTATGTCATGTAATTGCATTAGATGCATTTCATTATGCCATGCATGTCGTGACATGTAGATGTATGTTATGTGTGTCATGTCATGTAGATAATAGTTATTTGCATGCAAAGAGGATGAGACATTAAAACCCTTACACAATATTAAAGCCTACACCTTCCATTAATATAGTTAAAACCAGAGTTCTATTTCTTGTTTGAGTTGTAGGACTCACTCCAAGCCCGGCTCGAACCTGAACATGTTCAAATCATTGGAATAGTTTAACACTAATATGGTAAGAGTCAGAGGTCAATCATTAGTTTGGGTTGTTGGACTCACTCCAAGTCTGGCTAATTGGTTGAATGTGCTCTAACCATATTAAAACTATTTCACGATTAATGAGTCAGCTTTAACCTGGAGCATCGGCTTGTTGGACTCTCTCCAAGGTCGATGTAAAGGGAGGTGAAGTTGGGTGCTATGCATATGATGCATACTTGCTAATGAGTTAACAACCCGATGTATGTGTGAACATTCAATTAGTTGATAGCACATTGTGATAGTTACATATATGTGATATGCAATCGGTATACTACCTACCATTGTAGCTATGAATGGCTTGTTGGACTCTCTCCAAGGTTGTTCATATCTATGTTGGATATTAGCCCATTTGGAGATGGACCTACGATCTCCCGAATTAATTTTGAGGGTTTTTATTTTGAAAAATGAATGGGATTTTGTAAATGTATGTGGATGCATTTTAAATCATCTTTCTCATATATGCTCAATTTGTATTTCTAGATTAATTGATTGATCATAATGTCTTTAAATTTGACTCCATTTTGAATTCGAATAAATTGACTGGGCTGAACTTCTTGGACTGGCTTAGAAACTTGAGAATTGTTCTCAAGGCAGAAAAGCTTGCGTATGTCCTCGGAGAGCCTCTTCCCGCCCGTCCTAGTAATAACATAACTCTAGACCAATTGTTGGCTTATCAAAAACATGTGAGTGATTCTGAACAAGTGAGTTGCATCATGCTAGTCGCCATAGTACCCGAGCTGCGGAAGCAGCATAAGCATATGGATACTCATACCATAGTCTTTCATCTTTATGAATTGTTTGATGAGCAAGTGAGATCCAAAAGGTTCAAAGTCTCTAAGATCCTCTTCACCTCTGAGATGCAAGAAGGTTCATCTGTGGTACTGCTCAACATGCTGAAGACTGTGGAACCTTCTGTGAAGCATGAGCAGGGGACGGTGTTATTAGTTGATATCTTGAAGAAAGGTTCTAAGAAAAAGTCAAAGGAACAGCAGAAGGGGAAGAAGAAAAAGGCTAAAAAGATAGAACCAGCTCAAAAGGGCACTTGCTATCATTGTTGAAGGGTTTTGCTTATCGAGTTCGTGAGGGGAAACTTCGCTTCCCACTTCACCTCGGTCACATGTTCATGGCGATCCCATCGATGTCCCCGGATTAAAAAAATTTAATCCTAGACAAAAGAGATTGCCCAAACAACCAAGTCATCGTCGTGCTATTCGTTTAGAGAGGTCACTTGAACAAACTTGTTGTTCAAGCGACCAACCTCTATTCTACGAGTAGCTGCGGAATAGATGATGTTCGGATCGCCGGTTTTTGTGTTTATGCTCGGGATCCAAGTATTATTTAGCCATATACAGATTTATATCATGCTCATAGTTGAAAAACAAAAACAAGCAAGTAACAAAAGAGAATAGAGAATAGGTATACCTCTCGATCTTCTAAAGTATGACCTTCCTCCTTTCGGACGTCGTGTGGGCGACGATCTACCAAAAGTCGAAGCTCCAAGATCACAAATCTTCCTTCCTTGCTCTTCCAAAGCAAGAGAAAGAATAGAAACAAGGTTCTTCTCCTTCCTAAAGCCAACCAACAGGGAGCAAACACAATCCTTGCCACCGGCCAACAAGGAGAAGGAGATGATGATGGAAACCAACAAAGACACCAAGGGAAACCCCTAAGTCTTGTTTCCACCACTCAAGGAGAAGAGAGGAGAGACTTTTGGGCGCTGTCCAAGGGCTGGAAAAGTGCTTGAGAGGCTGCTGGACGCCGGCCAAGTTGAAGGAAGAAGAAGAAAAGGAACAACTTCCTTATTTGGTGCCGCCCAAGCCTCCAAACCCTAATCGTATCTCAATTAGGATTCCTCTCTTGCCGCCCAAAACCCTAGCTCTCCTTGGATTTTTTTTTTCACGCCAACCCCTTGCCCTCCTTTTATAGAGTTAGGGATAAGCCTTCTTTTAATCTCCACCATTGGTTCTAGGGATTTAATCTCAACCGTCGGATCTAGAGATTTAATCTCAACCGTCGGATCTAAAGATTTAATCTCTACCTTTGGATCTAGAGTTTTGTTTCTATCCATTGGATCTAAGCTTCATGAGGTGTTAATAAGCTACATTAGGGACCATGAGGAGGAGTTGGGTCTTGGCCACCCATGGATCAAGCCTACATAAAGTCCGATCCACTAATGATAATTCAATCCACTAAAGGATCATCATCGATCTACCTCACCAACCCCCATATGATAATATGGGCTCCATATATTATTTGTACATTTTCTCCCCGTGTTTAAAATCTCGAATGTCTGTCAATTAATTAATTTACTGACCATTAATTAATCAACATCTAACTCCTTGAGTAGTACCACTCAACCTTTTCATCATGCCGGACCAAGTCCACCTGCAGGGTTTACATGATGAACCTTATGAGCTCCTCAAGGGGATATCATCATCCTAATATATAGGACACGGTTTCCTCCTATAATCAACGGCACACCATATAAATAATATCATCTCCCAACTTACCAAGCCTATCGATTTAATCTATAAATCTCGCCCATTGGTAAATCAAAGAGATGAATACTAAGTATATGTGCCCGTTATTATATCGGGATTAAGAGCATGTACATAATAATATCTGAGGTCCGATTCGATTATGTAGTCAGCAATAAATCGAATCACCTCTAAGTTGGTCCTGCTCAATACACTCAAAGTGCACTAGTGTGATTCTATGGTCAAGACAAACCAATACCAAATCACACTACAACCATTCCGATGGTTTGTCCAAAGTCATCTCGGTTGTGAGCCTTTACTTATACTTTACAAGGAGCTGATAACATGATCTCCCGTGTGACACCACACACCATGTTATCTACAATGTAATGTATCAGACAATATTGCATAACCATAAAAATGCAAACAATGATCATGTGATTCTTATATCAAAATAAAGATGTTCATACAAAAGGTAGACTTTTCAGTATACATCCCTACAATCTCCCACTTATACTAAAAGACTATGTTGTCCTCAAACTGTCATACATCTGATCCCCATTCCCTCCACATGTCTATCAAAAGGTCTCGCCGGAAGGGCCTTAGTGAAAGGATCTGCCAGGTTATCCTCTGATTCAATCTTGGCCACAGCAACTTCTCCTCTCTTTATGATTTCTCGTATCATGTGGTACTTGTGCTCTATGTGCTTACTAGCTTTATGGGCTCGTGGTTCCTTCGAGTTTGCAACTGCACCACTATTATCACAATAAATTGTGATAGTTCTGGGCAAACTAGGAATCACATCCAAGTCCATCGGAGCCACAAGCCTTCTTTGGCCGCCGTAGCCGCCACATACTCAGCTTCCATGGTGGAGTCCGCCACGCATTTCTGCTTGACACTCCTCCGTACAATGGCTATACCTCCCAAAGTAAACACAAAACCTGAGGTAGACTTACTGTTATCCCTATCAGATTGGAAGTCAGAATCCGTGTAACCCATAGGGAGTAATTGGTCTGCCCGGTAAACCAGCATATAATCCCTAGTCCTTCTCAGGTACTTCAATATATGCTTTACCGTAGTCCAATGTCCCTTTTCTGGATTACTCTGATATCTGCTGATCATGCCCACATCAAAGCAGATATCTGGTCTCGTACATAGCATCACATACATGAGGCTTCCTACTGCCGAAGCATAAGGAACCACCTTCATCTCCTCTATCTCCTCAGATGATCTAGGACACATCTCCTTAGATAAAGGAACTCCATGCCTGAAAGGTAGAAACCCCTTCTTGGAGTTCTGCATGCTAAAACGATCCAAAATCATGTCTATGTATGAAGCTTGGGATAAGTACAACATCCTTTTCCTGCGATCCCTATAACCTTGATCCCAAGGATGTGTCCCACCTCTCCCAAGTCCTTCATATCAAACTGTTCTAACAACCATATCTTTACGTCCGATAACACCTTGATATTGTTGCCAATCATCAAAATGTCATCTACATATAGTACAAGAAATACCACTACGTTTCCGTCACATCTCTTTTATACACAAGACTCATTCGGAATTTGAATAAATCCATAATCCTTGATTACCTCATCAAATCGAATGTTCCAAGACCTTGAAGCTTGCTTCAATCCATAAATGGACCGATTAAGCTTACATACAAGATGCTCTTTGCCCTTCACAATGAATCTCTCTGGTTGCTTGATATAGATATTTTCCTCAAGACTTCCATTAAGGAAAGCTATCTTGACATCCATCTGCCACACCTCATAATTCATATGAGCTGCTATGCATAAGAGAATCCGGATAGACTTAAGCATGGCTACTGGGGAAAAGGTCTCCTCATAATCGATACCCTCTTTTTGAGTATACCCCTTCGCAACAAGCCTCTCTTTGAAGGTCTCAACCTTCCCATATATTCCTCTCTTTATCTTGTAGATTCACTTGCATCCAATGGTTTTTACACCATCGGGTGGCTCTACTAGTTCCCATACCTAATTTGAATCCATAGATTCAATCTCAGCATTCATTGCACTTTGCCAAGTTGCTGCATCTTTATCTTGGATTGCCTCGTCATATGTCTAGGGATCAGGTTCATGTTCGCCAGGGACCAAATCAGAAGAATCTTCTAAGAACATGAATCTATCAGGCTATCTCACAACCCTCCCACTACAACGAGGTATCACCTGTGTATCCTCTGTGACACGCGGTGCAGTGACATGTGGTATATCCTCTTGTACCGGTGGTACTAAAGAAGTGACTTCCCCTTTTAATTCCTCCAGAACAATTTTACTCTTAGGCTTGTGGCTCATCACATAGTCTTCCTCTAGAAATCTTGCATTCGTGCTAACGATTACCCTCTAATCTCTAGGACTATAAAACAAGCCACCCTTCGTTCCTCTAGGATAGCCAACGAACAAGCGTACTTCTGTACGAGGTTCCAACTTACTAGCATCTGCCTTCAGCAAATTTGTTGGACTCCCCCATATCCGAATATGTCTTAGACTAGGCTTTCGCCCAGTCCACAATTCTGTGGGAGTAGAAGGCACTGATTTAGATGGAACCAAGTTCAGAATGTACACCGCCGTATCTAGAGCATATCCCCAGAACAAATCTGGCAAGTCAAAATAACTCATCATCGATCTAACCATCTCCATAAGAGTCCTATTCCTTCGCTCTGCTACACCATTCTGTTGGGGTGTGCCAGGTGCAGTCAATTAGGATTGAATCCCAGTCTCTGATAGGTAATCCCTAAACTCTCCCAAGAGGTACTCACCACCATGATCAGATCGTAGTGTCTTGATACTTTTACCTTGACGTTTCTCCACATCAGCCTTGAATTCTTTGAACTTGTCAAAGCATTCAGACTTGCGGCGCATCAGGTAAATGTATCCATATCTTGAGTAATCATCCATAAAAGAGACGAAATACTCAAAACCACCTCTAGCCTGGATAGACATAGGACCACACAAATCAGAATGAACCAATTCTAACACATCTTTGGCTCTATACCCCTTGGCCTTAAAAGGCCTCTTGGTCATCTTACCCTCTAAGCAAGATTCACAGGTTGGGAGATCCTCCACCACTAATGAACCCAAAGGACCGTCAGCTATCAACCATTGAATTCTGCTTAGGTTAATGTAACCAAGCCTACGATGCCAAAGATATAATTAGTTCATCTTCGAAGGTTCTTTTCTCTTATTTGAATTAGAAGATGAGTTATTAACTTCAATTTGCATCGTGGGAGGTTTTGGTTCAAGTGTGTACAAATTTCCTATCAATGCACTCGAATAGATAATGTCCCTATTCCTTCTTATAACAACTCTATCATTAAAAGAAATAGAATATCCATCCATAAATAATTTAGAAACCGAAATTAAATTCTTTCTAAATAAGGGTACATAAAGGCAATTCTTAAGAACCAAAAGTTTATTTTTCTCAAAAGATAAATGAACATCTCCCACTGCAACAGCCGCCACCTTCGTGGCATCGTCCAAGTACACGGTAATCTCCCCCTCATCCAGTCGTCTGGTTTCCTGGAAGCCCTGCAAAGTATTACAGACATGATCAGTGGATCCCATATCTACACACCAGGTGACGGTAGATAACACCGCTAAACATGTTTCAACGACTAGACCAAAAGATATACCTTTGTTCTTGCGGTTGGGATAGTCCTTCTTCCAGTGTCCAGTCTGCTTACAAGTGAATCACTTGCCTTTCGGCTTCTTCACTCCTCCCTGAGTACCTCCCACTGCCTTCGCCCTAGTTTGTTTCTTCTTCTTCTTGCCTTTCGTCTTAGAAGTAGAAACCTTTTGGGTCACCACGGCATGCGCCTGAGCACTCTGACGAAATAGCCCCTATGCCACCTGGAGTTCTGTCAGAAGTTCTGCCAATGAATACAACCTCTTGTTCATGTTGTAGTTCAGGCGAAACTGCTCAAAACTCCTAGGTAGAGACTGGAGTATGATATCGACTTGGGTTTCCCCATCGATCTCAGCTCCAAGGACCTCCAGCTCATTCAAATTAGCCATCATCTTGAGAACATGATCCCTTATGGGTGTTCCCTCGATCATGGAGGTCGTCATCAAGTTTCTCATGGCTTCTTGCCTCGCAGCCCGATTTTGGTGTTCAAAAAGTTCCTTGAGATTGAGCATCATATCATAAGCAGTGGGCATGGCTTGATGCTGATGTAACACCGCGCCATCTCATCGGCCTTGACCCACTTTTTATAACTCTCTCTCCTTTTCCCCAGAATCATCTGCAGGCTTGGGAGGGCCCTCTTCGAGGAGTACATATTTGTATTCCTCAGCAGTCAAGACAATGTCTAGATTCCTCTTCCAATCAACATAGTTGGGTCCAGTAAGTTTGTTCTCTTTCAATATCACAGCAAGTGGGTTGAAAGTCATTTTGAAAGAAAACCTAAGAATCACATAAATCAAAACATTTGATTTCAAAAAATTATTGATTCCTCAAACAATAAAATTTTAAAATCAACCAACACCTCAAAACACCGAGAATATCATATGCCACGATAGTGTGGACGTATACGAATTCTACATTTATAAGAGGAGGTTTTACCCATTAATTTTACTATCTTGTCAACCTAACTTTTTGACAAGTAAAATTAATAGTTGGTTCCTCTTTGGCCCTTCAAATAAAAGCAGTGACTCCGATGGGGAGGATACTTATATTTGTATCTAAGTGTTCACCATTACTCGGTACGAAGTTAATTATCTCGGGTTATGTGCCTTCCGATAGGGAAGTGCACACGCTCCTTGATAATTCTCTATAACCATATTTGACCTTGTGATCCGCAAACAAACTCATCCGATGGGGAGGAAGGCACTCAGAGCCGATGTGAAAGTTTGTTTGTATCACTTGTCAAATCGTAATGGAGGTCGTAGGAATTTATAGAAATTTCCCTCTCCCACTTAATAATATGAAATTGAGGAATTTTCCTAGCCTACGACATGCATATCAAACAAAAAGCAATAAATATGAAAAATAAATTATTTTGCAACTATTATGGCTTTTGTCTTCAGTATGTATCCTGTCGCAAAGCCTTCTCGTTCGCTCCTCCTATGCCATGTACAAGCCATCCGGAGATCCGAGCCGAGACTAAAACCTATTTTAATTTACATCCATCGATCCTATACTGCACAAGGGAGTGTACATGAAATCTAGATCGAAAGTAAAATAAAATAAAGAGTGGCTAAACAATGTCGTATCTAATTTAAAAAAAATCAAATACTAGCCTCGTAAACCCCGAGGATTCAACAAAATATACACATACAATCACATACACATATATGGCCATAATAGTCGGATCTTATGCCTGCAACCAAAGAGTTAAACTACGCATATACTACTATTATCCGGCACATATAATATATGAAAAGTGAATAAAAATTAACTGAATCCTAAACACACAAAATCGGAAATCTTAGCTCTGATACCAATTGAAGGGTTTTGCTTATCGAGTCAGTGAGGGGAAACTTCGCTTCCAACTTCACCTCGTCACTTGTTCATGGCGATCCCATCAATGTCCCCGGATTAAAAAAAATTAATCCTATACAAAATGGATTGCCCAAACAACCAAGTCATCATCATGCTATTCGTTTAGAGAGGTCACTTGAACAAACTTGTTGTTCAAGCGACCAACCTCTATTCTACGAGTAGCCGCGGAATAGACGATGTTCGGATCGCTGGTTTTTGTGTTTATGCTCGGGATCCAAGTATTATTTAGCCATATACAGATTTATATCATGCTCATAGTTGAAAAACAAAAACAAGTAAGTAACAAAAGAGAATAGAGAATAGGTATACCTCTCGATCTTCTAATGTATGACCTTCCTCATTTAGGACGTCGTGTGGGCGACGATCTACTAAAAGTCGAAGCTCCAAGATCGCAAATCTTCCTTCCTTGCTCTTCCAAAGAAAGAGGAAGAATAGAAACAAGGTTCTTCTCCTTCGTAAAGCCAACTAACAAGGAGCAAAGACAATCATTGCCGCCGGCCAACAAGGAGAAGGAGATGATGATGGAAACCAACCAAGACACCAAGAGAAACCCCTAAGTCTTGTTTCCACCACTCAAGGAGAAGAGAGGAGAGTCTTTTGGGCGCCGTCCAAGGGCTGGAAAAGAGCTTGAGAGGCTGCTAGACGCCGACCAAGTTGAAGGAAGAAGAAGAAAAGGAACAACTTCCTTATTTGGTGCCGCCCAAGCCTCCAAAACCCTAATCCTATCTCAATTAGGATTCCTCTCTTGCCGCCCAAAACCCTAGCTCTCCTTGGATTTTTTTTTTCACGCCAACCCCTTGCCCTCCTTTTATAGAGTTAGGGATAAGACTCCTTTTAATCTCCACCATTGGTTCTAGGGATTTAATCTCAACCGTCGGATCTAGAGATTTAATCTCAACCGTCAGATCTAAAGATTTAACCTCTACCTTTGGATCTAGAGTTTTGTTTCTATCCATTGGATCTAAGCTTCATGAGGTGTTAATAGGCTACATTAGGGACCATGAGGAGGAGTTGGGTCTTGGCCACCCATGGATCAAGCCCACAAAAAGTCCGATCCACTAATGATAATCCAATCCACTAAAGGATCATCATCGATCTACCTCACCAACCCCCATATGATAATATGGGCTCCATATATTATTTGTACATTTTCTCCCCGTGTTTAAAATCTCGAATGTTCGTTGATTAATTAATTTACTGACCATTAATTAATCAATATCTAACTCCTTGAGTAGTACCACTCAACCTTTTCATCATGTCGGACCAAGTCCACCTGCAGGGTTTACATGATGAACCTTATGAGCTCCTCAAGGGGACATCATCATCCTAATATATAGGACACGGTTTCCTCGTATAATCAATGACACACTATATAAATAATATCATCTCCCAACTTACCGAGCCTATCGATTTAATCTATAAATCTCGCCCATTGGTAAATCAATGAGATGAATACTAAGTATATGTGCCCATTATTATATAGGGATTAAGAGCATGTACATAATAATATCTGAGATCCGATTCGATTATGTAGTCAGCAATAAATTGAATCACCTCTAAGTTGGTCCTACTCAATACACTTAAAGTGCACTAGTGTGATTCTATGGTCAAGACAAACCAATACCAAATCATACTACAACCATTCCGATGGTTTGTCCAAAGCCATCTCAGTTGTGAGCCTTTACTTATACTTTACAAGGAGCCGATAACATGATCTCCCGTGTGACACCACACACCATGTTATCTACAATGTAATGTATTAGACAATATTGCATAACCATAAAAATGCAAACAATGATCATGTGATTCTTATTTCAAAATAAAGATGTTCATACAAAAGGTAGACTTTTCAGTATACATCCCTACAATTGTGGCAAGGAGGGCCATTGGCGAAGAAACTGCAAGATTTATCTCTAGTCTGTGAAGAAGAATAAGGCATTAGATGCCCCATCTTCTTCAGATATCTTCGTTATTGATTGTCATTCTATTTTCTCAAATACTTGGGTATCGGATACTGGGTGTGGCTCACATATATGTAATGACATACATGGGCTAAGGAATAGAAGAAGACTCATCAAGGGAGAGTCAAATTTGCGTGTTAGGAATGGAGCAAAGGTTGTTGCACTCGCCATCGGAACGTATTTGTTGAGACTCCCTATAGGACTTGTCTTAGAATTGGACAATTGCTATTATGTTCCTTCTCTAATAAAGAACATTGTTTCTATTTCTTGATTAAATAGAAATGACTACCATTTGACATTTAGTAACAATTGTTGTTATATAACTTTGAATGGCGTACTTTATGGTACTAGAACTTTAAGCAATGGTATTTATACGTTGGACGTATCTAGTGACATTTTCAATATCGAAGCAAGCAACAAGCATGCTTGAAAGGATAATCAATTAGACTCCTACATGTGTCATTGTCGTCTTGGCCATGCAAGCAAGAAACTCATATCTGAATTACACCGATGTAGAATTCTCGAATTGTTTGAATCTGATTCATTCGATACATGCAAATCATGCTTAAAAGGCAAGATGACCAAGTTACCTTTTACTGGAAAAGGTGAATCGGTGGGAGAGTTACTTGGTCTAATACATACGGATGTATGTGGACCTATGACAACTCATGCTCTAGGAGGCTATAGCTACTTCATTACCTTCACAGATGATCACTCACGGTTTGGGTATGTGTTCTTGATGAAACATAAGTCTGAAGCCTTTGAAAGGTTCAAAGAATTCAGAAATGAAGTAGAGAAACAACTTGGCAAGAGTATTAAAATACTTCGATCGAATCGAGGTGGTGAATACTTAAGTCAAGAGTTTCTATATTATCTAAGGGACAATGGTATATTCTCTCAATGGACTCTGTCGTATATACCATAGCATAATGGTGTATCTGAGAGGCATAACCAGACCTTGTTGGACATGGTCAGGTCGATGATGAATCATGCGAATCTTCCCAAGTCTTTTTGGGGCTATGCACTTCAGACAGCTGTTTACTTGCTAAACGGAATATCGACCAAGGTAGTCTCAACTACTCCATTTGAAATATAGAATAGTAAGACACCTCATTTATCTTACTTGAAGATATGGGGTTGTCCTGCTTATGTGAAGCGGGTTGTATCAGACAAATTGGATGCTAAGTCTGATAAATGTCTATTTATTGGATACCTTAAGGAAACGAGGGGTTACTAATTCTATCATCCTGTGGAACAAAAAGTGTTTGTTTCAAGGCATGTTGTGTTTCTAGAGAAAGAGTTTCTCTTGCAAGAAAACAGTGGAGTGTCGTTGAGCTTGAGGAGGCTCAAGAGACTCCAATAGACATTGATGAGATACCTGGTGAAGCACCACAACTGATAACTCATAGTGATGAGCCATCGGCTAGACCAATTGTGACACCACATCTTCGTAGATCTGGTAGAACACGCAACATTCCTGAGAGATATGGATTTCTCGTAAGAGAATCGAACGACGTGTGACTCATTGATGATGAGGAGTCTACCAATTATGAAGAAGTTCTAAAAAGTTCCATTAGGGATAAATAGCTTAAAGCCATGAGTCAAAAATGGATTCCATGTATGAAAATCAAGTTTGGAACTTTGTTGACCCACCTGAAGGCATAAAGCCTATAGTGTTAGTAATATATGAGAGATGTCCTAAGGCAATCGCCTTATGTATGAACCATTTATATGATAAATGAAGATTCACTATTTGAGTATACATGTTTCATGTATTTGATTGGATCTTAAACTCATTTACTGAATGTCCACGATACGATTCACAGCATGAGAGAATTTGTGATTGGATCACAACTAGTGAGTATCTCTACATGTGAAATTGTGATGTATCGGAATTATCCCTAGTCGAGGAATTGATGGATTTGGACACCATCAATTCTGTCGAGACTAGCACGAGGTGTACTCCTTGGTGTATCCAAGCAGCTGATTCTCACTAGCTGGAGACATTGTGATGTCTGGAGTTGATCGTGGATGCTAGTTATGGTAACTAGTTCATTGGAGTGACCAGCCGTAAGACTTCATATGGTTTTCTGCATATATAGATATGTCAATGAAGTTCTTACTGTAGCTTAAGTGCGATGTTCCTTTGACTTGCGGTATTCAAGTCATCTTGGTCATGGAGACTTATGCTTTGACATCTTAAGCAAGCATCTCTAAGGAGATGTGGACCCAGGATGATTGGGTATAAGTCGAAGTGATCGAAGGTGTTTAAATAGCCTATAAAGGATTCACCACTCCTTGCGAGGAGATGTATACCCATGGCCTCTCGTCGGATTGTTACTAAAGTCTTTGGCCAAAGCATTACATGTTTAGAGTAAGGTACTCTTCGATACATGTGTAGTAACTAGAATCCGTAAGATGAGGAAATGATACTTGGGCTATGTGTGACGTAGTCAGCCTAGTGGGGACTGACACTATAGACCATGTCCTGAACCAAGTGAGTATAAGATGAGTGAAGGGAATGGGGCACGATTCATTCGAGCTGCTGAAGGGTTTCAGAAATAGTTCTGGATCAACCGTTGATCTTTTCGGTTAATTGGGGATCATGATGTACTACTAGGTGTCACTCATGATCGTTCTATAATTAATGGTTAATTATAGACGGCCAACATAAACCGAGAACCTATTTAGTCACACGCACAACAAGCGTAATCCGAAGGATTTAAAATGAGCTTGAGAATGGGATTCTCAGACCGAGAGAAACTAGGTTTGGTTGGACCAAACAAGAAGCGAGCATGAAATCGTTTCAGTCGCAATGGAAGCGTGGATGGGTCGTGTCTTATGAAGACATAATGGATGAACCAAAATGGTTTGGTTCTAATCCAATGGAGGAGAATAAACCAAATGGTTTGGTTTATTTTAAACGAATGAACAAAAAGTTGGTTTGGTTCGTTTTAACTTAAAATAAACCATCATGGTTTGGTTTATTTTAACTTATATTAATGGAGCGGGTTAACGGGACTTATGGTTATGATCCAATAACCATTAAGAGAATTAGTTCTCTATAAAAGAGGGCTTAAACCCTAATCTAAAACCCTAACCTAGTTTTGCCCGCCCACCCTCACCATCTAATCGGCGCCAACTCCATTGCCGCCGCCCACCTCTTCCAACCGGCGTCCAGAAGGAGCCTTCCTTCCCCCTCACTGGTGTCGAGCTGCTGCCGGTTGGTGCTCCGGTGATCTTCCTTGGGTTCGGTAAGAAGGTGAGCTTCCACCTTTCTTTTGGCCGGCCCTTACTCCTCCACCAAAGCTGTCCAGTTTTCTAGACAGCTTGTTTTCTTCTTGTCGGAGTGTCATTTGGACGACTTTAGGAGCTCCGACAGCGCCTTACTTACCGGGGATTCAATCTATGGTAATCCTCATAGGTGGAGGATGAAGGATTCGTCAAACGGTTGACGAATACCTCTCCGGAGAAGCGAGTTTTGAGGACTCATTTTTGGATTCGGATTGTGATCCTCTCTCTATCACGTCGTCTTCAACACGAGGCTAGTAACCCGTATGAAGACGAAGCTCGTGACTTAGCGAAGTCATCCCGAAGATACTCGGCGTGGATACGAATAGAGACGATTCTAGCGAGGATCGTTCCGGTTGATGTCGTTCCCGCTACACGTGATACGGAAGGTATACGTAGTTAAATTTCCTTTTATTGCAAATTTAAATTTACGGTTATGTCTACACATATTGTACTATGCATGCGTGTGATGTGTGTGTTGTAATAAATGTAGATTTATTATTTTTATTTCTTCTGCTGTGCACATGTTTACGAAACATATTCGAACACACACTCGCCGCGGTGCCGGAAACCCAACATATAGGATGCAAGTGGGTTTTCAAGAAGAAAACCGACATGGATGGTAATGTGATTACCTATAAGGCTAGATGAATGGCGAAAGGGTATCGTCAAAAGCAAGGTGTTGATTATGACAAGACCTATTCACTTGTTGCTATGCTTAAATCCATTCAGATGCTCCTGGCCATAGCAGCTCATTATGATTATGAGATATGGAAGATGGATGTAAAAATAGCTTTCTTTAATGGAAACCTACTCGAGGACATGTATATGATAGAACCTGAGGATTTAACATCGGTTGATAAAACCAATATATGCAAACTGCGACGGTCTATATATGGACTGAAGCAAGCATCTAGGAGCTGAAATATCTATTTTGATGAGACAATCAAAAAGTTTGATTTCTCACAAAATCCAGACGGACCTTGTGTGTACAAGAAGGTTAGTGGGAGTGCAGTCATGTTCCTAGTATTATATGTCAATGATATATTACTTATAGGAAATGATGTTTTTATCTTACAGTCAGTTAAAATTTTGTTGTCCAAGATGTTCTCCATGAAAGACCTGGGAGAAGCTACCTACATCCTTGGGATTAAGATCTATAGGGATAGATCAAATCGGTTGCTTGGTCTTTCATAGTCTACATATATAGACCGAGTGCTAAAGAGGTTTAGTATGTCAGAATCCAAGAAAGATTTTCTACCCATCAGGCATGGGATACACCTTTCGAAGTCTATGTGTCCACGCACAGAAGACGAGAGCATTTGCATGAATAAGATTCCCTATGCATCCGCAATAGAATCTATCATATATGCTATGTTATGTACGAGGCCCGATGTATTGTATGCTCTGAGTGTCACGAGCAGATACCAGTCTAATCTAGGAATGGATCATTGGGCAGTTGTTAAGACAATCCTTAAGTACTTGAGAAGAACTAAGGATGTGTTACTAATATATGGAGAGAGTGATATGGTAATACGTGGGTATACGGATGCCAACTGATAAATGAAGATTCACTATTTGAGTATACATGTTTGCATGTATTTGATTAGATCTTAAACTCATTTACTGAATCTCCATAATACGATTCACAACATGAGAGAATTTGTGATTGGATCACAACTAGTGAGTATCTCTACATGTGTAATTGTGATGTATTGGAATTATCCCTAGTCGATGAATTGATGGATTTGGACACCATCAATTTTGTCGAGACTAGCATGAGGTATACTCTTTGGTTTATCCAAGCAACTATTTCTCACTGGCTGGTGACATTGGGATATCCGGAGTTGATCGTGGATGCTAGTTATGGTAACTAGTTCATTGGAGTGACTAGTTGTAAGACATCATATGGCTCTCTGCATATATAGATATGTCTGTTGGGTCAGATCGATTGGGCCGGCTAGAGGGGGGTGAATAGCCCTCGTACGATGAATGTCGTAATTCTTTCGTTCTTCTTGTGTTGCTTGTCTACGATTGTCATTAGCGCAGCGGAATAACAATAATAATGAAACTAACAACAATACACAATCACACAACACAAGATATACGTGGTTCGGAACCGAATGGTTCCTACTCCACGGGCGAGCTCACCAAGCTATAGTTATGCGCACGACACTAACTATAACACTCCTTCTCGACAACACGTCGGAGGTGGAGAAACCTCTCACAAGCAATTACAATGTAATATAGAAATACAAGCAAATACACAAATACAATACAAAAGAAAACTTTCACCGATTGCTTTGATCGCTTTGCTTGTTGCTTTCTTTGATTGGCTCATGAAGGACTGGAATGCAGCAGCAATTCCCCTCCAATAGCTCCACAAACACCATGGCAAAAACCTCCATCTCGAGCTCCTTTTATAACCTGCATCGAGCTATTTTCGCGTCTAGCAGTCGACTGCCAAAAGGCCCCAGTCGACTGCCCATGTAGCTGTTGTCTCACAACGGCCAGATCCATGTTGGACAAGTTCCTACCGGCATGGTGATGCCCATCGATCGTGACCCAAGATCGACGGCGTCGGTTGGCTACGGAGCGCGTTCTGCTCGCGACACTCCCATCATCGATGCCATCCTCGGCGATCGTCGACTCGATCGGCCGATCCATAGCGATCGGCGCCTAACAAAACCCTAGCCTTACACCAGTCGAACTCTAGTCAACTTGGATCAGTCGAACCGGCACCTATGCCAGTCGACTAATGTCGGGCAAAACCTCAAACACCAAGTTGTTTGAGCATCCGACCGTCGGGTAAACCCTCAAACATCAAGTTTGAGCCTCCGACACTCAGTCTTAGCCACTTGGCCAAGTACACCTTATCCCTCATGGAGTTCCCCACCAAAGCTCTCTTCCCTCGGCCTACGTCCCTCGGATGCGCCAAGCGCACGGCTTCGCAACGCCATCCTTCGCGTCTCATGACCTAGAAGTATGCTTCCCTTTGGGCTCACTCCATTCGCTCCCCGTCCGGCGGTCCCTCGGATGCACCAAGCGCATGGCTTCGCAATGCCATCCTTCACCAACTCAACGACCCGAGCCTAGTGAACTTTCCAAGTTCTCAAGACTTCCCAAATGCACCAAGCGCACGGCTTCGCAATGCATTTCTCACCAAGCACCAAGCGCACGGCTTCGCAATGCTTTGGATTTCCCATGCCAAGCACCAAGCGCACGGCTTCACAATGCTTTGGACTTTCCCATGCCAAACACCAAGCGCACGGCTTCGCAATGCTTTGGACTTTCCCATGCCAAGGCTTCCCCCTTGGACTTCCACACCAAGCTCCATGCTTGGATTTTCCATGTCAACCCATGTTGGACTTTCCCATGACAATCTCATGTCATGAGTTTTGTCTATCATCAAAATACCATCAAGGTACTGCTGGGCCGATTGCACCAACAATGTCAATGAAGTTCTTACTGCAGCTTAAGTGCGATGTTCCTTTGACTTGTAGTATTCAATTCATCTTGGTCATGAAGACTTATGCTTTGACATCTTAAGCAAGCATCTCTGAGGAGATGTGGACCCGGGATGATTGGGTTTAAGTCGAAGTGGATGAAGGTGTTTGAATAGCCTAGAAAGGATTCACCACTCCTTGCGAGGAGATGTATACCCATGGCCTCTCGTCAGATTGTTACTAAAGTCTTTGGCCAAAGCATTACATGTTTAGAGTAAGGTACTCTTGGATACATGTGTAGTAACTAGAATCCATAGGACGAGGAAATGATACTTGGGTTAGGTGTGACGTAGTCAGCCTAGTGGGGACTGACACTATAGACCATGTCCTGAACCAAGTGGGTATAAGATGAGTGAAGGGAACGGGGCATGATTCATTGTAGCTGCTGAGGGGTTTCAGAAATGGTTCTAGGATCAACCGTTGATTTTTCGGTTAATTAGGGATCATGATGTACTACTAGGTGCCACTCATGATCGTTCTATAATTAATGGTTAATTATAGACGACCAACATAAACTGGGAACCTATTTGGTCACATGCACAACGAGTGTAATCTGAAGGATTTAAAACGAGCTTGAGAATGGGATTCTCAGATCGAGAGAAACTAGGTTTGGTTGGACCAAACATGGAGCGAGCATGAAATCGTTTCAGTCGCAATGGAAGCATGGATGGGCCGAGTCTTATGAAGACATGATGGATGAACAAAATTGGTTTGGTTCTAATCCAATGGTGGAAAATAAACCAAAGTGGTTTGGTTTGTTTTAAACGAATGAACCAAAGTTGGTTTGGTTCATTTTAACTTAAAATAGACCAACTCGGTTCGGTTTATTTTAACTTAAGTTATTGGAGCAAGTTAATAGGTTTTGGTTATGAACCAATAACTCAAAGGAGAAGGTTTCTTAATGGTTAAGAAACACGCGCTCTATAAAAGCGCGGCTAGAGGTTTGGAGAGCCCTAAGTTTTATTTTTGGAAACTTCTCTTCCTCTCCTCTCCCTCTCTTCTCCTTGCCGCCGCCCAAGGGATCCACGCCCAAATCTTGTGCCGTTAGCGTCTAGCTGTTGCCGGCCACCCCTCCGGTGACCCACCTTGGTTTCGGTGACCAAGGATCAGCCGACCACCTCCTTTGGCCGGCGCCAAGTCCTCCACCAAGCTATCCAGTTTTTGGACAGCTTATTTCCTTCTTGTCAAAGTGTCATTTGGACGACATTTAGAGCTTCGACAGCGACTTCCTTGCCAGGGATTGGATCTCTGGTGATCCTCATAGGTGGAGGACCAAGGATTCATCAAGAGGTTGATGAATACCTCTTCGAAGAAGCGAGTTTTTGGAGACTCATTTTCGAATCTGAATTTTGATTCGGATTGTGATCTCCTCTCCATCACATCGTCTTCGACACAAGGCTAGTGACTCCTACGAAGATGAGGCTCATAGCTTGGCGAAGATATCCCGACGGTACTCGGTGTAGATACGGATAGAGAGAACTCTAGCGTGAGTTGCTCCGGTTGATGTCATTCTCGCTGCACGTTATACGTCAGGTATAACTAGCGTAATTTCCTTTTATTGTAAAATTTGAAACTGCGATTATATCTACACTTATTATATCTTGAATGCGTGTGGTGTGTGTTGTAATAAATTAGATTTATTGCTTTTAATTCTTCCATTGTGCACATGTTTACGAAACATGTTCGAACACACACTGGTCGTGGTGCCGAGGAAACCCAACAGAGCCCTCGAACGGATTTGGGAGAGACACGCCTACCGTCCATCTGCAACTGCTACCAGAGGAAGAGATATCCATTTATCTCAGGTTTAGGTTAATTTATATTCATACATGTCATGTGTTTGTTACAATTCTTCGTACATTTGTGTTAAGTTGGTTTAGTTCTTTTCATTGTGCTTGTCATGTGTTTGATTTAATGTATCATACAATTTTGGTTGCTTCAATTACTGCATTTTAAGTCTTTATTCAAATTCCTGCATTACTCCACTTGTTTGAATGTTTAATTTTTGCTCTTTATTTGGATGCAATTAGGTTAGGCTATGATGGGGTCGGGTTTCCAAAGTAGTTAAGAGGTTTCCTAGGTTGTTATATGTTTACCGGGCAATTTAGGTAATTACTGAGCAGTATGTATGATTCCTAGTCTTAGAGAGGAAGAGCAGTGTAGATGGGTTTAGTGACTAAGTATCAAGATAGGCAGAGCGGTGGGTTTATTTTTAGAGTAGTATATGCAGTTTCAGGAAAGTATGTGTATTTCTCGATCAGTATATTTATTTCTCAAGCAGTTAAGGCATTTCTAGAGCGATATGATCAACTTCAGAGTAGTATGTATATTTCCCGAGCAGTATATGTTGGACTTCCGAGCCGTAAAAACTGCTTTTTGCATTGCGGAAACCCCGGAAGTCAGCCATAGATCGTGTGAAGATAAACAAAAACTACATGTACGTGTTTAAAAACTTTAGATCTACTCTAGATCTACATGTTAAGAGTTTTACCCTTGATTCGACGCCCTTCGCTTATCCTGCTCATCCAAACGGCTTGTCGGAACTCGAGAGTGTCAAGTGCACACTCCTCTATTGGTATCCACAAAAGCAATAGGTGGAGAAAAGCAACCTAGAGTGTGCTAGCACCCTTAGAGGCTCACGGCAAGATGAGGAAGAAAGAGCTTGAGGGAAGAGGGGAGGAAAAAGATGAAGTTACACAACTTAACTTCACACTATCATAACCCATCAATAGTGGCCGGCCACTATGCATGTAACTATAAGAGTCAATGGCTCTTGGTCTCCCTCATGAGGTGACACCCCATGATGTGTCCATGATGATGTGGAGCATCATCATTGGTCGGCCCCACGACAAGTCACCATGACAAGGCAATTGGTCAAGTCAAAATTGATCATTCATCTTCCCTCTCAAGTCAAGTCAAACTTGACCTCTTAACTCCCATGGTTGATCAATCCAACCATTTGATTCAAGTCAATTTGATTTAATGAATCTCAATTCATTAGATTAAATTGACTCGATGAATCAAATCTAAATTAGACTCATTCAACACTTGAATCAACTTGAGTCCAACTCAATTAGTCTAATTTGGATTACTCTTAATCCAATTTGGTTCATCCCATGAATCTAATCCTCATGGTTCATCATATGAACCTAATCTCCATCTAATTGCCCTTTGTGTGTGACCCTATAGGTTCTTGTAACGTTGGCAATGCTCCTAAACCGATTTAGGAATATAAGCAATGAGCGGTATCTAGCAACACATCATTGCTACCCAAGTTACAAGAATGTTGAGATCCAATATCACCTTTGTGACTACTAATTGTGACTCTCACAATATGTCACAATGTCCCTCTATCCTTCACATCTAGATTGACCAATTGAGGTATAGACCATGTCATCCTCAGTACAATCTATATCTTGAACTCCAAGTAGACTCACTCTAATCAAATGAGTACAATATCTCATATTGACTCATTTGGGAAAGGCCATGCACTTAGTGGTCTCACTCTATCAAGAATAACGATGTCACTCCCATCATATAGAAGGGATAGATCTCATCTACATCACTCACATTCCTCCGCATAATTTGTTACATATCCAGTAATCGCCTTTATAGTCCACCCATTTACGGGTGACTTTTGACGAAGCCAAAGTATGCAACTCCTTATGTAGGGAACCATGGTGACTTCAGGTCCAAGGACTAATAGTCATACTAATAGTCACATGATAAAGTATATGACACTCATATAATGATCCATGATACTTTCTCATGGTGGGTCATTCAGTATACATTCTTTAATGCATACCCATGTGTCAACTTGATATCACATATCCATGACTTGTGAGATCAAGTCATCGAGTTGACCTACATGCTAGTCTCTTCGCATTAACATTGTTTCTGAATGTTAATACTTGACTAGGAATTATTAAGAGTAGTATTCTCTATATCATCTCATTATCGATTCAACCAATCGATTGATATATATAAGAACCTTCTACTCAAGGACATTATTATACTTAGTTATTTGACACCAATACAAGTAAGTATAATAACCATAAAGAAATGCCTTTATAAATAGGAATATGATACAACAAGTCCATACAACAATCATCACATGATTGGCTCTAGGGTTTTCATTAACAATCTCCCACTAGCACTAGCTCCAATCACTGTAGTATCTAATACCCAATGAACTAGTGTGACCATCATGCTTTTTCTATGCCAAAGCCTTGGTCAAGGGATCTGCGACATTAGCCTCTGTGGGTACTCTGCAAATCTTCACATCTCCTCTATCGATAATCTCTCGAATGAGATGGAAGCGTCGTAGTATGTGTTTGGGCCACTAGTGTGAGCGAGGTTCCTTAGCGCTCCATTGTTGTCACAATAGAGCTCTATAGGATCTGCTATGCTAGGAACCACCCCAAGTTCAGTAATGAACTTGC
Source organism: Wurfbainia villosa (assembly GCA_025175895.1). Lineage (NCBI taxonomy): Eukaryota > Viridiplantae > Streptophyta > Magnoliopsida > Zingiberales > Zingiberaceae > Wurfbainia > Wurfbainia villosa. Next base: position 86,985,320 of record CM046001.1, read on the forward strand.
AGATCCAAACTGCCTCCTTTGCTGCCTCTGATGCAGCAATATACTCGGCCTCTGTTGTAGAATTAGCAATTATGTTCTACTTCGAACTCTTCAAGCTCACAGCGCCACCATTCAAGAAAAACACGAACCTTGACTGTGATCTATAATCATCCTGGTCAGTTTGGAAGCTGGCATCACTGTAACCCTTTATAGCTAGCTCCTCATCGCCTCCAAATATCAAGAAATATTCTTTAGTCCTTCTCAAGTACTTAAGAATATTCTTGACTACTATCCACTGATGCTCATCTGGATCTAACTGGTATCTACTTGTCATGCTCAAAGCATACGAGACATCAGGATGAGTACATAGCATGGTGTACATGATAGATCCTATGGCCGATACATAAGAGATCTTATCCATGCGGTCTCTCTTCTTTCTAGAAGAGGGACTTTAAGTCTTCGAAAGACTCACACCATGTGACATCGGTAGAAGTCCCTTCTTGGAATTCTGCATGGCAAACTGTAGTAATACCGTGTCAATATATGTACTCTGACTTAGGCTAAGCAATCTCTTAGATTTATCTCTATAGATCTTAATGCCTAGAATATAGGCTGCTTCACCTAAGTCCTTCATTGAGAAGCACATCCCCAACCAAGTCTTCACAGACTGTAGCGAAGGGATGTTATTCCCAATGAGTAGTATGTCATCCACATACAACATAAGGAAGACAATTGTGTTTCCATTAACCCTCTTGTAGACACAAGGTTCATCTTCATTCTTGATGAAACCAAACTGTTTGATCGCATCATTGAATCAAAGATTCCAACTCCGAGAAGCTTCCTTAACCCATAAATGAACCATTGTAGCTTGCATATTTTCCCAGTATACTGTGGATCTACAAAACCCTCAGGCTATGTCATGTACACATCCTCGAGCAAGTTTCCATTCAGAAATACAGTTTTTACATCCATCTGTCAGATCTCATAATCGTGGTATGCTGCAATAGCAAGCATGATACGAATGGACTTAAACATCGCCACTGAAGAAAAGGTTTCATCATAGTCAATACCATGAATTTGCTTGAAACCTTTAGCCACCAATCGGCCCTTATAGGTATGCGTAAGTCCATCCATGTCAGTCTTTCTCTTAAAGACCCACTTACACCCAATGGGTTTGACACCTTCAGGTGGATTAACCAAAGTCCATACTTGGTTGGTGTACATGGATTCCATCTCAGATCTCATGGCCTCTAGCCATTTATCAGAATCTGGGCTCATCACAGCTTCCTGATAGAAGGTAGGCTCATTCTCAATGAGCATAATATCATCATGGTTAGACAAGAGAAATGAGTATCTCTCAGGCTAACGACATACCCTATCAGACCTGTGAAGAGGTGAGTCTACCTGAATAGGTTGTTGTTCCACAACTCTTTGTGCAACAATATCATCACCCACAACACTTTGTGGTCCCTGTTCAACCTCCATCAAGGCCTCAGTGTTATGGTCCTTATCTTGAATTTCTTCAAGATCAAACGTACTCCCACTAGTTTTTCTAGAAACAAAATCCCTTTCTAGAAATACCCCAGTCTTTGCCACAAACACTTTGTGATGACAGGGAATGTAGAAGTAATATCCCTTCGTCTCCTTGGGATATCCAACAAAATAGCACTTATCGGATTTGGGTCCCAGTTTGTCTGAGACTTGACGTCGAACGTAAGTCTCACAACCCCAAATCCTCATGAAATACATCTTGGAATTTCTCCCTTTCCATATTATATATGGTGTCTTAATCACTACCTTGGATGGTACACGGTTAAGTGTGAAGGTTGCTGTGTCTAGAGCATATCCCCAAAAGGATATAGGAAGATCTATGTGACTCATCATAGATCGTACCATATCTAATAGGGTATGATTCCTCCTTTCGGATACACCATTCCACTGTGGTGTTCCAAGAGGAGTGAGTTGGGATAGAATCCCACACTCAGCTAGATAGTCACAAAACTCATGGCTAAGGTATTCACCACCTCAATCTGATCGAAGTATCTTAATACTCTTGCCAAGTTGGTTTTGTACTTCATTTTTAAATTCTTTGAACTTTTCAAAAGATTCCGACTTATGTGTCATCAGATACACATAACCATATCTACTGAAGTCATCAGTAAATGTAATGAAGTACCTGTAACCACCTCTAGCAGCAACATTGAAAGGGTCGCATACATCACCATGTATAAGTCCTAACAAGTCTGTTGCTCTCTCGCTGTGTCCACTAAAGAGAGTCTTGGTCATCTTGCCTAAAACGAAAGACTCGCATGTCTCATATGATTCAAAATCAAAAGAGTCCAGCAATTCATCCTTATGAAGCTAGGATAAGCGACTCTCATTTATGTAACCTAAGCGACAATGCCAGAGATAAGTTTGGTTCAACTCATTTGACTTGAACCTTTTGGTACTTATGTTATAGATGGGGCTCTCTAAGTCTAGAATGTAGAGTCCGTTCATTAGAGGTGCACTATAATAGAACATATCATTTAAATAAACTCAACAACATTTGTTCTTTATTATAAATGAAAAGTCTTTCTTGTCCAAACAAGAAACTGAAATTATGTTCTTAGTCAAAGCAGGCACATAACAACATTCATCTAGTTCTAGTACAAGCCCAGAGGGTAGAGATAGATCATAAGTTCTTACAACAATAGCAGCAACCCTTGCTCCATTGCCTACTCGTAGGTCCACCTCGCCCTTCGTCAATGCCTTGCTATTTCTCAGTGCCTGTACATTGGTACAAATGTGAGATGCACATCCAGTATTTAATACTCATGAAAAAGAAATAGATAGATTGACTTCTATAACATTTATACCTGAAGTAGAAGTCTTACTTCTCTTATTCTTAAGATCTTCCAGGTATGCTTTGCAGTTACGCTTCCAGTGTCCAGATTTCTTACAATGGAAGCAAGTCCCTTCCTTGGCCACCCCTCCTTTCGGTTTCAGTGCCTTGCCTTTGCCCTTGGCTTGGGACTTTTCCCTTACCTTTAGGTTTGCCCTTGCCTTTCTTCTTTTGCACCATCAAAATGGAGTCGGGTTTTTCCTTCTTAAGGTTGAGCTCAGCAGTTCTCAACATTCTAAGCATCTCAGGAAGTGGCTTATCAATTTCATTCATATTGTAATTCATGACAAATTGATTGTAGCTTTGTGGCAAAGATTGCAAGATCAAGTCAGTGGCTAGCTCTTGGCCAAGTGGGAATCCCAACCTCTGTAGGATTTCTATTTACCCAATCATCTTGAGTACATATGGACCTATGGGAGTCCCATCTTGCATCTTGGACTGAAACAGTGCCTTAGAGATCTCATATCTGTCATGCCTTGCTTGTACTTGATAGAGTTGACGAAGATGTTCAACCATATCAAAAGCATTCATGAACTCGTGTTGCTTCCGAAGCTCAGAGTTCATGGTAGTGAGCATGAGGCATGACACATCTAATGCATCATCTTGATGCTTCTTGTAAGCATCTCGGTCAGCTCGCGAGGCAGTGGCAAGAGGTGCCTCCGGAATGGGCTACTCCAAGACGTACAATTTTCTTTCTTGGGTGAGAACGATTCTCAAATTCCTATACCAGTCCAGGAAATTAGCTCCATTGAGCTTATCCTTCTCAAGGACAGAACGCAGGGAGAGAGTGTTCGTGTTTGTCGACATGGTAATCTACAACATACACAATGCAGAAAATTAATATCATATTCCATTTATCATTTAATTAGTCCTTTAATCAAATGATGCTCCCACTGAATTATAGGACTTTTGTAGAATCGAGTCATGGATGTGGTCAACCCACATTACTAGATTCATACAAACTAGCTATAATTCTCACGGGACAAGATCCACATCATACTATGCCTTGAGTTAGCTTTGGCTAAATCGCCCAAGACTTAGTATGATCAGTAGGTAACAAATTACCAATTACATCTCCATGCAACTCTTGTTTATAAGATCAAGATCCATATTTACAAAAGATCTTGAGTTAGCTTTGGCTAAATCGCCCAAGATTTAGTGTAAATGCGATCTTATCCTATCTTTCCAACAGTTGGAATATGCCTATAGTTTTACTCGATCCAATTGAGTTAACTAGTTTTACTCAATCTAATTGAGCTTATTCTCACCCAAGACGTGATAGGCGGGACCAAGATTGTCCCTCCGCACCCTACCAAGATAATATGCGTTGTTCTGCTTTGGCAGATTCAACAACAACAAATGATCGAGGTAGTGATGGGTATCAAAACATGGTAGGCATTTTCGAGTTGATTCGATTAAGATATAATCTAATCGTGAATGTGTATCATATACACATTAAGGTCTTTATTACCCTACACTAGCATGCATCACATACATACAAGCAAAATATACTAGCATGCATCATATACATACAAGCACAATATCCTAGCATGCATCATATACATACAAGCAAAATTTACTAGCATGCATCACATACATACAAGCAAAAACAAATATATATATATATATATATATATATATATATATATATATATATATATATATATATATATATATATATATATATATATATATATGAGGTCATGGCCCTACTACGATCTTCTCAAGCCAATGAGAAGATCGGACGGTCAACCTAGGGTTAGCGGCTTCTCCAAGCGCCTCCTTTGACCGCCATGTGTCGTCGACACTCTCCTCGTAACTCCATCTACTAGTGGACCTTCCACCGCTCCATTTTTTGTACATTACAAACATGAAACTCGAGTTACATTCAAGTCTAAAACTATTTACAACTAGAATATTAAAAAGAGAGGCACGACGTGCAGGTCGCATACATTATACAACATGCACAACACAAAAATGGTGCGCAAGCCGTATTATGAATTACAACACTTTTATCCAATCACATTGGGGTTCTTGGGCCATGACCATCACAATATTATACATAATTCTAAATTATGTATTTTAGATAATTTTTCCTTTTTTTCAATTTTTATGAGTCACATCTCCATAATGGTCCTGCTAAGCGATTTCCGGGCACGATCGCGGGACAATGCCCCTTTCGGGGTTAGGGGCAGCGCCCCTACTCACAAAATGAACTTTGCGAGTGTCCCTTCTTGATCTTACAGCGACTTAAGTCACTGTCCCAAAAATCTAAAGCGAGAATTCGCCGTTCCGGAGAGTTTTTCTCGGTGGTTAAAGCCTACAAGTGTCCCAACACTTGTTGCTTTGACTCTTCGAGAAAAATATCCAAAAAATCTATAAAAATAGGAAATTTACAGAAACTTACAGATCTATAATTTTTATATCTAATACAAAAACTATAAAACTAAAACACATACATGCTTCGCACGTGGCTCTGATACTACTATTGGACTATCCGAGCTGCAAAAACCGCTTTTTTCATTGCGGAAACCTCGGAAGTCGGCCACGGATCCGTGCGAAGATAAACAAAAACTACATGTACGTGTTTAAAAACCTTAGATCTATGCTAGATCTACATGTTAAGAGTTTTACTCTTGATGCGACGCCCTTCGCTTATCCCGCTCGTCCAAACGGCTTGTCAAAAATCGAGAGCGTCATGTGTACACTCCTCTATTGGTATCCACACAAGCAATAGGTGGAGAAAAGAAACCTAGATTGTGCTAGCACCCTTAGAGGCTCACGGCAAGATGAGGAAGAGGGAGCTTGAGGAAAGAGAGGAGGAAGAAGATGAAGTTACACAACTTAACTTCACACTATCATAACCCATCAATAGTGGTCGACAACTATAAGGGGGTTACATGCATGCATGTAACTCCAAGAGCCAATGGCTCTTGGTCTCCCTCATGAGGTGGCACCCCATGATGTGTCCATGATGGTGTGGATCATCATCATTGGCCAGCCCCATGACAAGTCACCATGACATGGCAATTGGTCAAGTCAAAATTGACCATTCATCTTCCCTCTCAAGTCAAGTCAAGTCAAACTTGACCTCTTAACTCCCATGGTTGATCAAATCCAACCATTTGATTCAAGTTAATTTGATTTAATAAATCTAAATTCATTAGTTTAAATTGACTCGATGAATCAAATCTAAATTAGACTCATTCAACACTTGAATCAATTTGAGTCCAACTCAATTAGTCTAATTTGGATTACTCTTAATCCAATTTGGTTCATCCCATGAACCTAATCCTCATGGTTCATCATATGAACCTAATCTCCATCTAATTTCCCTTTGTGTGTGACCCTATAGGTTCTTGTAACGTTGGCAATGCTGCTAAACCGATTTAGGAACATAAGCAATGAGTGGTATCTAGCAACACATCATTGCTACCCAAGTTACAAGAATGTTGAGATCCAATATCACCTTTGTGACTACTAATTGTGACTCTCATAATATGTGACAATGTCCCTCTATCCTTGACATCTAGATTGACCAATTGAGGCATAGACCATGTCATCCTCGGTACAATCTATATCTTGAACTCCAAGTAGACTCACTCTAATCAAATGAGCTCAATATCTCATATTGACTCATTTAGGCATGGCCATGTGTTGGGATGTATACTAAAAAGTCTATCTTTTGTATGAGCATCTTTATTTTTGAAATAAGAATCACATCATTCTCATTCCCTCCATATGCCTATCAAAAGCTCATACTGCCACGGTGTGTAGTGTCACACGAGAGATCATGGTGTGTAGTGTCACACGGGAGATCATGTTATCAGTTTCTTGTAGAGTATAAGTAAGGTCTCACAACCGAGATGGTTTTGGAGAAACCATTGGTATGGTTATAGTGTAATTTGGTATTGGTTTGTCTTGACCATAGAATTACACTAGTAGACTTTGTGTGTATTGAGCAGGACCGACTTAGAGGTGATTCGATTTATTACTGACTACATAATTGAATCAGACATCGGATATTATGGTGTACATGCTCTTAATCCCGATATAATAACGGGTACATATACTTAGTATTTATTTCTTTGATTTACCAATGGGAGAGATTTATAGAGTAAATCGATAGGCTTGGTAAGTTGGGAAATGATATTATTTATATGGTGTGTCATTGATTATAGGAGGAAACTGTTAGTATGAGCCCATAGTGTCAATTATGAGATGATTGGTGAGAGAGACTTTTGTATTATATTCTGTTGGATCGAGAAGCGTCACTAGAGGGGGGGGTGAATAGCGATCGTAAATCTTTTCTTTTTCGTTCGTTCGATATGCAAAGTAAGAACAACGGAAAATAAATGAACAAATTTATTTTACTTGGTTCACAACCCAGAGGTTGCTACTTCAAGGTCCTATCGGTCCTAGACCGCGTACGGAGGGCAAAGCACTATAACGTCTCCTCCTCGTTGGAGGTAGGAGACAACGATCACAAAACCGAATATACGAGGATGAGGCAACAAGCCTACCTCACCTCGTTATGAAGAAAAACAAAGAATACAATATCAAAAATATTACTTGATTCTGCTGCCGATGAAGAAGATTGAAACATGACGTCGCGTCGGCGTTATGACGATGTAGGAGCGTTGGCGTTGTAGGAGCACTTGATGAATAAACTTGATGTTTTTTGGAGTTGGAATCCTCCTCCTTTTATAGACTTTGGCCTCTGAATTTGTCTCCCTTTTTTTTGGAACGGATCACGAAGTTGTCCAAATTTTATCGCGAAGTGGCCGCGTCAAACGTTATCCGTTTTGACCTAGCGCAAAGGCTGAGTCGTCGCCATCAGTCGACTGATGCCTCTCATCAGTCGACTGATGACAGTCGACTGATGCCTCTCATCAGTCAACTGATAACAGTCGACTGCCCAATGTCCAGCAGTCGACTGCCAGCCTGGCCACTTCCCTGCAGTAAGAGGTTAGCTCGAAAAATGATAAATGTGACGGTTTCTAACCGTCCGATCTCGACCTAGACCTTCCACAGGAAGTCTTAGTCGGATCATCGCCTAAGGTCATCCCCGTAAAGAGGACACGACCTTACCATCTCTCACTCACACGAGCTTACCTCGATACTTAATTTGTAGCTCTCGCTTCCAGCCTTCCACTCGATTCCTTCGGCTCCCTCCGAAGTCACTCGAGTGTCACCCGACTACCGCGGCTTCCTCCGGGTGTCGCTAGCCTTCATCTCTAGCTTTAGTACCTTTCTGCACACTCGATTTAGCTCGTGAGATAACAATGTAAACTTAACTTTGTGTCTTTGCCATAATCAAAACACAGGTTCGATTATCTGGTGCCCCTGCACCAACAATCTCCCCCTTTTTTATCTATGGAAAACCAACACAAAGTTAAGGGAAATTAAAGCATAAAACAAGTATAGTAAATGATGAATGCCATTTTCAAAAACTCCCCCTTAACCCTAGGTGAGTTTTGAAAGAGATACTTTAGTTTTCAAAATTAAATAAATGTTGTGTTATTCCCCCTTAACTTTCGCTCTTCTCCCCCTTTTGCCATAAGTCAAAAAAGTATGTTGTGGTTTTTGTATAAAATAGGGGTTTAAAAACAATATGGTATATGCATGCATCAAGATAAATCAGCTATGAGTCCAATCATGCGTCTAGCAGTAATTAGATAGATTGGTTCGAGGTGTGTCCCTCTGCACCAATAATCTAAAGGTTTGTAATATAACCCTTTAGGGTTAGTTTGCTCTCCCCCTTAGTCAAATATATGAAGTATAAGAGATGTAGGGGGCGCTAAACTTTGGCCTAAGAGTTGTTAAGTACAATAGTTGAGAAAATAAGTAGTATTTTGAAGAGGTTGTCTTAACTATATTTCAATTATCCTTAACATCTCACCCATTCTATGTGTCTCAGAATTTGTTCACCTTATATGTTTTGTGAGATGATTTTAAATTGATTAAAGATAGTCAACCTTGGGTTAGATTCAGATTTAACCTTTAGATCGTTAAGTAACTTTTCGAGAAACTGGCTTCCAGGTTGTGGCGAGGCACATGGGCCTTCTTTGATCGGAACAACGACCACTTCCTTAGACAAAGCCAAATTCAAGAAAATATCACTTAAGTCACTTAGGGTTACTTCCTGGTCTAACTAGTTTAGGATACGGCGAGGTAGCTTCAGCTAGTTCCACTCTGTCAAGTGCACCAAGCTAGATACGCCTTATCTAGCCTGAATACACGAGACTTTGTTTCCCTAACGTACTATCATCTCGGGCGCCCGATACTATGTTGTCAAGAGTTGACTAACTATTTTTCCTATCTAACCATTCTAAAAATTAAAGAAAAATATTCAATGATTTTGCTCAGTACTCGGGTATACTATTTTAGTGTTAGCTCCCCCTGGACCATTGAACCAATATGGTCTATTCAAATAATGAACTTGATCCTGAGGAATCCAATACTTATTAGTCCTTATATGTAAGTTTAATAAAACCTTTGGGACTCATGCTTGGACACTTTGATGACTACGATTTACGATAGACATATAAGACCTATTCGTAGTCTTTGACTTAAATCCGAGTCTGGCTTTGTTGTACACGGCTCTTTGGGTTCCAAGTAGTTGATTAAGGTTCTTAGATCCCAATGTGAACCTTTCCAACCTACCCTCAACCTCTTGAACTCGGTCTTTCAAAAGAGTATTCTCCTCCTCAAGTTTTTCAATTTGGGTTGAGTTTCCCTCTTAAACTTGACTAGTTGAAGAGGTTAGAGTAGCCTCTTGCTTGAGGGTTTCAACCTCCTCAAGTAATGACTCAACCCTAGACTCGGACTTAGTTAATTTCCTAGTAAGCATTTTAATTGTACTGTAAAGTGTACTAATTAAAGAGCGATTAACCTTGACTTTCCCTTTTGGTCCGGCTTTGAGTTTTCTCTCGAAATAATCTTCGGGGTCGGAGTCAGAGTTGTAGTTGGACTCGGCTTCGGATTCTGACTCGGACTCCTCCGTTCTTGCCATGTAAGCTATGTCTTCTCTGTTGTCCCAAGTTGCATGGAAGGCTTTCCTTGCTCCCTTTTTCTTTTGGTTCTCATTCTTCAATTTCCTCTTTTCTTGTCGAACTATTCTCCGCACAATGTTGACTATTATGGCCTCCTCTTCGGATTCGGATTCGTCTTCGGGTTCGAGTTCATCTACTTGCTTAGTAGGTGGCTTCCTTCTTTGTCCTGCAAGTAGAGCAATACTTCTCTCGGCCTGGACCACGTTAGTTTGCTCATGAAGTTCAAACTCGGAAAATAATTTGTCTAACCTAAGCTTCGAAAGGCCCTTAGAGATCTTGTAGACATCGACCATGGATGCCCACAAGGTAGTCCTAGGGAAAGCATTTAAAGCGTACCTTATAAGGTCCCGGTTCTCTATGACTTGCCCGATCGAATGAAGACCGTTGACGATATCTTGGATCCGCGCATGTAGTTGGGTGGCGGTCTCATGATCCTGCATCTTTAGATTGTATAGTTTATTTAAAAGTAAATCTCTTTTACATACCTCAGCATCGGCCGTCCCTTCGTGTAAATCAATCAATTTGTTCCAGAGGTCTTTGGCGCTAATGAATTGTCCGATGTGGTTGAGTTCCTCCTTGGACAAGCCGCATTGCAATATTTGGGTTGCTCTTGCATCGGCTTCGATTTGCCTCTTGGTTGCATTTGTCCACTTGTTGAAATCCAAGGCCTCTCCTTGATCATTGGTGGGTAGAGCAAAGCCGGTTTGGATTATTATCCAAGTCTCGACTTGTGTTTTTAGAAAACACTCCATCTGACCTTTAAAAATCATTTCCGTTAAAGAACGGAGGTCGGGTGGTGCTATACCCCTCAATGTGAGCCATTAAATATCTTGCAAAATATGAATAAAAACCAAAGAGAATTCCAAGACTTGGTCTTGGATTAGTAGTGCGGGAAATAATAGGAAATAAACATAAATAAATAAGGAGAATAAGAAACTAACAAAAACTCGAAACTTACGACCTTTGATGTCCCCGAAAGGGTACTAAACGTTGGATTTTGGGGCTGGAAACAGCTTGTTATTCGGGTAAACCTTCGTAAGAAATGTAGATCTTTCTGAGATCTTCGATTTGGTACATAGATCGTTATGTGAGTCCACTTGTGCAAAAAGTTATGGCCGTTTTACCGTCGGCTACTCCAAGAGAGAAAACATGCAAGCACACAACCAAAAGAAACGTACCAAGACTTCGTCTTGGATTAGTAGTGCGGGAGGAAAAAGACCAAAAAAAACTACGAATCGAAAAATACGAACAGAAAACCAAAACGTGCTAGATTGGTGGTTTCACCAAATCTTAGCGCTTCCGCTCTGATACCAATTGTTGGATCGAGAAGCGTCGCTAGAGGGGGGGTGAATAGCGATCGTAAATCTTTTCTTTTTCGTTCGTTCGATACGCAAAGTAATCACAGCGGAAAATAAATGAACATGTTTATTTTACTTGGTTCACAACCCAAAGGTTGCTACTCCAAGGCCCTATCGGTCCTAGACCGCGTACGGAGGGAAAAGCACTATAACGTCTCCTCCTCGTTGGAGGTAGGAGACAACGATCACAAAACCGAATATACGAGGATGAGGCAACAAGTCTACCTCACCTCGTTATGAAGAAAAACAAAGAATACAATATCAAAAATATTACTTGATTCTGCTGCCGATGAAGAAGATCGAAACTTGACATCGCGTCGGCGTTATGACGATGTTGGAGCGTTGGCATTGTAAAAGCACTTGATTAATAAACTTGATGTTTTTTGGAGTTGGAATCCTCCTCCTTTTATAGACTTTGGCCTCTGAATTTGTCTCCCTTTTTTTTTGGAATGGATCATGAAGTTATCCAAATTTTATCGCGAAGTGGTCGCGTCAAACATTATCCGTTTTGACCTAGCGCAAAGGCTGAGTCGTCGCCATCAGTCGACTGATGCCTCTCATCAGTCGATTGATGACAGTCGACTGATGCCTCTCATCAGTCGACTGATAACTGTCGACTGCCCAATGTCCAGTAGTCGACTGCCAGCCTGGCCACTTCCCTGCAGTAAGAGGTTAGCTCGGAAAATGATAAATGCAACGATTTCTAACCGTCCGATCTCGACCTAGACCTTCCACAGGAAGTCTTAGTCGGATCATCGCCTAAGGTCATCCCCGTAAAGAGGACACGACCTTACCATCTCTCACTCACATGAGCTTACCTCGATACTTAATTTGTAGCTCTCGCTTCCAGCCTTCCACTCGATTCCTTCGGCTCCCTCCGAAGTCACTCGAGTGTAGCCCGACTACCGCGGCTTCCTCCGGGTGTCGCTAGCCTTCAGCTCTAGCTTTAGTACCTTTCTACACACTCGATTTAGCTCGTGAGATAACGATGTAAACTTAACTTTGTGTCTTTGACATAATCAAAACACAGGTTCGATTATCTGGTGCCCCTGCACCAACATATTCTTGCATTAATAAAGGCAAAGATTGATTATTATATTTCTTTATGTGTGTGCCAGCTAAATAAATATAATAATGCCCATGAATAGTAGGTTATTATCTACAGTATATCAATTGGTAGAATTGATTATGAGAAGCTGTAGAGAACACTATTCTTAAATATTCCTAGTCGAGTATTGTATTAATAGACAAGGGCTATATTGATACATTGAGACTAGCATGTAGGTCAATGGATGACTTGATCTCACAAGTCATGGATATGTGATATCACATTGATACATGGGTATATATATATAGGAGACTATATATACTGAATTGACCCACCATGAGAAAGTATCATGGATCGTTATATGAGTGTCATATACTTTCTCATGTGACTATTGGTGTGAATAGTCCTTAGACCTGAAGTCACTACGGTTCCCTACATAAGGAGTTATGTACTTTGGTATCGTCTAACGTCACACCGTAATTGGGTGACTATAACGGCGATCACTGAGTATGTAACGAATTATGCGGAGGGATGTGAGTGATGTAGATGAGATCTATCCCTCCCATATGACGGGAGTGATATCTTTGGCCTCTTGATAGAGTAGGACCACGAAATGCATGGTCATGCTCAAATGAGTCAATATGAGATATTGAGCTCATTTGTTTGAGTGAGTCTACTTGGGGATCAAGAAAAATAAAGATTGATAAGAGGGTGACACGGTCTATGCCTCATTGATCGATCTGAGATATCAAGGATAGAAGGACACTGTCATATGATAATAGTCACGGAAGAGGTTGTCGGATCTCGACATTCTCATCACTTGGGTAGCAATGATGTATTGCTAGATGCCGCTCATTGCTTATGTATCTAAAATGGTTTTGGATACATTGCCAACGTTATGAGAGCCTATAGGGTCACACACAAAGAACATATTATTTTGGAGAGGAAATCATTTTGGTTTGACTAAAATGAATTATTAGTTAATTGGATTAACTAGAATGAGTAAGACTCATTACTTGGCTAAATTTGAGTTGGACTCAAATTGGTTTATGTTGAGTTAGACTCAAGTCAAACCAAGAGAAGAAGGCTAAAATGATTAATCATAATTAATCATGTAATACACTAATTAATCATGTAATACACGAATTAATAAATGGGATTTAAAAGCTCATTAATGTGCATTTAATGAGCATTAATTGACTTCCTTTCTTTTACCATGGAGAATAAGGAAGTGCATTTAATGTCTCATTAAGGTGTATTATTGCTTCTTCTTCTTCTTCAACGTGAGAATGAAAAACAAATTGAATCTAATTTTATTTTGTTCTCAAAAGCCAAGTATAGAGTAAAAAAGAGAGACCTTGGCGTGGTTGCTAGCACAACCGAAAGGGTTTACCTCTTCTCTCCAAGATCGTGTGTGTGTGCACCGTAGAGGCGTGGACATTCTGACCACGCTGAGATCCGCAAGTGTTGCTGACTGGAATTCGAAGGGCATGCTTCGAAGGTAATCTCGATTCCTATAGGATAGAATCGATAATAGAAATGAGTATGTTTTTTTTGCTTGGATCTATGGAGGGATCCTAAGTTTTCCGCTGTGAAATTTATTTATCGCTCGGGATCCCTACAGTGGTATCAGAGCCACTTGTGAAAAAAATGATACACATTTTTTTTAGATGTTTTATGTGATATAAACATGAGATTAGTTTTATTATGTTTTTTTTTTGCCGACTCGGTATATGTCCGAGTTGATTTAGCCAAGCAGATAGTCTGCCGAGTGGGCTGAATCAAGTCGGATGGTGCCGACTCGGTCTATGTCCGAGTTGATTTAGCCAAGCAGATAGTCTGCCGAGTGGGCTGAATCAAGTCAGATGGTGCCGACTCCGCCTGTGTCCGAGTTGATTCAGCCAAGCAGATGGTCTGCCAAGTGGGCTGGTTCAAGTCGGACGGTGCTAAACACACCTAGCCATCTGGAGGTCTCAGGTTCATAGAGATGGACAAAATGGGCAGTGACTCATAAGATGAATTAGCAAAAAAAAAAAAGTTTTGCTAATCGCCGTGGTGTTGCGGCTAATCAGCATAGCGGCTTAAAAATTGCACATAATAAAACTGATAAATAAAATAATTTATTAAATCATTGTGAATGATTTGTATATGGTGCATGGTTATGGCCTAGGACCCAATATGATTGTGGTTATGTGTTGTAATTCATAATACGGTCTGCGTGCCGTCATATGTATGTGGGTGTTGTAATTTTTTTTTACACGGCCTGCGTGTCATGCCTTCACTTCTATTTTATAGTTATAAAATAGATTTAGACTCGAATGTAACTCGAGTGTTCTCATTTTGTAATATACAAAATAAATAAGCAATGAAAGTCCATTGAAGGTGGATGTTACAAGGACGATGCTGACAACACATGCTGACCAAAGGAAGCACTTGGAGAAGATGTTATCCCTAGGGTAACCAATCGATTTTCTCATTGGCTTGAGAAATCGTAGAATAAGGGCCATAACCATGTCACGTTTAGCGTATATGTGATATATTTTGTGTATATGTGATGCATACTAGATAATTTGTTATCTTAAAATTAAGTCAAATGAATATGCCTACCAAAGTTTGGTACTCATAAACTACCTCGATCATTTGTGTTGGGTTTGCCAAAACAAAGCAGCGCATTTTATCTTGGTAGAGTGCGAGAGGACAATTGTGATGTACCGCTATCAAACTTTGGATGAGACTTCACTAAGTGTCTCAATTAGATTGAGAAATACTTAGAGGCATTTCCTAATAGTTAGGAGACACGGATAAGAGAACATTTATACTAAGTCTTGGGCGATTAGCCAAAGCTAACTCAAGATGATGTATAATGTGAATCTTGATCCTTTATTCCAAGAGTTGCATACGATGCAATTGGTAAAATATTACCTACCTAGTGATACTAAATCTTGGGCGATTAGCCAAAGCTAACTCAAGGTGAGGTATGATGTGGATCTTATCCCACATGAACTTGAAGCTCAATAGAACTGGTATGACTAGCTCCTATTGAAGCTAAAGGAATCAGTGGGAGTCTCATTTAATTAAAGGCCTAATTAAATGATTTTAGATATAATACTTAATTTTGCATATTATTTCTGTTGTAGATTACTATGTCTTCAAATACGTCAAATACCCTCTCTCTGCGATCAGTCCTTGAGAAGGACAAACTTAATGGAGCAAACTTCATTGACTGGTTCAGAAATTTGAGAATAGTTCTCAAACAGGAGCGGAAACTCTATGTCCTAGAGCAACCCATTCCTTAACCACCCACCAATAATGCTACTCGTACAGATAAGGATGCATACAAGAAGCATCAAGATGATGCATTAGATGCATCATGCCTTATGCTTGCAACCATGAACTCTGAGCTTCAGAAACAACATGAGAACATGGATGCCTTCGATATGGTTGCACACTTGAAGCAACTATATCAAGGGCAGGTGAGGTACGAGAGATCTGAGGTATCTAAGGCATTATTTTCATGCAAAATGCAAGAAGGAACACCCGTAGGAACTCATGTACTCAAGATGATTGGGTATGTTAAGAACCTTGAAAGATTGGGGTTTCCTTTAGGCCAAGAGTTGGCCACTGACCTTATTCTATATTCGCTGCCTAGAGGCTTTAGTCAATTTGTCATGAATTATTACATGAGCGAAATTGACAAACCATTGCCTGAGCTCTTAAGCATGTTGAGAACTGCTGAGAGCAATCTTAAGAAGATGCAACCTGGTACTAATGATGTACTTATGGTTAAAAAGGGCAAGGGTAAGAAAAAGTCTAAAGGCAAGGGTAAGACCCAGAATAAAGATAAGGACAAAGCATTGAAGCCTAAAGGTAGGGTGGCCAAGGAAGGGACTTGCTTCCACTACAAGGAAGTTGGACATTGGAAGAGGAACTGCAAAAAGTACCTCGAGGAAGTTCAGAAGAAGAAAGGAAGTGAGACTTCTACTTCAAGTATACATGTTATAGAAGTCAATCTATCTATTTCTTCCTCATGGGTATTGGATACCGGTTGTGCTTCTCACATTTGTACCAATGTGCAGGGCTTGAGAAGAAGTAGATCTTTGACAAAAGGAGAAGTGGACCTACGTGTTGGCAATGGCGCAAGAGTTGCTGCTATAGCTGTAGGAACATATTCCTTATCATTACCCAGTGGTTTAATTCTAGAACGTGAAGAGTGTTATTTCGTACCTGTAATAACTAAGAAACATTATGTCTATGTCTTGTTTGGACAAGAAAGGTTTTTCATTTATAATTAAGGACAAGTGTTGTTCTGTATATTTAAATGAAATGTTCTATTGCAGTGCACACTTGATGAATGGACTCTATGTTCTAGACCTTGAAAACCCAGTCTATAACATAAATACCAAACGATTCAAATCTAATCATTTGAATCAAACGTATCTTTGGCATTGTCGATTGGGTCACATAAATGAGAGTCGCATAGCCCAACTCCATAAGGATGGATTACTGGACTCATTTGATTTTGAATCATATGAGGTATGTGAATCTTGTCTTTTAGGCAAGATGACCAAGACTCCATTTAGTGGACAAGGCGAACCAGTGACAGATTTGTTAGGCCTCATACATAGTGATGTATGTGGTCCTTTCAAAGTCGCAGCCAGAGGAGGTTATCAGTACTTCATCACATTTACTGATGATTTCAGTAGATATGGATATGTGTATCTTATGAGACACAAATCAGAATCCTTTGAAAAGTTCAAAGAATTCAAGAATGAAGTACAGAACCAACTTGGTAAGAGTATTAAGATGCTTCGATCAGATCGAGGTGGGGAATACCTAAGCCAAGAGTTTAGTGACTATCTAGTTGAGTGTGGGATAAGATCTCAGCTCACTCCACCTGGAACACCACAGTTGAATGGTGTATCCGAGAGGAGAAATCGTACTCTATTAGATATGGTACGATCAATGATAAGTCATATAGAACTTCCTCCTTCCTTCTTGGGATATGCTCTAGAGACCGCCGCTTTCACACTTAACCGTGTTCCTTCTAAGGCAGTCGTAAAGACACCATATGAGATATGGACTGGGAAGAGTCCCAAGATGTCTTTAATGAAGATTTGGGCTTGTGAGGCTTACGTACGACGTTAAGTATCAGATAAACTAGGCCCCAAATCAGATAGATGCTATTTCGTTAGATATCCCAAGGAAACTAAGGGATATTACTTTTACAACCCCACACAAGGCAAAGTGTTTGTTGCCAGAAATGGTGTTTTTCTAGAAAGAGAATTTATTTCTAGAAAAATAAGTGGGAGTAAAATTGATCTTGAAGAAGTTCAAGATACACAAAATAGCACTGATACCTTAATGGAACAAGAACAGTCATCACAAGGAGTGGTGATACAACCTGTTCAGGTAGACTAAGCTCTGCGTAGGTCTGATAGGATACGTCATCAACCTGAGAGATATTCTTTTCTCTTGGATGACAATGATGGTATCATGCTTGATGAGCCGACATCCTATCAGGAAGTTGTAATGAGCCTAGATTCTGAGAAATGGCTCGAGGCCATGAGATCCGAAATGGAATCCATGTACACTAACCAAGTTTGGACTTTGGTTGATCCACCTGAAGGGGTCAAACCCATTAGGTGTAAGTGGGTCTTTAGGAGAAAGACTGACATGGAAGGTAATGTGCATACCTATAAAGGGCGATTGGTAGCAAAAGAATTCAAGCAGATTCATGGTATTGACTATGTTGAAACCTTTCCTCCAGTTGCGATGCTCAAATCCATTCGGATCATGCTTGCTATTGCAACTTACTATGACTATGAGATCTGGAAAATGGATGTCAAAACATCATTTCTTAACGGAAATCTACTCGAGGATGTGTATATGACACAACCTGAGGGTTTTGTCGATCCAAAGGATGCTGGAAAGGTTTGTAAGTTGCATAGGTCCATATATGGTTTAAAGCAAGCTTCTAGAAGCTGGAATCTTCGTTTCGATAATGCGATCAAAACGTTTGGTTTCATTAAGAACGAAGATGAACCTTGTGTCTACAAGAAGGTTAGTGGGAGCTCAATTGTTTTCCTCATATTGTATGTAGATGACATACTGCTCATTGGAAATGATATCCCTATGCTGCAGTCTGTGAAGACTTGGCTTGGGAATTATTTTTCAATGAAAGACTTAGGTGAAGCAGCCTATATTCTAGGCATCAAGATCTATAGAGATAGATCTAAGAGATTGCTTGGCTTGAGTCAGAGTACATATGTTGATAAGGTGCTTAAGCGTTTTGCCATGCAGAATTCCAAGAAGGGATTTTTGCCAATGTCACATGGTATGAGTCTTTCGAAGACTCAATCTCCCTCTTCTAAGGAGGAGAGAGATCACATGGATCAGATCCCTTATGCATCAGCTATAGGATCTATCATGTACGACATGATTTGTACTCGCCCCGATGTCTCGTATGCTTTAAGCATGACGAGCAGGTACCAGTCAGATCTCAGTGAATGTCATTGGATAGCTGTCAAGAATATTCTTAAGTACTTACGAAGGACAATAGAATATTTCTTGATATTTGGAGGCGATGAGGAGCTAGATGTAAAGGGTTACAGTGATGCGAGCTTCCAAACTGACAAGGATGACTCCAGATCGCAGTCAGGGTATGTATTTTGCTTGAATGGTGGCGCTATGAGCTGGAAGAGTTCGAAGCAGGACACAGTTGCAAATTCTACAACAGAAGCCGAGTATATTGCTGCGTCTTCTGCAGCAAAGGAGGCTATTTGGATCCGAAAGTTCATCACTGAGCTTGAGGTGGTTCCTAGCATAGCAGACCCAATAGACCTCTATTGTGACAACAATGGGGCTATTACTCAGGCTAAGGAACCTCGCTCTCATCAGAGGACCAAACACATACTGCGGCGGTATCACCTCATCCGAGAGATCATCAATAGAGGAGATGTTCAGATATGCAGAGTAAACACTGATGCTAACATTGCGGCTCCCTTGACCAAGACTTTGGCACAGAGGAAGCATGATGGTGACACTAGGTCACTGGGTCTTAGAGATTACAGTGATTGGCACTAGTGCTAGTGGGAGATTGTTTGTATGATCCCTTAGTGCCAATTATGAGATGATTGGTGAGGGAGACTTTTGTATTATATTCTTGCATTAATAAAGGCAAAGATTGATTATTATATTTCTTTATGCGTGTGCCAGCTAAATAAATATAATAATGCCCATGAATAGTAGGTTATTATCTATAGTATATCAATTGGTAGAATTGATTATGAGAAGCTATAGAGAATACTATTCTTAAATATTCCTAGTCGAGTATTGTATTAATAGACAAGGGCTATATTGATACATTGAGACTAGCATGTAGGTCAATGGATGACTTGATCTCACAAGTCATGGATATGTGATATCACATTGATACATGGGTATATATATATAGGAGACTATATATACTAAATTGACCCACCATGAGAAAGTATCATGGATCGTTATATGAGTGTCATATACTTTCTCATGTGACTATTGGTGTGAATAGTCCTTAGACCTGAAGTCACTACGGTTCCCTACATAAGGAGTTATGTACTTTGGTATCGTCTAACGTCACACCGTAATTGGGTGACTATAACGGTGATCACTGAGTATGTAACAAATTATGCGGAGGGATGTGAGTGATGTAGATGAGATCTATCCCTCCCATATGACGGGAGTGATATCTTTGGCCTCTTGATAGAGTAGGACCACGAAATGCATGGCCATGCTCAAATGAGTCAATATGAGATATTGAGCTCATTTGTTTGAGTGAGTCTACTTGGGGATCAAGAAAAATAAAGATTGATAAGAGGGTGACACGGTCTATGCCTCATTGATCGATATGAGATATCAAGGATAGAAGGACACTGTCATATGATAATAGTCACGGAAGAGGTTGTCGGATCTCGAAATTCTCATCACTTGGGTAGCAATGATGTATTGCTAGATGTCGCTCATTGCTTATGTATCTAAAATGGTTTTGGATACATTGCCAACGTTATGAGAGCCTATAGGGTCACACACAAAGAACATATTATTTTGGAGAGGAAATCATTTTGGTTTGCCTAAATTGAATTATTAGTTAATTGGATTAACTAGAATGAGTAAGACTCATTACTTGGCTAAATTTGAGTTGGACTCAAATTGGTTTATGTTGAGTTAGACTCAAGTCAAACCAAGAGAAGAAGGCTAAAATGATTAATCATAATTAATCATGTAATACACGAATTAATCATGTAATACACGAATTAATAAATGGGGTTTTAAATGGGATTTAAAAGCTCATTAATGTACATTTAATGAGCATTAATTGACTTCCTTTCTTTTACCATGGAGAATAAGGAAGTGCATTTAATGTCTCATTAAGGTGTATTATTGCTTCTTCTTCTTCTTCAACGTGAGAATGAAAAACAAATTGAATCTAATTTTATTTTGTTCTCAAAAGCCAAGTATAGAGTAAAAAAGAGAGACCTTGGCGTGGTTGCTAGCACAACCGAAAGGGTTTACCTCTTCTCTCCAAGATCGTGTGTGTGTGCACCGTAGAGGCGTGGACATTCTGACCACGCTGAGATCCGCAAGTGTTGCTGACTGGAATTCGAAGGGCACGCTTCGAAGGTAATCTCGATTCCTATAGGATAGAATCGATAATAGAAACGAGTATGTTTTTTGCTTGGATCTCTGGAGGGATCCTAAGTTTTCCACTGCGAATTTTTGTTTATCGCTCGGGATCCCTACAGAAACCGTGTCCTATATATTAGGATGATGATGTCCCCTTGAGGAGCTCATAAGGTTCATCATGTAAACCCTACAGGTGGACTTGGTCTGACATGATGATAAGGTTGAGTGGTACTACTCATGGAATTAGATGTTGATTAATTAATTGTCAATAAATTAATTAATTGATGGACATTCGAGATCTTAAACACGGGGAGATATTTGTACAATTAATATATGGAGCCCATATTTATTTATGGGGTTGGTGAGGTAGATCAATGATAATCCTCTAGTGGAATGGATCATCATTAATGGATCGGACTTTATGTGCACTAGATCCATTGGGTGGCCAAGATCCAACTCCTCCTCATGGTCCCTATTGTAGCCTATTAAACCCCTCATGAAGCCTAGATCCGATGGTGGAAAATGGAACTCTAGATCCGTGGTGGAGGTTAAATCTCTAGATCCGATAGTGGAGATTAAATCTCTAGATCCGACGGTTGAGATTAAATCTCTAAATCTGACGGTGGAGATTAAAAGGAGGCTTAAGCCTAGCTCTATAAAAGGAGGGCTAAGGCTTGGGCGGCATATGATCTTTGAGAGATTAGGGTGTTGCTTCCTTGGCTCTTGGGCAGCAAGATATTGAAGGTTAGGGTTTTGTATCCTTGGTCGACGGCTAGGGTTTGGTGGATTCTCCTCCCTTGGTCGGCGCCCTCCATTAAAGGTTGTCGGCGCTCATCCATTGAAGCAAGGCCGGCCCTCATCTCTTGAAGCAAGGCCGACGTTCATCCATTGAAGTTGGCCGACGCTCAACCCTCTCCCTCTCCTTAGGGCCGACGAACACCAAGGAGTTTGTCTTTGGTGGTTGGCGCAAGTAAGGAGAAGAAGGGTGCTTTTCTTCTTCCTTTTGTTCGGAGCAAACAAGAAAAGGAAGATACTCAATCTAGGAGGCTTCGACTTTTGGAAGATCATCGCCCACACGACATCCAAAAGGAGGAAGGACATACAATAGAAGACCTTGAGGTAAACAAGAGGTATAATTCTTGTTTATGCATGTTTTCTTATTCTATGCAAGTTGTATGTATTGTATGTGGCTAATTTACTTGGACCCCGAAGACAAACACAAAAACCGACGATCTGTACATCGTCTATTCCGCGGCTAATCATATATAAGAGGTAGGTTGCTTGAACAACAAGTTTGTTCAAGTGACCGCTCTATTCGAATAGCACAATGATGGATCAGTTGCATGGGTAATCCCTCTTCGTCAAGGATTAATTTTTTAATCCGGGGACGTAGATGGGATTGCCATGCACAAACGACCGAGTTGAAGTGGGAAGCGAAGTTTACACCTTCAAGTGGTATCAAAGTCACGGTTTCCGATTTTGTGTGTTTAGGATTCAATTACTTTTATGCACTTATCATATATTGTATGTGTCGGATGATAGTAGGATGTGCGTAGGCTAACTTTTTGGTTGCAGGCATAAGATCCAACTATTATGGCCATATGTGTGTGTATGTGATTGGATGTGTGTAATTGTATTATTATTTGAATCCTCGGGGTTGACGAGGCTAGTATTTAATTTTTGTAATTAAGTACGGTATTGTTTAGCCACTTTTTTATTTTAGTTTACTTTCGATCTAGATTTCATGTACACTCCTTCGTGGAGTATAGGATCGATGGATGTAAATTAAAATAATTTTTCTCGGCTCGGATCTCCGAATGGCTTGTACATGGCATAGGGAGGAGTGGATGAGATGGCGATACGACGGGAGGCATATTGAAGAACAAAAGCCATAATAGTTGGAAAATAATTTTTTTTTCATATTTATTGCTTCTTGTTTGATATGCATGTCGTATGCTAGGAAAATTCCTCAATTTTAAATTACTAAGTGGGAGAGGGATATTTTTTTTTTAAATTCCCATGCCCTCCATTACTATTTGACATGTGATGCAAACAAACTTGGGCATCGGCTCTGAGTGCCTTCCTCCCCATCGGATGAGTTTGTTTTGCAGATCACAGGGTCGACTATGGTTATAGGAAATTATTTAAAAGTGTGTGGACTTCCCCATCAGAAGGCACATAACCCGAGATAATTGCCTTGGTACCGAGTAATGGTGAACACTTAGATGCAAATAGAAGTATCCTCCCCATCGGAGTCACTGCTTTTATTTGTAGGGCCGAAGAGGAACCAACTATTAATTTTATTTGTCAAAAAGTTAGGTTGGCAAGATAATAAAGTTAATGGGTAAAACCTCCTCATGTAGAATTCGTATACGTCCACACGATCGTGGCATACGATATTCTCGGTGTTTTAAGGTATTGGTTGATTTTAAAATTTTATTGTTTGAGGAATCAATAATTTTTTGAAATCTAATGTTTTGATCTATGTGATTCCTAGGTTTTTCAAAAAATAACTTTCAACCCGCTTATTGTGATACTAAAAGAGAATAAACTTACTAGACCCAATTATGTTGATTGTAAAAGGAATCTTGATATTGTCTTGACTGCTGAGGAGTACAAGTATGTACTCTTCGAAGAGTGTCCTCCTAAGCTTGCGGATGATTCTGGGGAAAAGGAGAAGGAGAGTTATAAGAAGTGGATAAAGGCTGATGAGATGGCGCGGTGTTATATTTTGGCTTCTATGTCAAATGTATTGCAACATCAGCATCAAGCCATGCCCACTGCTTATGACATGATGCTCAATCTCAAAGAGCTTTTCAGACACCAGAATCAGGCTGCTAGGTAGGAAGCCATGAGAAACTTGATGACAACCACCATGATCGAGGGAACACCCGTGAGGGATCATGTTCTCAAGATGATGGCTCATTTTAATGAGTTGGAAGTCCTTGGAGCTGAGATCGATGGGAAAACCCAGGTCGATATCATTCTCCAGTCTCTACCTAGGAGTTTTGAGCAGTTTTGCCTGAACTACAATATAAATAAGAGGTTGTATTCGTTGGCGGAGCTTTTGATAGAACTTCAGGCGAAAGAGGGGCTTTTTTGTCAGAGTGCTCGGGCTCAGGCCATGGTTGCCCAAAAGGTTTCTATTAGTGAAAGCCCTAGAGTCAATCATGTGATGATTGTTGTATAGACTTTATTGTATCATATTCCTATTTATAAAGGCATGGTTATTATATTTACTTGTATTGGTGCCAAATAACTAAATATAATAATGTCCTTGTGTAGTAGGTTCTTATCTATATCAATCGATTGGTTGAATCGATAATGAGATGATACAGAGAACACTACTCTTAAACATTCCTAGTCGAGTGTTAACATTCAGGGACAATGTTAATGCATAGATACTAGCATGTAGGTCAACACGATGACTTGATCTCACAAGTCATGGATATGAGATATCAAGTTGACACATGGGTATACATTGGAGAATGTATACTGAATGACCCGCCATGAGAGAGTATCATGGATCGTTATATGAGTGTCATATACTTTCTCATGTGGCTATTAGTATGACTATTAGTCCTTAGACCTGAAGTCACCATGGTTCCCTACCTAAGGAGTTGCATACTTTGGCTTCGTCAAACGTCACCCGTAAATGGGTGGACTATAAAGGCGATTACTAGGTATGTAACAAATTATGCGGAGGGATGTGAGTGATGTAGATGGGATCTATCCCTCCTATATGACGGGGGTGACATCGATATTCTTGATAGAGTGAGACCACGAAGTGCATGGCCATGCCCAAATGAGTCAATATGAGATATGGAGCTCATTTGATTAGAGTGAGTCTACTTGGAGTTCAAGATATAGATTGTACCGAGGATGACACGGTCTATGCCTCAATTGGTCAATCTAGATGTCAAGGATAGAGGGACATTGTCAAATATTGTGAGAGTCATAATTAGTAGTCACAAAGGTGATGTTGGAGCTCAACATTCTTGTAACTTGGGTAGCAATGATGTGTTGCTAGATACCGCTCATTGCTTATGTTCCTAAATCGGTTTAGGGACATTGCCAACGTTACAAGAACCTATAGGGTCACACACAAAGGGCAATTAGATGGAGATTAGGTTCTTATGATGAACCATGAGGATTAGGTTCATGTGATGAACCAAATTGGATTAAGAGTAATCCTAATTAGACTAATTGAGTTGGACTCAATTTGATTCAAGTGTTGAATGAGTCTAATTTACATTTGATTCATCAAATCAATTTAAATTAATGAATAGAGATTCATTAAATTAAATTGACTTGAATCAAATGGTTGGATTTGATCAACCATGGGAGATAATAGGTCAAGTTTGACTTGACTTGAGAGGGAAGATGAAAGGTCAAGTTTGACTTGACCAAATGCCATGTCATGATGATGACTTGGCATGGCCGGCCAATGATGATGTCCACATCATCATTGACACATCATGGGGTGTCACCTCATGAGGGAGACCAAGAGTCATTGTCTCTTGGAGTTACATGCATGCATGTAACCCCCTCTCCATGAAGTGGTCGGGCACTTGATTTGCATTAGATGTAAAATTCATTATTGTGAGTTACTCCAACTTGATCTTCTTCCTTGGATCATCCTCTCAAGCTCCCCTCTCCTCCTTGGGCGAAATTCCTAAAGAGTGCTAGCACACTCTAAGGTATTTTCTCCAGCAATTTGTCCGTGTGGATACCATTAGAGGAGTGTTCACTTGACACTCTTGAGTTCCGGCGAAACATTTGGACGAGTGGGATAAGCGAAGGGCGTCGCATCGAGGGTAACACTCTCACCTTCTAGATCTAAGGTAGATCTAGGTTTACTTAGCACATACATGTTTTTATTTTTATATATCTTTGCACGGATCCATGGCCGGACTTCCAGGGTTTCCGCAACGCAAAAAGCGGTTTTTGCGGCTCGGAAAGTCCAATAGTGGTATCAGAGCCACGTGTGAAGCATGTATGTGTTTCATTTTTGTAGTTTTTGTATTAGATATAAAAATTACAGATTTTTATGTTTCTGTAAATTTCCTATTTTTATAGAATTTTTGGGTATTTTTCTCGAAGAGTCGAAGCAACGAGTGTTGGGACACTTGTAGGCTTCAACCATCGAGAAAAACTCTCCGAAATGGTGAGTTCTCACTTTAGGTTTTTGGAAAAACAACTTAAGTTGCTGTAAGATCATAGTAGAGACACTCGCAAAGTTTATTTTGCGAGTAGGGGTGCTGCCCCTATCCCCGAAAGGGGCCTTGTCCTGCGATCGTGCCCGGAAACCGCTTAGCGGGACCGTTACGGAGAGGTGACTCATAAAATTGGAAAAAAAAATAGTAAAAATTATAGAAATTTTCTGTAAAAATATATAGTTTAGAATTATGTATAATTCTGTGATTGTCATGGCCCAATGACCCCAATTTGAATGGATTATGATGTGTTGTAATTCATAATACGGCATGCGTGCCATTTTTGTGGTTGTGCGTGTTGTATAGTGTATGCAACCTGCGCATCGTACCTCTTCTTTTAAAATTCTAGTTGTAAATAGTTTAAGACTCGAATGTAACTCGAGTTTCATGTTTGTAATGTACATGATGTGGATCTTGTCCCGCAAGAATTATAGCTAGTTTGTATGAATCTAGTAATGTGATTTGACCACATCCATAACTCGATTCTACAAAATTCCTATAATTCAGTTGGAGCATCATTTGATTAAAGGCCTAATTAAATGATAAAAGGAATATGATATTAATTCTCTGCATTGTATGTTGTAGATTACTATGTCGACAAACACGAACACTCTCTCTCTGCGTTCTATCCTTGAGAAGGACAAGCTCAAAGGAGCAAATTTCCTGGATTGGTACAAGAACCTAAGAATCGTTCTCACCCAAGAAAGGAAACTGTACATCATGGAGCAGCCCATTCCGGAGGCACCTTCTGCCACTTGCATGCGAGCTGACAAAGATGCTTACAAGAAGCATCAAGATGATGCATTAGATGTGTCATGTCTAATGCTCACGACAATGAACTCTGAGCTTCAGAAGCAACATGAGTTCATGAATGCTTATGATATGGTTGGACATCTTCGTCAACTATATCAAGGAAAAGCAAGGCATGAGAGATATAAAGTCTCTAAGGCATTGTTTGGGTCAAAAATACAAGATGGGACTCCCGTAGGTCCATATGTACTCAAGATGATTGGGTACGTAGAAAACCTATAAAGGTTGGGATTCCCACTTGGCCAAGAGTTGGCCACTGACCTGATCTTTCAATCTTTTCCACAAGCCTACAATCAATTTGTCATGAATTACAATATGAATGAAATTGATAAGCCACTGCCTGAGATGCTCAGCATGTTGAGAACTGCTGATCTCAACCTTAAGAAAGGAAAATCTGACTCCATTATGATGGTGCAAAAGAAGAAAGGCAAGGGCAAGCCTAAAGGTAAGGGAAAGTCCCAATCCAAGGGCAAAGGCAAAGAACTTAAACCCAAAGGAGGGGTGGCCAAGGAAGGGGCTTGCTTCCACTGCAAGGAAGCTGGACACTGGAAGCGTAACTGCAAGGCATACCTGGAAGATCTTGAGAAGAAGAGAAGTGAGACTTCTACTTCAGGTATAAATGTTATAGAAGTCAATCTATCTATTTCTTCATCATGGGTATTAGATACCTGATGTGCATCTCACATTTGTACCAATGTGCAGGCGCTGAGAAATAGCAGGGCATTGACAAAGGGCGAGGTGGACCTACGAGTAGGCAATGGAGCAAGGGTTGCTGCTGTTGTTGTAGGAACTTATGATCTATCTCTTCCCTCTGGGCTTGTACTAGAATTAGATGAATGTTGTTATATGTCTGCCTTAATTAAGAACATCATTTCGGTTTCTTGTTTGGACAAGAAAGGATTTACATTTATAATAAAGAACAAATGTTGTTCAGTTTATTTAAATGATATGTTCTATTGTAGTGCACCTCTAATGAACGGACTCTACTTTCTAGACTTAGAGAACCCTATCTATAACATAAGTACCAAAAGGTTCAAGTCAAATGAGTTGAACCAAACCTATCTCTGGCATTTTCTCTTAGGTCACATAAATGAGAGTCGCTTATCTCAGCTCCATAAGGATGGGTTGCTAGACTCATTTGATTTTGAATCATATGAGACATGCGAGTCTTGCCTTTTAGGCAAGATGACCAAGACTCTCTTTAGTGGACACAGCGAAAGAGCAATGGACTTGTTAGGACTTATACATAGTGATGTATGTGGCCCTTTCAATGTTGCAGCTAGAGGTGGTTACAGGTACTTCATTACATTTACTGATGACTTCAGTAGATATGGTTATGTGTATCTTATGACACATAAATCAGAATCCTTTTAAAAGTTCAAAGAATTCAAGAATGAAGTACAAAACCAGCTTGACAAGAGTATTAAGATACTTCGATCAGATCGAGGTGGTGAATAACTTAGCCATGAGTTTCGTGACTATCTAGCTGAGTGTGGGATTCTATCCCAACTCACTCCTCCTGGAACATCACAGTGGAATGGTGTATCCGAAAGGAGGAATCGTACCCTATTAGATATGGTACGATCTATGATGAGTCACACAGATCTTCCTATATCCTTTTGGGGATATGCTCTAGACACAGCAGCCTTTACCCTTAACCGTGTACCATCCAAGGCTGTGATAAAGACACCATATACGATATGGACAGGGAGAAATCCCAAGATGTCTTTCATGAGGATTTAGGCTTCGTTCGTCAAGTCTCGAGACAAGGGACCCAAATCGACAGGTGCTATTTTGTTGGATATCCCAAGGATACAAAGGGATATTACTTCTACATTCCCACAAGACAAAAGTGTTTGTGGCAAAGACTGGAGTTTTTCTAGAAAGGGATTTTGTTTCTAGAAAAACTAGTGGGAGTACGTTCGATCTTGAAGAAATTCAAGATAAGGACCATAGCACTGAGGCCTTGATGGAGGTTGAACAGGAACCACAAAGTGTTGTGGGTGATGAGGTTATTGTACAAAGAGTTATGGAACAACCACCTGTCCATTTAGACCTACCTCTTCGCAGGTCTGATAGGGTACGTCATCAGCCTGAGAGATATTCATTTCTCTTGTCTGACCATGATGACGTTATGCTCATTGAGAATGAGCCTATCTCCTATCAGGAAGCTGTGATGAGCCCAGATTCTGAGAAATGGCTAGAGGCCATGAGATCCGAGATGGAATCCATGTACACCAACCAAGTATGGACTCTGGTTGATCCACCTGAAGGGGTCAAACCCATTGGGTGTAAGTGGGTCTTTAGGAGAAAGACTGACATGGATGGACTTACGCATACCTATAAGGGCCGATTGGTGGCTAAAGGTTTCAAGAAAATTCATGGTATTGATTATGATGAAACCTTTTCTCCAGTGGCGATGTTTAAGTCCATTCGGATCTTGCTTGCTATTGCAGCATACCACGATTATGAGATCAGGCAGATGGATGTCAAAACCGCATTTCTGAATGGAAACTTACTCGAGGATGTGTACATGACACAACCTGAGGGTTTTGAAGATCCACAACATACTGGGAAAGTATGCAAACTACAAAGGTCTATTTATGGGCTAAAGCAAACCTCTCGGAGTTGGAATCTTCGATTCGATGATGCAATCAAACAGTTTGGTTTCATTAAGAATGAAGATGAACCCTGTGTCTACAAGAGGGTTAATGGGAATACAGTTGTCTTCCTTGTATTATATGTGGATGACATACTACTCATTGGGAATGACATCCCTTCGCTACAGTCTGTAAAGACTTGGCTGGGGACGTGCTTCTCAATTAAGGACTTAGGTGAAGCAGCCTGTATTCTAGGCATCAAGATCTATAGAGATTGATCTAAGAGATTGCTTGGCATAAGTCAGAGTACATACATTGACATGGTATTACTATGGTTTGCCATGCAGAATTCCAAGAAGGGACTTCTGTCGATGTCACATGGTGTGAGTCTTTCGAAGACTCAAAGTCCCTCTTCTAGAGAGGAGAGAGACCGCATGGATAAGATCCCTTATGCATCTGCCATAGGATTTATCATGTCTGTCATGCTATGTACTCGTCCTAATGTCTCGTATGCTTTGAGCATGACGAGTAGATACCAGTCAGATCCAGGTGAGCGTCACTGGATAGCAGTCAAGAATATTCTTAAGTACTTGAGAAGGACTAAAGAATATTTCTTGATATTTAGAGGCGATGAGGAGCTAGCTATAAAGGGTTACAGATATGCCAGCTTCCAAACTGACCAGGATGATTATAGATCACAGTCAAGGTTCATGTTTTGCTTGAATGGTGGCGCTGTGAGCTGGAAGAGTTTGAAGCAAGACACAGTTGCTGATTCTACAATAGAAGCCGAGTATATTGCTGCATCTGAGGTAGCAAAGGATGCAGTTTGGATCTGCAAGTTCATTATTGAGCTTGGGGTGGTTCCTAGCATAGCAGATCCCATAGAGCTATATTGTGACAACAATGGAGCGATTGCACAGGCTAAGGAACCTCGCTCACACCAGCGGACCAAACACATACTACGGCGCTTTCATCTCATTCGAGAGATTATCGATAGAGGAGAAGTGAAGATTTGCAGAGTACCCACAGAGGCTAACATCGCAGATCCCTTGACCAAGGCTTTGGCACAGAAAAAGCATGATGGTCACACTAGGTCATTGGGTATTAGATACTACGGTGATTGGCACTAGTGCTAGTGGGAGATTGTTAGTGAAATCTCTAGAGTCAATCATGTGTTATTGTTGTATAGACTTTATTGTATCATATTCCTATTTATAAAGGCATGGTTATTATATTTACTTGTATTGGTGTAAAATAACTAAATATAATAATGTCCTTGAGTAGTAGGTTCTTATCTATATCAATCGATTAGTTGAATCGATAATGAGATGATATAGAGAACACTACTTTTAATCATTCCTAGTCGAGTGTTAACATTCAGGGACAATGTTAATGCATAGAGACTAGCATGTAGGTCAACACGATGACTTGATCTCACAAGTCATGGATATGAGATATCAAGTTGACACATGGGTATACATTGAAGAATGTATACTGAATGACCCACCATGAGAAAGTATCATTGATCGTTATATGAGTGTCATATACTTTCTCATGTGGCTATTAGTATGACTATTAGTCTTTAGACCTGAAGTCACCATGGTTCCCTACATAAGGAGTTGCATACTTTGGCTTCGTCAAACGTCACCCGTAAATGGGTGGACTATAAAGGCGATTACTAGGTATGTAACAAATTATGCGGAGGGATGTGAGTGATGTAGATGGGATCTATCCCTCCTATATGACAGGGGTAACATCGATATTCTTGATAGAGTGAGATCACGAAGTGTATGGCCATGCCCAAATGAGTCAATATGATAAATGGAGCTCATTTGATTAGAGTGAGTCTACTTGGAGTTCAAGATATAGATTGTACCGAGGATGACATGGTCTATGCCTCAATTGGTCAATCTAGATGTCAAGGATAGAGGGACATTGTCACATATTGTGAGAGTCACAATTAGTAGTCACAAAGGTGATGTTGGAGCTCAATATTCTTGTAACTTGGGTAGCAATGATGTGTTGCTAGATACCGCTCATTGCTTATGTTCCTAAATCGGTTTAGGGACATTGCCAACGTTACAAGAACCTATAGGGTCACACACAAAGGGCAATTAGATAGAGATTAGGTTCATATGATGAACCATGAGGATTAGGTTCATGTGATGAACCAAATTGGATTAAGAGTAATCCTAATTAGACTAATTGAGTTGGACTCAATTTGATTCAAGTGTTGAATGAGTCTAATTTAGATTTGATTCATCAAATCAATTTAAATTAATGAATAGAGATTCATTAAATTAAATTTACTTGAATCAAATGATTGGATTTGATCAACCATGGGAGATAAGAGGTCAAGTTTGACTTGACTTGAGAGGGAAGATGAAAGGTCAAATTTGACTTGACCAAATGCCATGTCATGATGATGACTTGGCATGGCCAGCCAATGATGATGTTCCACATCATCATTGACACATCATGGGGTGACACCTCATGAGAGAGACCAAGAGTCATTGGCTCTTGGAGTTACATGCATGCATGTAACCCCCTCTCCATGAAGTGGACGGCCACTTGATTTGCATTAGATGTAAAATTCATTTTTGTGAGTTACTCCAACTTGATCTTCTTCCTTGGATCATCCTCTCAAGCTCCCCTCTCCTCCTTGGCCGAAATTCCTAAAGAGTGCTAGCACACTCTAAGGTATTTTCTCCACCAATTTGTCCGTGTGGATACCAATCGAGGAGTGTTCACTTGACACTATTGAGTTCCGGCGAAACATTTGGACGAGCGGGATAAGCGAAGGGAGTCGCATCAAGGGTAACACTCTCACCTTCTAGATTTAAGGTAGATCTAGGTTTACTTAGCACATACATGTTTTTATTTTTATATATCTTTTCACGGATCTGTGGCCGGACTTCCAGGGTTTTCGCAATGCAAAAAGCGGTTTTTGCTGCTCAGAAAGTCCAACAGTTTCTACTTCTAAGCTGAAAGGCAAGAAGAAGAAGAAATAAGGTGGGACAAAGGTGGCGGGAGGATCTCAGAGAGGAGTGAAGAAGTCGAAAGGCAAGTGCTTCACTTGCAAGCAGACTGGACATTGGAAGAAGGACTGCCCCAATCATAAGCAGAACAAAGGTATATCTTTTGGTCTAGTCGTTGAAACATGTTTAGCGATGTTATCTACCGGCACCTGGTGTGTAGATACGGGAGCCATTGATCATGTCTACAATATTTTGTAGGGGAGAAGATTACCGTTTACTTGGTGTGTAGATACGAGTTCCAGGAAACCAGATGACTGGCTGAGGAGGAGATTACCGTTTACTTGGGCGATGCTACGAAGGAGGCGGTTGTTGCAGTGGGAGATGTTTATTTATATTTTGATAAGAATAAAACTTTGGTTCTGAGAAATTGCCTTTATATACCTTTATTTTAAAAAAAATTGATTTCGGTTTCTAAATTATTTTTGGATGGATATTCTATTTCTTTTAATGACAGAGTTGTTATAAAAAGGAATAGGGAGATTATCTGTTCTGGTGCATTGATAGGAAATTTATATACCCTTGAACGAAAATCTCCCACAATGCAAATAGAAGTAAATAACTCTTCTTCTAAATTAAATAAGAGAAAAGAACCTTCGAAAATGAACCAAACATATCTTTGGCATCTAAGGTTAGGTCATATTAACCTAAGTAGAATTCAAAGGTTGATAGCTGATGGACCTCTGGGTTCATTAGTGGTGGAAGATTTCCCAACCTGCGAATCTTTCTTGGAAGGTAAAATGACCAAGAGGTCTTTTAAGGCCAAGGGGTATAAAGCCAAAGATGTGTTGGAATTGGTTGATTCATATTTGTGTGATCCTATGTCTATCTAGGCTAGAGGTGGTTTTGAATATTTCATCTCTTTTATAGATGATTATTCAAGATATGGATACATTTACTTGATGCACCGCAAGTCTGAATGCTTTGACATGTTCAAAGAATTCAAGGCTGATGTGGAGAAACGTCAAGGTAAAAGTATCAAGACACTACGATCTGATCGTGGTGGTGAGTACCTCTTGGGAGAGTTTAGTAATTACTTATCAGAGGTTGGGATTCAATCCCAATTGTCTGCACCTGGCACACCCCAGCAGAATGGTGTAGCAGAGCGAAGGAATAGGACTCTTATGGAGATGGTTAGATCGATGATGAGTTATTCTGAGTTGTCAAATTCGTTCTGGGGGTATGCTCTCGATACAGCAGTGTATATTCTGAACTTGGTACCATCTAAAGCAGTGCCTTCTACTCTCACAGAATTGTGGACTCAGCGAAAGCCTAATCTGAGACATATTCAGATTTGGGGGAGTCCAGCATATGTGCTGAAGGCATATGCTGGTAAGTTG
Source organism: Wurfbainia villosa (assembly GCA_025175895.1). NCBI lineage: Eukaryota > Viridiplantae > Streptophyta > Magnoliopsida > Zingiberales > Zingiberaceae > Wurfbainia > Wurfbainia villosa. The sequence goes on from CM046001.1 coordinate 87,019,306, forward strand.
GAACCTCGTACAGAAGTGTGCATGTTCATTGGCTATCCTAGAGGAACAAAAGGTTATTTGTTTTATAGTCCTAGAGATCAGAGGGTGATCGTTAGCACAAATGCCAGATTTCTAGAGGAAGACTATGTGATGAACCACAAGCCCATGAGTAAGATTGTTCTGGAGGAATTGAGAGGGGAAGTCACTACTTAAGTACCACCGGTACAAGAGGATATACCACAAGTGACTGCACCGCGTGTCACAGAGGATACACAGATGATACCTCGTCGTAGTGGGAGGGTTGTTAGACAGCCTGATAGATTTATGTTCTTGGGAGAATCTTCTGATTTGGTCCCTGGTGAACAAGAACCTGATCCCTAGACATATGACGAGGCAATCCAAGATAAAGATACGGTATCTTGGCAAAGTGCGATGAATTTTGAGATAGAATCTATGGATTCAAATCAGGTCTGGGAGCTAGTAGAACCACCCAATGGTGTAAAAACCATTGGATGCAAGTGGATCTACAAAAGAAAGAGAGGAATAGATGGGAAGGTTGAGTCCTTCAAAGCAAGGCTTGTTGCGAAAGGGTATACTCAGAAAGAGGGTATCGATTATGAGGAGACCTTTTCGTCGGTAGTCATGCTTAAGTGTATCCAGATTCTCTTATGTATTGCGGATCATATGGATTATGAGGTGTGGTAGATGGATGTCAAGACAGCTTTCCTTAATGGAAGTCTTGAGGAAAACATCTATATGAAGCAACCAGAGGGATTCATTGCAAAGGGCAAAGAGCATCTTGTGTGCAAGCTTAATCGATCCATTTATGGATTGAAGCAAGCTTCGAGATCTCGAAACATCTGCTTTGATGAGGTAATCCAGTCTTATGGATTTATTTAAAGTTCGAATGAGTCTTGTGTATACAAGAGATGTGACAAAAACGTAGTGGTATTTCTTGTACTATACGTAGATGACATTTTGTTAATTGGTAACAATGTCAAGGTGTTATCAGACGTAAGGGTATGATTGTCCAAACAGTTTGATATGAAGGACTTTAGAGAAGTGGGACACATCCTTAGGATCAAGGTTATAAGGGATCGCAGGAAAAGGATGTTGTGTTTATCTCAAGATTCATACATAGACACCATTTTGGCTCATTTTAGCATGCAGAACTCCAAGAAAGGTTTTCTACCTTTTAGTCATGGAGTCCCTTTATCTAAGGAGATGTGTCCTAGAACATCTAAGGAGATAGAGGAGATGAAGGTGGTTTCTTATGCTTCGGCAGTATGAAGCCTCATGTATGCTATGCTATGTACGAGATCGGATATCTACTTTGCCGTTGGCATGGTTAGCAGATATCAGAGTAATCTAGGATAGGGACATTGGACTACGGTAAAGCATATATTAAAGTACCTGAGAAGGACTAGGGATTATATACTGGTATACCAGGCAGATCAATTACTCCCTATGGGTTACACAGATTTCGACTTCCAATCAGATAGGGATAACAGTAAGTCTACCTCAAGTTTTGTGTTTACTTTGGGAGATGGAGCCATTGTATGGAGGAGTGTCAAGCAGAAATGTGTGGCGGACTCTACCATGAAAGCTGAGTATGTGGCAGCCTTTGAGGCGGTCAAAGAAGTTGTATGGCTCAGAAACTTCTTGATGGACTTGGATGTGATTCCTGGTTTGCCCAGAATTATCATAATTTATTGTGATAACAGTGGTGCAGTTGCAAACTCGAAGGAACCACGAGCCCATAAGTCAAGTAAACACATATAGCGCAAGTACCATCTGATACGAGAGATCGTAAAGCGGGTAGAAGTTGTTGTTGCCTAGATTGCATCAGAGGATGACCTGGTAGATCCTTTCTCTAAGGCCCTTCCAGCGAGAGCTTTTGATAGGCATGTGGAGGGAATGGGAATTAGATGTATGGCAGTATAAGGACAGCATAGTCTTTTAGTATAAGTGGGAGATTATTGGAATGTATACTGAAAAGTCTATCTTTTGTATGAACATCTTTATTTTTTAAATAAAAATCACATGATCATTGTTTCTATATTTATGGTTATGGATATTGTCTAATACATTACATTGTAGATAACATGGTGTGTAGTGTCACACGGGAGATCATGTTATCAGTTCCTTGTAGAGTATAAGTAAGGGCTCACAACCGAGATGGTTTTGGACAAACCATTGGTATGGTTGTAGTGTAATTTTGTATTAGTTTGTCTTGACCATAGAATTACACTAGTATACTTTGTGTGTATTGAGCAGGACCGACTTAGAGGTGATTCGATTTATTGCTGACTACATAATTGAATCGAACCTCGGATATTATGGTGTACATGCTCTTAATCCCGATATAATAATGGGCACATATACTTAGTATTTATTTCTTTGATTTACCAATGGGAGAGATTTATAGAGTAAATCGATAGGCTTGGTAAGTTGGAAAATGATATTATTTATATGGTATGCGTTGATTATAGGATGAAACTGTGTCCTATATATTAGGATGATGATTGTTGGATCGAGAAGCGTCGCTAGAGGGGGGTGAATAGAAAGCATAAATCTTTTCGTTCGTTCATTCGATACATGAGTAAGCACAGTGGAAAAATAAAAAGACACATTTATTTTTACTTGGTTCACAACCCAGCGGTTGCTACTCCAAGGCCCTAATAGTCCTAGACTGCGTACGGAGGGAAAAGCACTATAACGTCTCCTCCTCGTTGGAAATAGGAGACAACGATCACAAAACCAAAAGTACAAGGATGAGGTAACAAGCCTACCTCACCTCGTTACGAATAAAAACAAAGAATACGATAACAAAATATTTTTCTTGTTGCTGCTACCGACGAAGAGGATTAGAACTTGTCGTCGCGTTGGTGTTATGACGGTGTTGGAGCTTTGGCGTTGTAGGAGCACTTGAGAATAATCTTGATGATCTTTGGAGTTGGAATCCTCCCCTCCTTTTATAGAGTTTGGCCTCAGAATATGTCTCCTCAGAATTTGAAACAGATCACGAAGTGGTAACAAATTTTATCACGAAGTGGTCGCGTTAAATGTTATCCATTTTGACTTAGCACAAAGGTTGATTTGTCACCATCAGTCGACTGATGCCTCCCATTAGTCGACTGATGAGCATCAGTCGACTGCCCAATGTCCAACAGTCGACTGTCAGCCTGGCAACTTCCTTACAGTAAGAGGTTAGCTTGGAAAATGATAAATGTGACGGTTTCTAACTGTCCGATCTCGACCTATACTTCCACATGAAGTCTTAGTCGGATCGCCACCTACGGTCATCCCCGTACAGAGGACATGACCTTACCATCTCTCACTCACACGAGCTTATCTCGATACTTACTTTGTAGCTCTTGCTTCCGGCCTTCCACTCGATTTCTTCGCCTCCCTCCGAAGTCACTCGAGTGTCGCCCGACCACCGCAGCTTCCTCCGGGTGTCGCTAGCCTTCAGTTCCAGCTTTAGTACTTTTCTGTACACTCGATTTAGCTCATGAGATAACGATGTAAACTTAACTTTGTGTCTTTTCCATAATCAAAACACATGTTCGATTATCTGGTACCCCTGCACCAACAGATGATGTCCTCTTGAGGAGCTCATAAGGTTCATCATATAAACCCTGCAGGTGGGCTTGGTTCGGCATGATGATAAGGTTGAGTGGTACTACTCATGGAGTTAGATGTTGATTAATTAATTGTCAGTAAATTAATTAATTAACGGACATTTGAGATCTTAAACATGGGGAGATATTTGTACAATTAATATATGGAGCCCATATTTATTTATGGGGTTGGTGAGGTAGATCAATGATAATTCTCTAGTGGAATGGATTATCATTAATGGATCGGACTTTATGTGGGTTAGATCCATTGGGTGGCCAAGATCCAACTCCTCCTCATGGTCCCTATTGTAGCCTATTAAAACCCTCATGAAGCCTAGATCCAATGGTGGAAAATGGAACTCTAGATCCGACGGTGGAAATTAAATCTCTAGATCCGACGATGGAGATTAAATCTCTAGATCCGACAGTGGAGATTAAATCTCTAGATCCGACGGTGGAGATTAAAAGGAGGGCTAAGGCTTGGGCGGCATATGATCTTTGGGAGATTAGGGTTTTGCTTCCTTGGTTCTTGGGCGGCAAGATATTGGATGTTAGGGTTTTGTATCCTTAGCCGACGGCTAGAGTTTGGTGGATTCTTTTCCCTTGGTCAAAGCCCTCCATTGAAGGTTGTCGGCGCTCATCCATTGAAGCAAGGCCGGCCCTCATCTCTTGAGGCAAGGCCGGCGTTCATCCATTGAAGTTGGTCGGCGCTCAACGCTCTCCCTCTCCTTATGGCGAGCAGACACCAAGGAGTTTGTCTTTGGTGGTTGGCGCAAGTAAGGTGAAGAAGGGTGCTTTTCTTCTTCCTTTTGTTCAGAGCGAATAAGGAAAGGAAGATACTCGATCTAGGAGGCTTCGACTTTTGGAAGATCTTCGCCCACACAATGTCCAAAAGGACATACAATAGAAGACCTTGAGGTAAACAAGAGGTATAATTCTTGTTTATGCATGTTTTCTTATTCTATGCAAGTTGTATGTATTATATGTGGCTAATTTACTTGGACCCCGAAGACAAACACAAAAACCGACGATCCGTACATCGTCTATTCCGCGGCTAATCGTAGATAAGAGGTAGGTTGCTTGAACAACAAGTTTGTTCAAGTGATCGCTCTATTCGAATAGCACGACGATGGATCGGTTGCATGGGTAATCCCTCTTCGTCAAGGATTAATTTTTTAATCCGGAGACGTAGATGGGATCGCCATGCACAAGCGACCGAGTTGAAGTGGGAAGCGAAGTTTACACCTTCACCATGCACTTAGTGGTCTCACTCTATTAAGAATAACGATGTCACTCCCATCATATAAGATGGATAGATCCCATCTACATCACTCACATCCCTCTGCATAATTTGTTACATACCTAGTAATCGCCTTTATAGTCCACCCATTTATGGGTGACATTTGACGAAGCCAAAGTATGCAACTCCTTATGTAGGGAACCATGGTGACTTCAAGTCCAAGGACTAATAGTCACTTGAGAAAGTATATGACACTCATATAATGATCCATGATACTTTCTCATGGCAGGTCATTCAGTATACATTCTCTAATACATACCCATATGTCAACTTGATATCACATATCGATGACTTGTGAGATCAAGTCATCGAGTTGACCTACATGCTAGTCTCTTCACATTAACATTGTCCCTGAATGTTAATACTTGACTAGGAATTATTAAGAGTAGTGTTCTCTATATCATCTCATTATCGATTCAACCAATCGATTGATATAGATAAGAACCTTCTACTCAAGGAAGTTATTATACTTAGTTATTTGGCACCAATACAAGTAAGTATAATAACCATAAAGAAATTCCTTTATAAATAAAAATATGATACAACAAGTCCATACAACAATCATCACATGATTGGCTCTAGGGCTTTCACTAACAGTATATTCATTTCCTGAGAAATTAAGTCATTTTCAGAGCAATATATTTATTTCCTGATCAGTATGTTAATTTCCTGAGCACTATATTCATTTCCTGAGCAGTTAAGTCATTTTCATAGCAGTATGTGTATTTCCCGATCAATATGTTCATTTCTCGAGTTGTTATGTCATTTCCAAAGTAGTATGCTCATTTCCCAATTAGTATGTTCATTTCCCAAGTCATTTTTGGATTTCTGGATTTTCTTCTCAATATGGTGAAATAAGGAGGAAGAGGGTAAGCTAGGGGATAGGAGGCAGCAAGGGGAAGTTAAGGATGGCTAACTTAATATAACCACATTTATTTTTGTATTTTATTTAAATTAATATGCGGCAGGAAAATATAAGAAGATATTTTGAATTGAGGCGGGAAAAGTGGTTACAAGGACAGCTTGGCAAAGGGCATTAAAGTAAATTCCTCTCATAAAGGAGGTGGTTGATCCATCTATAAAATGGGCGGAGGAGGACAAAGCAGGGATGGTTGTTTCTTCACTATTTGGTACCTCTAATATCTCTTTCCTACTTCTTCTTCATTTCATTATTTTCTTCATACTCTTACTGACTTGAGCATCGGAGTGGCAACGTCGGGCAGTCGGTCCATATCTCACATTCCTTCTTCGAGTAGCGGATCTAACTCTACTTCCAAGATCTAAGGTGATTTCAGGAACAAATCTCTTTTTATCTCATTTTCAACCTTCTTTGTTATCATATCTATCAATCCACAAGGGGAAGGGAGATCTCAGTAGGTCTAAGAAGTTGACACTATCAAATTGGCGACATCTATGGGAAATCTGAACAAAAAGTTGTGATGGTGAACACTAGGCGAACGTAGAAAGAGCCGATGGAGGAGGTGAAATCTATCTCTAGCACCTCCAAAGGAGGCACTAGCAAAAGGCATCAAGAGCCCTTGCATCAGGAGGATCTTATGCAAGTGATGGTTGAGATGATGGATCAAATGTCACAAAGGGCCACCCCAAAGAATATTAAAGAAGATGATGTTTCTGATGGTGATTCTGAAGAAGAAGCAGATAGAATGTCTCGGCCAAAGAGAGGTTCCTCTCATGCTGGCAAGCAAGTAAAGGGGAAAGAGAAATGTGTTGCTCCTTTGGAGGGTGCACAACCTGAGGAGGAAGTTCCTATTGTGAGCGTTATTGTAAAAGTATAAGGGTTGAGTCCTTTTACTGAGGATATCTTGAATGAAGAATTACCTCGGCATTTTTGACTTCCTCAAATGCCCGAATATACTGGTTCTTCTGATCCTAAGGATCATTTAAGTAGGTTTGAAAATTCTGCTCTGTTGTATCGTTACATTGATGGAGTGAAATGTCGAGTGTTCCTTACTATCTTAATAGGACCGGCATAGCAATGGTTCAATGATTTGAAGCGATGGAGTATTGTCTCCTTCAAGGATTTTTCTACATTATTTTTAAGATATTTTTCTAGTTCAAAAAAATATTTACCTCAATCATTAAGTCTTTTTAATCTTAAACAAAGAGAACAAGAAAGTTTGCAGTAGTATGTGCTTAGATTTATATAGTCCACTTAAGAAATTCCTAATATGGAATCCAATATGATGGTGGGAGCATTTACTCAAGGGATCAAAGAAGGGGACTTCTTTAAATCCTTGGCTAAAAAACCTTCTACAAGTTTTGATGATCTACTATCCTGGGCTGAAAAGTTTATTAATCTGAAAGATGCTCAGAGGTCTCAGCAAACCTCTCGAGATTTCAAAATAGTAGAAATGCCAGAAAGGAGGATTGAATGGGTAAGACCTACTTAGCCTTCAAAGAACAGATCTTTATATGCTTCTCAAATGTGGTTTTCTAAGGAGAGGGCTATGAATATTTGTATAGAACAAAGGTTATTGAGAAGACCCTTTGGAGCTGATAGAGGGCCTAGGAGATTACCAGCCCCTACTTTTTGTGCTCTTCATCAAGAATATGGGCATACTACTTAAAATTGTCAGCAGCTAGACTTGGAGTTGCAAATAATTATGGGAGTTCATCTTCATGTTTGGAACCTAGTTATGAATCTAGCTCGTTATCAGTGGGAGTTCGGAGGAAGAAATTACAGTAGAGGAAATCTGGGAAGACCTTTTGTAAATCAGCCTGCATAGCCTGCTCAGTTAAGGGAGAGCCCTTGATCGGGTTGTGCCTACAAATCAACCCTCTGTAAGGGGTTCTATTAATATGATATTCGGTGGTTCCACTAATGGAGATTCTAACAGAGCATGGAAAAGACACAGTAGAGATGAATGTGCAATTGTTACCGCTCTTTCTAGAATTAGAGGACCCATTATAGGTTTTGATTCTAATGATTTAGAGGGAGTGATGACCTCTCACACTTATGCCTTAGTCATTCAAGCTCTTATTGCCAATTTTGATGTAGGAAGAGTTTTTGTCGACCCAGGCAGTTCAGTGGATATTTTGTATTGGTTAGCCTTAGAACAAATGGGAGTTACTATCACTGATTTGCAACGAGTTGGTACTTCTTTATTTGGATTTTCTAGTCATGAGGTGCAACCTATGGGCTAAATCAAACTGCCTTTATCTTTAGGAGAAGAGGAGAGGAGGAAAACCGTGTTTATTAATTTTACAGTGGTTGATATGCCTTCTTCTTATAATTCTATTTTAGGCAGACCTGTTCTACGTAGTTTACAGGTTGTAGCTTCTCCTTATCATTAGAAGATTAAGTTTTCTGTCAAAAATAAAGTAGGGAAAGTTAAGGGTGACCAATAGCTTTCTCATAGATGTTATGTAGATGTTATTCACGTGGAAAGGGCAGAAAGGAAAATTTGTTAGTATGGAGGTACAGTGTGTATCGTTCAGAAGGGGGTTGTTGAAGAGATAGGAGAACCAGATAAAGAGTCAACTATGTTAGATAATAAGTGTACTGAACATGTTACCTTTATAGCCCAGGATCTTCCTTTGTAGCTTAAGGAAGATTTGATACAATGTCTTATCAAAAATGTTGATATCTTTGCATGGTCTCCACATGACTTATCAGGAATTGATTCTAATATGATGGAGCATAAGTTGTATATCTTACCTATTGTAGTTCATGTCAAACAAAAGCGTCGAATTTTTGGATATGGAAAGGATGCTATTATTAAAGAAGAAGTATATAAATTGTTGAAGGTTGGACATATCAGAGAAGTACAGTACCCAACTTGGCTATCTAATGTGGTACTGGTACCTAAGTCATCGAGAAAATGGAGAATGTGTGTGGACTTCAGAGATCTTAACAAAGCTTGTCCTAAGGATTGTTATCCTTTGTCTCGCATTGATCAGTTGGTAGATTCCACTGTCGGGCATCAGTTTATCTCAATGATGGACGCTTATCAAGGGTATCATCAAATATTGTTAGCTTTGGAGGATCAGAATAAAGTCAGTTTTATTACTGCCAAGGGGACTTTCTGTTATGTAGTTATGCCTTTTGGGTTAAAGAATGTCGAGGCTACTTATCAGAGGTTAATGGATGAAATCTTTGAAAAGCAGTTGGGGAAAAATGTAGAGGTATATGTGATATTTTCATGAAAACTTTACATCCCAAGAAGTTAATATCTGATTTAGAAGAAACTTTTGGCACTTTACGCAAATATAAAATGAAGTTAAATCTAGAGAAGTGTGTATTTGGGGTTACTCAGGGTCGTTTCTTGCGGTATATGGTTGCTGAACAGGGTAAAAAAGCTAATCTTATTAAGATTGAGGCTATTCAGCAAATGCAACCTCCAAAAAATTTGAAAGAAGTAAAAAGGTTATTAGGCAGGATTATTGCCTTTTCTCGATTCATATCCCAGTCGGTAGATAGAAGTCTTCCCTTCTTTAAAATATTAAAGAGAGCTATGTGATTCCAATGGGATGAATGTTGGTGCAATCGACCCAGGTTGACTCGAGTTTGACTTGAGCAGTATTTTGATGATAGAAAAAACTTATGACATGGGATTGTCATAGGAAAGTCCAACATGGAGTTGGCATGGGAAAATCCAAGCATGGGGCTTGGTGTGGGAAAGTCCAACATGGAGTTGGCATGGAAAATCCAAGCATGGAGCTTGGTGTTGAAAAGTCCAAAGCATTGTGAAGTCGTGCACTTGGTGCTTAGTGAGAAATGCATTGTGAAGCCGTGCGCTTGGTGCATTTAGGAAGTCTTGAGGACTTGATAAGTTCACTAGGCTCGGGGTCCTTGAGTCGATGAAGGATGGCATTGTGAAGTCATGCGCTTGGTGCATCCGAGGGACCACCAGACGGGGAGCGAAAGGAGTGAGCCCAAAGGGAAGCATACTTCGAGGGCATGAGACACAAAGGATGGCGTTGCGAAGTTGTGCGCTTGACGCATCTAAGGGACGTAGGCCGAGGGAAGAGAGCTTTGATGGGGAACTCCATAAGGAATGAGGTGGACTTGGCCAAGTGGCTAAGACTGAGTGTTGGATGCTCAAACAGCTTGATGTTTGAGGTTTTCCCCGACATCAGTCGACTGCTCTAGGTTGTATGGGTTCGACCAGTGTTCGACTAGTGTTTTGGATGGATCAAGGCAACATCAGTCGACTGCTTAAGGGAAGCAGTCGATTGATCGCACTGTGCACGGGCATAGAAGCTAGTCGAGCTCACCAGCACTCTACTGATGGGTTACCAGTCGACTGATGGGTACCATCAGTCGACTGATGTGTGATCCATTGGAACTTGACCAACTTAGATCTGGCCATTGTGAGACAATGACTATAGGACTAGTCGACTGATGGTCACGATCAGTCGACTGATGCGCGCGAAATCAGCTTGATGTAGGTTATAAATGGAGCTCAAGATGAGAGATTTTGCCAAGACTTTTGTGAAGCTATTGGAGGGGAATTGCTGCTGCATTCTAGACCTTCAAGAGCCATCTAAAGAAAGCAACAAGCAAAGGGTTCAAAGCAAGAGTTGTAAAGTGTTCTTTACGTGTATTTCTTATTTGTCTTTGTATTGCTTGTATTTCATATTACTTAGTTTAATTGCTTGTGAGAGGTTTCTCCACCTCCAACGTGTTGTCGGGAAGGAGTGTTTTAGTTAGTGTCGTGCGCATAACTAGAGCTCGGTGAGCTCACCTGTGGAGTAGGAACCATTCGGTTCCGAACCACATATATTGCCTTGTCTTGTGTGTGATTGTTTATTGTTGTTATTTCTATTGTTATTCCGCTGTGTATATTAATGACAATTGTAGACAAGCACGCAAGAACGAATGAATTCCGCCATACAACGTTTGAGGACTATTCACCCCCCTCTAGCCGGCCACCGATTGACCCTACAAGTGGTATCAGAGCCAAGAAGCTTGTTGAAGACTAACCGCCAACACAAACACTATAAGATGGTCGGATACAACATTCATCCACCGAAATTTGATGGAGACTTTTCTTGGTGGAAGAAAAGGATGGAGGTATATCTCGAAACCGACTTTGATTTTATGATTATTGTAGAAAATGGTTTTGAGATGCCTAGGGATAATGACAACAAGCCAATTGAGAAGTCAAGGTGGACCCAAGACCAAATCAAGGACTTCGAGACAAATCTCAAGGTAATTGAACTACTTAGTGATTTGTTACCTAACCATATTTGGTCTAGATTAGGAACTTTTAGAGATGCCAAGGAATTATGGGAGAAGATAATGAAATTCCAAGAAAATTTCCAACTGTCACAAGTAGAGGAGAATGCCGAGGAAGAATCCCCATTCACATTCGACAATGTAGATGATTTGGTGGAGACCACCATCTCTAGTATTGAGGGGGAGGAGAGGCAATCTTCCATCCCAGAGCAAGTTCAACAAGAAACATCCACATCCGGGAGAAATGATGAGCAAGAAGAAAACTGGTTAGGTAACTCAAGTGTTGTGATTTTAAATAAAGATCATATAATATGCTTTGAGTGTAGGGAGAAAGGGCATTACAAGAGTAAATGCCCAAAATTGGCTAAGAAGAAAACACCGGCACCAAAAGTCAACCCAAAGTCAAAGGATGTCGGAGTTCCCACAACTAGAAGCAAAGAGCACATTGTGTGCTTCAAATGCAACCAACAGGGACACTACCGAAGCCAATGCCCTAGGGGGAGGAAGAAATGGCAAGAAGGTGTAACTCATGTAGGGGGAGCTTCCCAAGCTAACCCTAAGGTATATTTAAATTATGCACCTTCAATTCCTAAAGTTAAAAAGGATGCTAAAAACTATTTTAGTTCTCTTGCAATTATAAATGAAAAGCATGCTAGTAGAAATAATAAGGTTTATTGCTTTGGTGCCAAGCATGTTCATATAACTAAGGACAAACCTAGGACCAATAACACTAGAACTATTTTAACTAGAGAATCAATTAGGAGAGTAGAGGAAAATTTGGGTATTAATCCCAAAAAGTCTAGGCATATGCCTAAAAAGAGGCCTTCCCAAAAATCCAATGATAAATCAAAATTGGGAAAATTAGAGTTAGAGAACCAAGTCTTGAGGTCAAGACTTGAGAGGATGGAAAAAACCCTTAGGATTATAGAAAATTCTATTCAAGGGTCAAATTTCCAAAAGTCAAGACCTAGGGTTCAAGAAGGTCTAAGGGCAAGGAAGGTTTGGGTCACAAACCTAAGCCCAATAAGACTTATCGTAATGTTTCATTTGATTATAGAACAACATCTAGGTCTAGAAAAACCAAGGCTAATAGGGAAGCTATCCCTAATACTAGCCATGGTGTTTTCTTAGTGGCTAAGGACTTAAGGAAAACAAAGAAAGTCACTAAGAAGGTCAAAGGGGGAGTTACCCCTAGGTTTGACTTAGGAAAGACCCAAAAGACTATGGCTTCAAAGCCTAAAAGGGTTATTAGGAAGGTATCTAGGGAAGTTATCCCTAGTGAATACCTTGTTAACCCAAGGACCTCCAATAGGTATTGGGTTCCTAGGAGTGTGATCGATTCACGCTAGATGGGTTAGGGTGTGTCAACCCTAAGTGGATGGGTAGTTAACCTAGCCATGGTGAGTTGACATATTAGGATGTGTCAATATGCTTGAGAAGTTAAAAAATGATTAAATTGGCACAATTAGGTATTAGAGGTATTGGTGTGCCATTTTGGGTTTATGGCACACTAGGGGGATAAATGGCAATAAGGCAAAAATGGACTTAACCCTAGAAATGACAATTTGGATTTAACACTTAGGTATTTTATACCTTAGTATATTTTACTTGCCATGATTTATTTGCCTTGCCATGTCATGACATCATCTTCATTCCTATCTCTAAAAATGTCATGATCATGTTTAGACTTATTTTTAGATGTCATGTATGCTTAGTTCTCAATCACATGCCAAGACATCATGATTTTGGCACATGCTTAGTTATATCATATATATACCATAATCATCATCATGCATAAAATAAAATGGAATTAAGGACAATGACATGATTTGAAGTCTCATGCATAAGGGAATCAAATAGAGTTGCCTTAGAATATGCATGAGACCATTAAAGAACAAAAACCCACATCTCACTAGAACATTTGACTTGAATGTGTTTTGCACATTTAGATACAAGTGAGATTTTTAAGAAAAAGGAATTAAAGGTTTCAAAAACATTTTGAAAACATTTTGAAAAACCTTGGTGAAGTCTATATTTTGATTGCAATCACCATTGAATGGGATGATACAAAGAGGGCTCAATATTGAAGCTTTTCTTAACTTTTGGACTTTGTATCAATCTCGCTATTTTGTGGGTAAAATAATTTTCTAATATTTTTCACCCATAATGATTGTGATAAGTAATATACATACCAAATTTCAAGATTTTTCAACATATGTATATTTACTTACGAATTTTGGAAATTTGTTTTTAAAATTCAGCAAACTGCAAATGCAATTATCAGTCGACTAGCATGGATATCAGTCGATTGATGACAAGTCCAGTCGACTGGTAGCTGAGAGAGTCAACTGGCACAGGCTGATTTCGGGTAAACCTTGGTGGTTAGGCCCATGTTCAGTTGTTTTTTGGTTTTCTAACCACTCCTAACCCTAGGACATGCTTGGGAGAGCATTAGAAAGGGTTGAAATCCATTGGATATGGATTAGGAGAAGTGTTTAGGGAGAGTATCAATTTTAAGGTGGATGAGAGTTCATTGTTGAACTTTGGCTTAATTTTGATTTAGTTAATGTTCCTATTGGCTAGGGACTCTCCAAGAACATTGTTGGTGCAATGGTCAAGGGGGAGTAAGCCTCTAGGGGGAGATATCCATCATGGGAAGATGGATATGTATTTACTCATGGGAGGAAAATTGGGTTGCCTCTCTTAAGTGATATGGGATCACTAGAAAGATTGTGGGCATGTGTTCCTCCAAGGGAGAGATTGTAAGATCTCATTGGGATATGAGACATTCATACCCTTGGGGAGGACCTTTTTGATGTAATGTCAAAAAGGGGGAGAAATTACTAAGTTACAAATTAGGGTTCGTTGGAATTCTCATTGGGATGTGAGAATTGCCAATATGGGAGAATTGGTAGACTTGAGATGGTAGTTTTGTCAATCATCAAAAAGGGGGAGATTGTTGGTGCAATCGGCCCAGGTTGACTTGAGTGTGACTTAAGTAGTATTTTGATGATAGACAAAACTTATAACATGGGATTGTCATAGCAAAGTCCAACATGGAGTTGGCATGGGAAAATCCAAGCATGGAGCTTGGTGTTGAAAAGTCCAAAGCATTGCAAAGTCGTGCGCTTGGTGCTTGGTGAGAAATGCATTGTGAAGTTGTGCGCTTGGTGCATTTGGGAAGTCTTGAGGACTTGGTAAGTTCACTAGGCTCAGGGTCCTTGAGTCGGTGAAGGATGGCATTGCGAAGCCTTGCACTTGGTGCATCCGAGGGACCGTCGGACGGGGAGAAAATGGAGTGAGCCCAAAGGGAAGCATACTTCGAGGGCATGAGACGCGAAGGATGGCGTTGCGAAGTCGTGCGCTTGACGCATCCGAGGGACGTAGGCCGAGGGAAGAGAGCTTCGGTGGGGAACTCCATAAGGGATGAGGTGGACTTGGCCAAGTGGCTAAGACTGAGTGTCGGATGCTCAAACAGCTTGATGTTTGAGGTTTTACCCGACATCAGTCGACTGACATAGGTGCCAGTCGACTGCTCTAGGTCGTATGGGTTTGACCAGTGTTCGACTGGTGTTTTGGCTGGATCAAGTCGACATCAGTCGACTGCTTAAGGGAAGCAGTCGACTGATCGCACTGTGCACGGGCACAGAAGCTAGTCGAGCTCGCCAGCACTCGACTGATGGGTTACCAGTCGACTGATGGGTACCATCAGTCGACTGATGTGTGATCCGTTGGAACTTGACCAACGTGGATCTGGCCGTTGTGAGACAACGGCTACAGGACCAGTCGATTGAAGGTCAAGATCAGTCGACTGATGCACGCGAAATCAGCTTGATGCAGGTTATAAATGGAGCTCAAGATGGAGGATTTTGCCAAGACTTTTGTGAAGCTATTGGAGAGGAATTGCTGCTACATTCCAGACCTTCAAGAGCCATCTAAAGCCAGCAAAAAGAAAAGGGTTCAAAGCAAGCGTTGTAAAGTGTTCTTTACGTGTATTTCGTATTTGTCTTTGTATTGCTTGTATTTCATATTACTTAGTGTAATTATTTGTGAGAGGTTTCTCCACCTCCGACGTGTTGTCGAGAAGGAGTGTTTTAGTTAGTGTCGTGCGCATAACTAGAGCTCGGTGAGCTCGCCCATGGAGTAGGAACCATTCGGTTCCGAACCAAGTATATCTTGTGTATTGTTGTGTACTTGCATTGTTGTTACCATTATTATTGTTATTTCCGTTGTGCCAACGACAATCATAGACAAGCGACGTAAGAAGAACGATCGAATTCTATTGTACGATGTTTGAGGGCTATTCACCCCCCCCCCTTTAGCCGGCCACCATCGACCCTACAATGAACATTGTGATAAAGCCTTTCAATCTATGAAAAAGTACTTGGTTAAGCCATCCTTTTTAGCTAAACCTCAGCCTGGAGAAATGTTATGGATATATCTAGCTCTTTTTGAAGTTGTTGTAAGCTCAGTATTGGTTTGAGAGGATAAGGGTCAGCAACATCAAATTTATTATATCATCTATCTATTGAAGAGACCTAAAATTCGTTACACTAATCTAGAGAAGTTAACTTGGGGATTTAGTTTTAACTTCTCAGAGGTTACGACCCTATTTTCTGTCACATCCCTTGGTGGTACTCACTGATACTCCTCTGGGAAGAATACTTACACATCCAGAAGTTACCGAAAAACTTATTAAATGGGCTACTGAACTTAGTGAATATGACATTATTTATGAGCCTCGTACCTCTATTATAGCCCAAGCATTATCTAATTTTCTAGTAGAGAATATACATAAGGAGGAGTCTGAACCTTGGATTATATATGTAGATGGGTCTTCTAAAAAGGAGGGTCGTGGAGTAGGGGTAATTCTAATTTCACCGTAAGGAGAAGAGGTTAAGTTGGTAGTTAGATTGGATTTTAGGGCCTCTAACAAACGAAACTGAATATGAAGCTTTACTTATAGCTTTGCAAGCTGCTAAAAATATAGGAGCTGAGCGGGCAATTGTGCATATGTATTCTCAATTAGTGGTGCAACAGACCAGAGGAGGATTTGAAGTTGAAGATGATAAGTGTCGAAATTACTATGAAATGGTAGAGAAGGCTAAGTGAGATTTTTCATAAGTATTAGTCAAGAAAATCAATAGGATAGAAAATCAGAAGGCAGATGAATTGGCTCAATTAGCTAGCTCTTTGGGGAATTGGAGTACTCGTGAAGTAATTTCCCAGATTGAATTGCTACCGCAGAATTAGAAGTTAGGAGAAGTTATAGAAGATGATTGGAGAAGGGAGTTAGTTTCATTCTTTCAAGATAAAAAGATGCCAAGTGATTCTGTAAGGGCTTGGCAATTTAAGCAACAAGTAGTCCATTTTTGTATGATAAAAGGAATCTTATATAAAAGAACTTGCATTGGACCTTTATTGCGTTGTTTGGGGAAAAAGGAGGCAAATTATGTTCTGAAAGAAATACATGAAGGAGCTTGTAGAAGTTATTTAGGGGGTCGGACATTGGCTCAGAAAGTGTTGTTAGCTGGACATTTTTGGCCTACTTTGATGAAAGATTCTATACAGTTGGTACAACAGTGTGAAAGTTGTCAAAGGCATCTTAATTGGTAGCATCAACTAGCTGAGTATATTAAGGCAGTAGTATCAGCTTGCCATTTTGATCAATAGGGTATGGATATAGTAGGACCATTTTCAGTTGGGACTGGTCAAAGAAAGTTTTTGTTGGTCTCTATTGATTATTTTCTAAGTGGGTAGAAGATGAACCCTTAGCCCGTATCACTGAGCACATGGTGTTGAAGTTTTTATGGAGAAACTGTAAGATATTGGAAAATTTAAAAAAAAATATTTGTTAATTAGGAAAAAATACTCTATGGAATTTTACACATATTTTAGAGAGTTATTTGGATTAGTTGTGATTAAAGGGTAAATTGGAAAAATTAACCTAAGTATCAAAACTTAAGTGATGGCTTATAAAGAGGGATCCGACCCGTTTTCTCCTTAGCCTGACCCGCATTTGTCGACCCATTTCTATTCCTTCCGCGATTTCTTCTTCTCCACCATTTCTCTCATTTCGAGTAGTTCCTCATTGTGACCTTACCTCACCGCGCTCGATTGTAGCCCCTCTGCCGCCATTTGAGCTCGACTTGTTGGTCACCAGCCCCACCAGAGCTCTCCATTGTCGCCCTCCAGCCGGCATGCAGCCCTTTCTTCCCGCTCGTCCACTGCCGCGAGCACTCCAGCCGATGCGTGGACGCCCTTTGGTCGCCGAAGCCTAGATTATTGTCATCGTTATCCCTACTCGCCGCGAGGTCGATCTGTTGGGATGTATACTGAAAAGTCTATCTTTTGTATGAACATCTTTATTTTTGAAATAAGAATCACATGATCATTGTTTTCATTTTTATGGTTATGCATATTGTCTAATACATTACATTGTAGATAACATGGTGTGTTGTGTCACACGGGAGATCATGTTATCGGCTCCTTGTAAAGTATAAGTAAAGGCTCACAACCGAGATGGCTTTGGACAAACCATTGGAATGGTTGTAGTGTGATTTAGTATTGGTTTGTCTTGACCATAGAATCACACTAGTGCACTTTGTGTGTATTGAGCAGGACCGACTTAGAGGTGATTCGATTTATTGCTGACTACATAATCGAATCGGACCTCAGATATTATATTGTACATGCTCTTAATCCCGATATAATAACGGGCACATATACTTAGTATTCATTTCTTTGATTTACCAATGGGCAAGATTTATAGATTAAATCGATAGGCTCGGTAAGTTGGGAAATGGTATTATTTATATGGTGTGCCATTGATTATAGGAGAAAATCATGTCCTATATATTAGGATGATGATGTCCCCTTGAGGAGCTCATAAGGTTCATCATGTAAACCCTATAGGTGGACTTGGTCCAGCATAATGAAAAGGTTGAGTGGTACTACTCATGGAGTTAGATGTTGATTAATTAATGGTCAGTAAATTAATTAATCGACGGACATTCGAGATCTTAAACATGGAGAGAAAATGAACAAATAATATATGGAGCCCATATTAACTTATGGGGGTTGGTGAGGTAGATCAATGATAATCCTCTAGTGGAATGGATAATCATTAATGGATCGGATTATGTGGGCTTGATCCATTGGGTGGCCAAGATCCAACTCCTCCTCATGGTCCCTATTGTAGCCTATTAACACCTCATGAAGCTTAGATCCAATGGATAGAAACAAAACTCTAGATCCAAAGGTAGAGATTAAATCTCTAGATCTGACGGTTGAGATTAAATCTCTAGATTCGACAGTTGAGATTAAATCCCTAGAACCAATGGTGGAGATTAAAACAAGGCTTATCCCTAAATCTATAAAAGGAGGGCAAGGTGTGGGCGGCAACTTGAATCCAACTAGAGATAGGATTAGGGTTTTGGCCGGCAAGGCTTGGAGGTTAGGGTTTAGGGGTTGGCGGCACCAAATAAGGAAGGTGTTTCCTTTCTTCTTCTTCCCTCAAGGTGGCCCGTGACCTAGCTCCTCTTTCCAGCCCTTGGCTAGTGTCCAAAGAAGCCTCTCTCCCTCTCTTTGGCCGGTAAAACCTAGGCTTAGGGTTCTCCCTTTGAGCTTTGGTTGGCATTCACCTATTCTCCTCTTCCTCCTTGGCCGGCGGCAAGCTCAAACCTTGGAGTTTGGTGGTTGGTTGAAAGAAGGAGAAGAGGCTTGTTTGTATTTTTCCTCTTGCTCGGAACGAGCAAGGAAGAAAGATTGGCGATCTAGGAGCTTCAACTTTTGGTAGATTGTCGCCCACATGACGTCCGAAAGGAGGAAGGTCATACAATAGAAGATCGAGAGGTATATCGATTCTCTATTTTCGCTTGTATCATGTTTATATTTGTTTTTCAATTATGTGCATGATATATTCTATTTTGTGGCTAAATAATACTTGGATCCCGAACATAAACACAAAAGTCGGCGATCCGTACATCATCTATTCCACGGCTACTCGTAGAATAGAGGTAGGTCGCTTTAACAACAAGTTTGTTCAAGTGACCACTCTAAACGAATAGCATGACGATGACAAGGTTGCTTGGGTGTTTTCTTTTGTCTAGGATTATATTTTTGATCCGAGGACATCGATGGGATCGCCATGAATAAGCAATCGAGTTGAAGTGGGAAGAAAAGTTTCCCCTCACGGATCAACCCAACACGATCTGCCACCGCCGATGCTCAAGCTCAGCTCATCGTCGCCTCTCCTCTTTTGTCATTTCATCATCAACACAGGTGCTGCAATTTGTTTGGTTTGGGTTAAATTGTTGATTTCCCATAGATCTTGCTGTCGATTCATCGATTTAGCATCAATCTGTGGTTTGATCAGTGATTGGAGCTTGTTTGTCCGGTGAACAGGGCAGCTGGGAAAACTATTGCCGGTGAAGATTTGGCCTGTAAATATCATTTCTTTTTCTGTTACGTTCAAGGTGTTTCCTATAGATCAATGTGGTTGTGTTAATGGTAATTGTTGTATGTGTTGTGATCTATTCGGTGGATGACTTGGGGGGGGGGGGTTTACTGTCATCGATCCAGTGAGGTTGGAGCTGTGGATCGTGCTTGAGGTAAGGATGGGATCCGATGAGTTTGCTGTCGATGGATCGGTGGTGAGCATGGATTATTTTGAGTGTTGATATTATGTTTAGATGATTGGATAGTTATTTGAGTGTTGTTTAGATCTAATTACTTTAAATGATCTTTTGGATGTTGGTGATCTGTTGTGGATTGAGTTTGGTGTGAATCGACCAAGGATGAATGTAGATTTGGGGTTACGAGAGGTGTGTGCTCGTAGTGCTAACTCGCATTCGATAAAAGGACGGGAGTATAGAAATGACATAGTAGCTAAGTTATGTATTTGTCAGATACTTGTACTTAATCATAGTTTGTTATTATATGCAGGTTTGGGATACGAAACAGGTCCATGGCTGTGAGGATTATTTCGAGCTTCGTATCAGGTGGGTAATATCTACCCTAGTCAGGTAGTTTTGACTTATTCCGGTGCATGAAATTGGAATTATGATGATACCTTTGATCTTAAATCCACTCTTATTTAATCATATGCTTGAACTGCCTTTGACCTTTGAGATATATTGTTATTACTTAATTGATTATCTATCATGAACATGAATTACAAACCCTATGTTGTGTTAGCTAATAGATGTTCAGTTAAGTACTTGTGATTAGGGTTACCATTGTGAACTCAGATTGGGTTACCGGGTCACATCACTAGGGTTAGGTGATGGATCAGATTATGAAGTCGATTGTTGTATCGTACACATATTAGTTGTGCATTTATGGTGGATCTAGTCATCGGTGCATAGATAAGTGTGTGTGGTTGTTAGTATGTGGCAAAGGACTAGAGGGCCTAGCGTGATTATATATCCATTATGGATCGTGTGACTGCGTATGGTTATATGGATTGTCAATAGTATCTCGCTACGAATTGGAGGTCTTAGCGTGGTTGACTGTCAGATGTGTATGACTCTCTGTGTGATAGAGAGAGAGTCTTGTGGATTAGTAGTCCTTGCATAGTTGACTTTTGGTTGACCAGGACTCCCCGTGGGATAGGGAGTGTTGCGAGGATACATGTATGGAGCTATGCATCATTACATTGCATGCATGCTGGCGATTAGGTCTCCCTTGTGGTTGAGAGGATCGCTAGTCATCCTGCCTCCCCGGCCACTCGAGGTAGTGGTAGCAGGGTTGAGTGTAGAGCATTGTTGTGCGTGTCGTTCTCGGCCACTATTGATGGTGGCAGTTGGAGATGCACACTTGGCCACTGTACGGAGTGGTAGTTAGCGCACTCACCCACTATAGACGGTGGTCGTGTGATGTGCAGTTGTCCTGGGTGCGGTGCTCATCTACTCATGGGTAGGGACGGAGCGGCTAGCAGTAGGGACCCCCGTGTGAGTAGCATATAGCTCTATGGCGGCTAGCTACTATTTCATACTACCCAACTCGGCCACTCGAGAGTGGTGGTGGCTGGAGTCGAGATAGTTGTCATGTCGTGCCACCTTAGCAACTCTGGGGTCGTGGTTGGACGGGTCCGCAGACATGGCCATGCATATGCATTGCTGATATATATGTATGTATGTATTTGATATATGTTTTACATATGCCTGTGAGATGATGCATTTGATTGAGCTATGATTGTTGCATATGTTTGTACATCATGATACATGCCATTTGCATATTATATAATGTTGTGTGTTGAGCATGATATATGTGTTGGTCTAGACTATTGTATGCATTTGATTAGCGTCATGTCATAGTGTAGTATGGACCGGATTGTTATTACATGTGATTATATACTGTTCGTATGTCTTAATGTTGGTCAGATATGGGATTGACATTGTACATTATATGGGTTATGTTATTGTATTCCTGTTCAGGATGATATAGCTTATGGTGTTGCAGACCATCAGGTACGTTGGTACATTACTTTATGTTCAATTGATCAGTTTAGTATATGCATTGAGTATGACTATATTGTAGTTACTTGTTATTACATTTAGGACTGTATGTCTATTGGACACATTCTGTATACATGTAGATCTTCACATGTATACTCTTTGATCTCTATATCCCTATATGTTGTTCATGCACTTTCTACATATTACCCCTGAGTTTATACTCACCACTGTTGGTGCAGTGGGCACCTAAGTCGAACCTAAGTTTGATTATAGCAAACGATATAAAGTTAAGCTTATATTGTTATCTCACGAGCTAAATCAAGTGTGCAGAAAAGTCTCAATGCTGGAGCTGAAGGCTAGCGACACCCGGAGGAAGCCGCGGTGGTCGGGCGACACTCGAGTTACTTCGGAGGGAACCGAAGGAATCGAGTGGAAGGCCGGAAGCAAAAGAGACACATAAGTATCGAGGTAAGCTCGTGTGTGCGAGCGTAAGTGAGGTCGTATCCTCTTTACGGGGATGATCTTAGGCGACGATCCGACCTAAGACTTCCCATGGAAGGTCTATGTTGAGATCGGACGGCAAGTGGTCGTCGAATCCACTTATATTTTGAGCTAACTCTTTATTGTAGTCAAAAATCCTGGCCATCAGTTCAACCGGCCAGTTCAACCGGTGGTTAAAAATCAGCCTCGAGGAGTCAAGCTTTATCACCATTTTTCAAGGAGTTTTGTGCCCATTTGTGATTGGTTGAAGACCCATTCGTTGAGGGGCTTAAAGGCTATAAAAGGAGGGCCAAACCTAGGGTTTCATCCTCAATTCTAAGTGCTCAAAAGCCTCGCTGCTGCAACTCTCAATGACTCTACAACAACGAAGTGCTGCCAACAACCCTAGCTTAAAGTTTCTTTTGTTTAGTTGTTGGTATAATCTTAATTTGTTATTGCTTTCAATATTGCAATTCTTTTTAATCGAGGCTTTTCATTGCATTTTACTTTAATAGAAGAGAGGGTTTGTCTCTCTATCTTTTTGCTTCGAAGCCTTTTGTAATCGTAAAACTCCTACCTCCAACGAGGAGGAGTGTTTTAGTGAATTGCCCTCCGTACACGGTCTAGGACCGTTAGGGCCTTGGAGTAGTAGCCGAAGGCTACGAACTAAGTAAAAAAACTATTTGTCTCATTTAGTTTTTATTTACATTTCCGCTGCGTTTAATTGTCTATCGAACGATTTAAAAGAAAAGTTTTTATCGCTATTCACCCCCCCTCTAGCGATCCGCTTCGATCTAACAATTGGTATCAGAGCCGGGGGTTGCTAAGATTTGGTGAAACCACCAATCTAGCCATTTTTCACAGATTTATTTTTCTTTTATTTCTGTTTATTTTTTATTTATTTTGCTTTGTTAAATTTACTCCCGCACTACTAATCCAAGACGCGAGTCTTGGTACTTTGTTTTGTGTTTTTGTCGTTGCTAGTTTCTTCGTCTTCGTCCCTTTTTGTCTTTTGTTCTAATGGCCCATCTCGAGGGTTTTAGCACCGTCCGACCTCCGTTTTACAACGGAGATGACTTCCGTTATTAGAAGGGTCGGATGGAATGCTTTCTCAAAACCCAAATCGAGATGTGGATCATAATCCAAACGGGTTTCACACTTCCGACTAATGAAGTGGGTGACTCCTTGGATTATGATCAATGGACCATTGCGACAAAATGAGAAGTCGAAGCCGATGCCAAGGCAACACAAATCCTCCAATGCGGCTTGTCCAAGGAGGAGTTAAATCGCGTCGGCCCCTTCATTAGCGCAAAGGACCTTTGGACAAAGGTCGAGTTACGAAGGATCGGATCAAGCTAAGGTTTGCAAGCGTGATTTGTTGTTCAATAAATTGTACACACTAAAAATGCGAGGAACACGAGTCAGCGGCGCAACTCCGCCCATGTCAAGACATAGTCAACAACCTACATGCAATCGGGCAAGGTCAAAAACGCGACCTTATAAGGTATGTTCTAAACTCTTTTCGAGGACTACCTTGTGGGCATCCATGGTCGATGCCTACAAGGTCTCAAGGACCTTTCTAAACTTAGATTAGATGAACTCTTTTGGATTTTGAATTACATGAAGCGAGTCTAACTCGGGAACCGAGAGTATAGCCTTGTTTGCGAGTTCAAAGAAGAAGAAAAAAATGTAAGCAAGCCACCACCAGAGGAGGAAGATGAGTCAGAAGAAGAAGTTGACCCGGAATTATTGCCGAACTAATGAACCTAGCTCGAAGGATAGCCAAGGGATGGCGAACCACAACTCGACCCAACCAAGGTAAGCCTAAAAGTTCTAATATTAGGTGTTATGAGTGTGAGGTTTGGACATATAAAGTCAGTGCCCCAAGCTCAACCACCAAGCACCTAAGCACAAGAAGGCCCTCAATGCGACATGGGAAGAAGCGTCATCCGAAGAAGACCCATGGAGAAATCGATTGAGTCAGGACACGGAGGCCAGACACTGAACTTGAGTCGGAACACGAGGATGACTCGGACTCTCTGAAGCTACCTTCAAGTCAAGCCATGGATACGCATCCGGTTCAAAAGATACCCTTAAGGTGAGTCGAACCTTATTTAATACTTTACATAATACAGTTAGGTTTTTGTCTAGGAAGTTAGCTAAGTCCGAGTCCAAGGTCGAGACCTTGGTTGAGGAAGTTAAACTCCTCAAACACGAGGTCTCCCTAACCTCTTCGACTAGTCGAGTTCAAGAGAAGGACTCAACTCGGGTTGAAAAACTCGAAGTTGAGAACTCACTCTTGAAAAGTCAAGTCGAAGATCTTAGGAATCCGTTGGAAAGGTTTACTTTGGGATCCAAAGGACTTGACCTCCTACTTGGATCGCAAAGGGCCGTGTACAACGAGGTCGGACTAGGGTTTAGCTCAAACACGACCAATAAGTCGTATATGTCAATCGTAAGTAGACATAAAAAATGTGTCCAAGCATGGGTCCCTAAGACCACTTTGATTTCAACTCTAGGATCCAACTCGTACTGGGTTCCCAAGGACCAAATCCACTATGTGGATAGACTGAACCGATTCAACGGTCTAGGGGGAGCCAATACAAAACATGTTTGTGTTTTAACTTAGAAATTGCATGCTTAGATTTATTTTTGTTTTTTTCTTTCGGAACTCACTTAGAACACGTAAATAACCAACTAAAATCCTTGAAAAGATTGAGCCTCAGGAGCCTCTTTTCAAATAACCAACTAAAATCCTTCAAAAGATTGAGCCTCGGGAGCCTCTTTTCAAATAATCAACTAAAATCCTTGAAAAGATTGAGCCTCAGGAGCCTCTTTTCAAAAATAACTAGTTAGGCGAGGAAATAATTTTAGGTGAGTCAAGTCACATCATTTTCGAAAATGGCTTGTTTCATGAAGTGGTCGATGATCCGATAAAAGAAGGCCCTCGTCTCGCCACGACCTGGAAGCCATGATCTTGAAAAGGTAAACTTGACAAGCCTATGGTCAAATCCAAATCTAACATTACTTAAACATAAATGCACTTAATCAACTTAATTGGAAGTCATCTCACAAAGAACACATAAGTATAAC
Organism: Wurfbainia villosa; assembly: GCA_025175895.1. Taxonomy (NCBI): domain Eukaryota; kingdom Viridiplantae; phylum Streptophyta; class Magnoliopsida; order Zingiberales; family Zingiberaceae; genus Wurfbainia; species Wurfbainia villosa. Next base: position 87,044,443 of record CM046001.1, read on the forward strand.
ATGCTTGATCATATAGACTGTGAGATGACCTAGGTTTAACAACTTACAACCAATTTTTTTTTAAAAAATATAATAATCTAACATCCAATCCAACCACCTTGTGTGTAGGATCAATGGATGTTAGACAGCGGTTGCTCCCGACACATGACCGGGGATCAACTCAAATTCGCGAAGCTTCGATTCAAACGACAAGGATCGGTAGCCTTTGGGAATAACGGCAAGTTCAAAATCATCGGATCAGGTGATATCGAGCTTAACTCGAATTTTGTTATTAAAAATGTATTACTTATAGAGAATTTTGAATATAACCTGCTTAGCGTAAGCCAATTATGTGACAATAATTATAAGGTCATATTTTTAGAAAATGAATGTGTAATTAAAATAATACTCAAAGGAACTAGGACAAATAACATTTATACAATTAACTTAATCAAATCCTCAGCCAAATGTCTTATGACACAGGAAGAGGAATCATGGTTGTGGCACCGACGACTCGGTCACTCGCACCCAAGACTCGTCCACAAGATGAGTCAGAGTGGCCTAGTCAGAGGCTTACCCAACCTTAACAATTTGGTTAATAAAATCTGTAATGCTTGTCAACAAGGAAAACAACCTAGGACACAACACAAGTTAACTAACCAAGAACGAACCTCAAGTGTACTTGAGCTCCTGCATATGGATCTATTCGATTCACATGGAGCCAAGTCACTCAATAAAAGTCAATATTGCTTAGTCATAATTGACGACTACTCCAGGTTTACCTGGGTTAGGTTCATCAAACATAAAAATGATACCCTAGATCAATTAATCAATTTATTCAAATTAATCGAGAATCAAAAAAACCTTAAGGTTAAAAGAATTAGAAGCGATCATGGTGGTGAATTCAAAAATCAAAGGTTCACCGACTTCTGTAACCTAAACGGATACCACCATGAATTCTCTTGCCCTAGGACCCCTCAACAAAATGGCCTAGTGGAGCGGAAAAACCGAACTCTACAAGAAGCCGCTAGGACCATGTTGAACGAATATGACCTACCCGATAGGTTTTGGGCAGAAGCCGTGAGTACGGCATGCTATGTCCAAAATAGAATCCTTATGGTAAAGAGACACCTTAAGACCTCATACGAGATTTATCACGATAAAATACCTAACATCAAGTACTTTAGGGTATTTGGGTGTAAGGTACATATCCTAAACACTAAGGATTACCTAGGGAAATTTACATCCAAGACCACGACCGGAATCTTTCTAGGATACTCGACTACAAGTCGAGCTTATAGAGTATATAACCACGACACCCTTAGAGTCGAGGAGACTATCAATGTAGTATTTGATGAAGGACATGAACCTACAAAACCCTCGGCAACCCCAATTAGCGAGCCGATTCATACTAGACCTAACTCTGATCCGGAGATCAGGTCTAGTGTTAATCCTAACCTAAGTCAACCAAGTCACTCTATTGATCAAGTGATAGATGACTCCAACCAAACTAATGTTCAACCAAGTCACCCCATTGATCAAGCATTAGGTGACACAAACCCAACCCAATCTAGGATTCAGACTGACCACCCTATCGATCAAGTGATAGGAGATCCTAATCTAGGAGTTCGAACTAGAGCATCCTATAGGAACCTTAGTCAAATTTCCTTAATTTCAAAGATAGAACCCAAATCAATTGAACAAGCTCTTCTTGATCCCGATTGGATTATTGCAATGCAAGAAGAGCTAGCTCAATTTACTAGGAATGAAGTGTGGGAATTAGTACCACCACCTAAAGACAAAACGATAATTGGAACAAGGTGGGTGTTTCGAAATAAGCTTGATGATAAAGGTGAAGTAGTTAGAAACAAGGCTAGGTTAGTCGCCAAAGGGTTTAGTCAAGTCGAAGGCTTAGATTATGATGAAACCTATGCCCCAGTAGCTAGACTCGAATCCATTCGAATGTTGCTAGCTTATGCCGCACATCGAGGATTTAATCTATTTCAAATGGATGTTAAGTCGGCATTCTTAAATGGATACATTAAAGAAGAAGTTTATGTTAGCCAACCCCCCGGATTCGAAAATTTAGATAAACCCGACCATGTTCTAAAGCTTAAGAAAGCTCTCTATGGACTTAAACAAGCTCCTCGAGCTTGGTACGAGAGACTTTCAATCCATCTTAAGTCAAAAGGGTTTAACCAAGGCTTAGTTGACCCAACTCTCTTCGTAAAAACCTTAGGTAAAGAAATATTCATAGCTCAAATTTACGTAGACGATATAATTTTTGGAACCTCTAACTCAGCCTTACTAAACGAGTTCGTTTCACTCATGGAAAGTGAGTTTGAAATGAACTTGGTAGGCGAGTTAAGTTTCTTTTTAGGTCTACAAATTAAACAAACTAAGGATGGTATATACCTATATCAACAAAAATACACTAAGGAGTTAATTAAAAGATTTGGAATGCAAGACGCTAAGATAATAAACACCCCAATGGCGATTAATGTTAACATAGAAGAAGACCTAGAAAGTAAGTCCATTGACTTAAAGTACTATAGGAGCGCGATAGGAAGTCTCCTATACTTAACTGCGAGTCGACCCGACATCCTATTCGCAGTAAGTATGTGCGCCAGGTTTCAAACCTGTGCTAAGGAGTCTCACCTAACCCTAGTTAAGCGTATCCTTAGATATCTTAAGGGTACACTTAACGTTGGTATTTGGTACCCTAGATCTACGGAGTTAGAACTAATCGGCTACTCCGATTGAGATTATGCCGGTAGTAAACTCGATAGAAAGAGCACGAGTGGTTGTTGTCAACTACTCGGCTCAAGTCTAGTGAGTTGGTGCAGTAGGAAGCAATATTGTGTTGCCTTATCTACCACCGAAGCCGAATACGTTGCGATGGGTGAGTGTGTAACTCAGCTTCTTTGGATGAAGCACACTCTCTGAGACTTTAGGTTGGACTTCACCAAAACTAAAATTTTTGTAGACAACATAAGTTCGATAAATCTAACTAAGAACCCTATATGTCATTCAAGGACAAAGCATATAGAGGTAAAACACCATTTCATTCGAGAACATGTAGCCAACGGCTCCATACAACTCGAATATGTTGACTCAAGTCTAACCTAGCGTACATATTTACTAAACCACTACCCGCCGAATTTAGTCTCTTGAGACGAAGATTAGGCATGTGCGTAATAGAATAGGAACTTACAAATTATATTTTCTTACTACTATTTCTTACTTTTTTTTCATGGAACTAGCATAGGACATACCTTAGATATCATGCACCTATAGATTTAAGGAGTCAATACATCTCACAACACATAGGACTAATGTGTTTGTGTACTTAGCCACGTAGATGGGCATGAGATGTTAGGACCTTACTCCTGGTTCCAGATGTAGAGCTAGTGCATCGCTATGAACCAGAGTATAATCATACCGCTCGACCGGGTGGTTGATCCTTCATATCAATCAAGCCAAATATGAGTCGAACATTTTATAGATGAACTTATTTTCAGTATATTATTTTTAAAAATAAAAATGTGGAACATGCTAGGACTTTAAATTTAACATTTATTTTGTTTTCCACACACCCCTTACTCTTTCGATATAATGGCAAAAGGGGGAGAAAAAGGAGAAAAAGGACAAAAGTTAAGGGGTCAAAAAAAAATTTTTGATAACTTAACTCTTACTTCATAATTAAACCAAAAGTTAACTTTAAGTTTTGAAAACTTATTTAACTTTTAACAAAAGGCCAAGGTTAAGAAATCATTTGGTTTCTTAACTTAAAACTTATTTTAAACATTATGGCCAATATTAAGTAATTTAGGTTACTTAATTCTTTTTCTTAGTAGCACATATCAAGGGGGAGAGTTAAAACCCTTTCTCAAGTACTCACCCTCGGTCAAGGGGGAGGATTCCTCAAGGGGGAGCACTTGAAAAAGAATTTTTATATACTCCTACTCATTCATGCATAATCTCATACTTATTTTTGTCTTAACTTTGTATGTGGGTTTGCCATAAATCAAAAAGGGGGAGATTGTTGGTGCAGTGGGCACCTAAGTCGAACCTAAGTTTTGATTATAGCAAACGATATAAAGTTAAGCTTATATTGTTATCTCACGAGCTAAATCAAGTGTGCAAAAAAGTCTCAATCTTTGGAGTGAAGGCTAGCGACACCCGGAGGAAGCCGCGGTGGTCGGGCGACACTCGAGTGACTTCGGAGGGAGCCGAAGGAATCGAGTGGAAGGCCGGAAGCAAAAGCGACACATAAGTATCGAGGTAAGCTCGTGTGTGCGGCGTAAGTGAGTCGTATCCTCTTCTGAGGATGATCTTAGGCGATCGATCCGACCTAAGACTTCCCATGGAAGGTCTATGTTGAGATCGGACGGCAAGTGGCCGTCAAATCCACTTATATTTTGAGCTAACTCTTTATTGTAGTCAAAAATCCTGGCCATCAGTTCAACCGGCCAGTTCAACCGGTGGTCAAAAATCAGCCTCGAGGAGTCAAGCTTTATCACCATTTTTCAAGGAGTTTTGTGCCCATTTGTGATTGGTTGAAGACCCATTCGTTGAGATTAAAGGCTATAAAGGAGGGCCAAACCTAGGTTTCATCCTCAATTCTAAGTGCTCAAAAGCCTCAGATTCTGCTGCAACTCTCCGACGACTCTACAACAACGAAGTGCTGCCAACAACCCTAGCTTAAAGTTTCTTTTGTTTAGTTGTTGGTATAATCTTAATTTGTTATTGCTTTCAATATTGCAATTCTTTTTAATCGAGGCTTTTCGTTGCATTTTACTTTAATAGAAGAGAGGGTTTGTCTCTCTATCTTTTTGCTTCGAAGGCTTTTGTAATCGTAAAACTCCTACCTCCAACGAGGAGGAGTGTTTTAGTGAATTGCCCTCCGTACACGGTCTAGGACCGTTAGGGCCTTGGAGTAGTAGCCTAAGGCTACGAACCAAGTAAAAAAACTATTTGTCTCATTTAGTTTTTATTTACATTTCCGCTGCATTTAATTGTCTATCGAACGATTTAAAAGAAAAGTTTTTATCGCTATTCACCCCGCCCCCTCTAGCGATCCGCTTCGATCCAACAACCACCCCGGACCCTGGGTTTCCTGTCGCCCAGGTAACAGGTAGAAGAATCCTTGGATGTTCGGAACTCCGCCAACTGATCTCATCTCACACCGAATGGTTGAATACTATGTCCATATTTTTGTATTCTTGTAGATCGATGTTTTGAGATTTTACCCTGTATCATTTCCGTATTTATGGTATACGGATGTGTTGTATGTATTTGGCCTTTGATGTGATTCCTATTATGGTTTTTGCTGTGTCAAAGTCACTCCAGAGTGCATAGTTGAGTCGTTTGTATCTTTATTATTTGTCAGTATCTTCCGCTGTGTTATATGGATTATGTCCATATATATGTTATGTGATTGTGGCTGAAAGACTTTATGTATATCAGGGAATTGTATCGCGTACAGGGGAGATGTTGTCCAATTATTTTCGACTCGGCATACTCTCAGGGCGTGACAATTTTATTGGTATCAGAGCCCTAGGTTGCGAAATCCACTTTCAGATTTCATTTTGTTCGAACATCGAGTTTTTCTTTACTCGGTTTTGGTTTTGTGAGTTCTGGGATCTGGCTGTTGCGAGACATCTTTGATATGCAAGGGTTAAGGTATGATAACTGTTATCACATATCCTTCTATTGGCTACACATTTAGTTGCTTATAACAGGGATGACTTGTAGTGTGTTAGTTGTTGGTGCAGTGGGCACCAAAGTCGAACCGGTATTTTGATTATGGCAAAAGGCTCAATAGTTAAGGGTATATTTGTTATCTTACGAGCTCAATTAAGTGTGCAGAAATGCTAAAGTTGAGCGGAAGGTCTGCGACACCCGGTGGGAACCGAGGTGGTCGGGCAACGCCAGAGGGATTTCGGAGGAAGCCGAGGTACTCGGGTGAAGACCGGAAGCGAGGCTACAAGGTAAGCTCGTGTGAAAGCGAAGCAAGGACGTTAAGCATAGATCCGACCCAATACCTCCAATGGAAGGTCTAGGTCGAGATCAATTGGTTAGAACCATCGTACTTTATATTTTAAGCTAACTTGTACTGCAGTCCAAAACCCTTTGACGATGTCTACTACCAATCAGCTTCTTGGTCTAGTTCCACCTCGAGAAGAGCTCGAATTTCAAGGGGTGAATTTGGACTTGACTCGTGTTTTGGTACAAAGGGTGATGTGGCATCAAGGTGGACATCCAAACCATCACCAAGCTTGGACCCCAAAATTAGGTGATGTGGCATCAAGGTGGACATCCAAAACCATCATCAAGTTGGGCCCAAAATGAGGTGAGTTGGCACAAGATGGTTGGCAAACCACCATCAAGCTTGGACGCCCAAAATGAGGAGAGTTGGCACAAGATGGTTGGCTCCCATGATGTGGCACAAGTTGGATGGCTCCAACAAGTTGGCGTGAAGGCCTCCTTGAGGTGGCACAAGGTGGTTGGATGAGCACCTCATCCTTGAGTTGTGGCACAAGGTGGTTGGATGAAGCACCTCATCCTTGAGTTGGCGCAAAGGATGTGGATGAGCAAGACTTGGGGGATAAGAACCTCACCTTGGACACTACCTATGTCTAAATTCATAGATCAATATCCATAAATAGACATGTTCACGCCAAGCAAAAATATAAGAAATCAAGAGCTCTCAACACGCCGTCGTAACGCCGCTACTACTACTCACATTTGCTACGACGAAGTGCCGCCGACAACGAAAGCTACATCTTCTACTTATAAGAGTTGTCGGTATATTTATTTAAGTTCTACTTCTTTAAATTGTCTTTGTGCTTTAATCGTAACAAGGAAAGGGGGAGTGTCCCTTTGCCTTGATTTCGTTTTGTGATCGTTGCTCCTACTTCCAACGAGGAGGAGTGGTTTTAGTGAATTGCCCTCCGTACGTGATCAAGGATCACTAGGGCCGTGGATTAACAATCGAAAGATTGTGAACCACGTAAAAATATCTTGTCTACTTTATATTTCCGCTGTGCACTCTCTACTTGCTTTTTACTTATTGCAAAAGTTTTTTTAACGACACCGTATCGCTATTCACCCCCCCCCTCTAGCGACACTTTCGATCCAACAATTGGTATCAGAGCCGGGGGCGCTAAGATTCGGTGAAACCACCAATCTAGCTTTGTTTTTCTTTTTTTTCACAGATTTTTTATTTATTTATTTCTGTTTTCGTATAATTATTTCACTTGCTTATCTTCTCCTACATATAGAATTGCATTAGAGGCTTTAGGATCCGGATAAGGTTGTCCTTCGGGTTAGATCCCGAGTAAGGTTGTCCTCCGGAACTTCAACGACATTCGCATTTGATTGTTTATTTCTTTTGCAAGTTACATTTTATATATATTTTTTTACTTCGACTTACTAATCCAAGACGAAAGTCTTGGAATATTCTTTCGTGTGTGTTTTGCAAGATTCTTTTCGTCGCTCTTCTTCTTGTTTTTAAATGGCCCATCTCGAAGGGTTTAGCACCGCCGACCCCGTTTTACAACGGTAATGACTTTCGTTATTGGAAGGGTCGGATGGAATGCTTTCTTAAAACCCAAATCGAGATGTGGATCGTAATCCAAACCGGTTTCACACTTCCTATTAATGAAGATGGTGAATCTTTGTGTTACGAACAATGGTCAAAATCAATGAAAAAACAAGAAGAAGACGATGCCAAGGCAACTCAAATCTTGCAATGTGGGTTGTCCAATGAAGAGCTCAACCGCGTCGGCCCCTTCATTAGTGCAAAGGACTTATGGACCAAGCTAGTGGAACTACACGAAGGCACAGACGACACTAAGGTATGTAAAAGTGATTTAATTTTAAATAAATTGTATAACTTGAAAATGCAGGAAAACGAGACAGCAACTCAACTACATGCTCGTATCAAAGACATCGTCAACCAACTCCATGCCATCGGACAAAAGGTCTAGAATCGCGACCTTATCAGGTATTCTCTTAACTCGTTTCCTAGGACCACCTTGTGGGCATCCATGGTCGATGCCTACAAGGTCTCCAAGGACCTTTCTAAAATTAGGTTAGGCGAATTGTTTTGAACTTGAATTACATGAGCAAACTAACGTGGTCGGGCCGAGAAGAGTATTGCGTTAGTTGCGAGTTCCAAGAAGAAGAAGCCCGCAAGCAAGCCACCCCAAGGAAGAAGACGAGTCCGAATCGGAAGTAGACTCGAAATAGAATCCGAACTAGTCAATCTAGTTCGAAGATGATCAAGAGACGAAACGACCAACAACTCAAGGTAAGCCTAAACCTAATTCAAATACTTCTAATTTTAGATGCTATGAGTGCAGCGAGTTCGGCCACATCAAGTCCGAGTGCCCAAAGCTAAAGAATAACGCATCAAAGACCAAGAAAGCGCTAACGCTACTTGGGAGGAGTTGTCGGAGGAAGAAGGCGATATCCAAGCTCTAATGGCCAAGCCGAGAGCACGACTCGAAATCAAGAAGAGTCCGAGTCCAATCCGATGATGAGCTTCCATTCAAGACAAGCCACGGATCCGTATCCGGTTCAAAAGAATCATTAAGGGTAAGTCGTTACTTAATACTTTGTATGGTGCAATTAAATTTTTAAATAAGAAACTAGCTAAGTCCGAGTCCAAGGTCGAGACCTAATTGAGGAGGTTAACCTCCTCAAACATGAGGTCTCCTAACCTCTTCGACTACTCGTATTCAAGAGGAGGACTCAACTCAAGTTGAAAAGCTTGAAGTTGAGAACTCGCTTTTGAAAACACAAGTCGAAGACCTTAGGAACACGTTGGAAAGGTTCACTTTGGGATCCGAAGGACTTGACCTCCTACTTGGATCTCAAAGGGCCGTGTACAACAAGGCGGACTAGGGTTTAGCTCAAACACGACCAATAAGTCGTATATGTCAATCGTAAGTAGACATAAAAAATGTGTCAAGCATGGGTCCCTAAGACCACTTTGATTTCAACTCTAGGATCCAACCCGTCTTGGGTTCCCAAGGACCGAATCCACTATGTGGATAGACGAACCGATTCAGCGGTCTAGGGAGCGATTACAAAACATGTTTGTGTTTAACTTAGAAATTGCATGCTTAGATTTTTTTTGTTTTTTTCTTTTGAACTCACTTAGAACACGTAAATAACCAACTAAAATCCTTGAAAAGATTGAGCCTCGGGAGCCTCTTTTCAAATAACCAACTAAAATCCTTGAAAAGATTGAGCCTCGGGAGCCTCTTTTCAAAATAATAATCAACTAAAATCTTTAGGTGAGTCAAGTCATCATTTTCTTGAAAATGGCTTTGTCTAAGGAAGTGGTCGATGATCCAGATAAAGAAGGCCTGTGCCTCGCCACGACACGAAGCCATGATCTTGAAAAGGTAAACTTGACAAGCCTAGGAGTCAAATCCAAATCTAACATTACTTAAACATAAATGCACTTAATCAACAATTGGAAGTCATCTCACAAAGAACACATAAGTATAACATGCTTGATGATCATATAGACTCGGTGAGATGACCTAGGTTTAACAACTTACAACCAATTTTTTAAAAAAATATAATAATCTAACATCCAATCCAACCACCTTGTGTGTAGGATCAATGGATGTTGACAGCGGTTACTCGACACATGACCGGATCAACTCAAATTCGAAGCTTGATTCAAGCGACAAGGATCGGTAGCCTTTGGGAATAGCGGCAAGCTCAAAATCATCGGATCGGGTGATATCGAGCTTAACTCAATTTTGTTATTAAAAATGTATTACTTGTAGAGAATTTTGAATATAACTGCTTAAGCGTAAGCCAATTATGTGACAATAATTATAAGGTCATATTTTTAGAAAATGAATGTGTAATTAAAACAAATGAAACTAAAACAATACTCAAAGGAACTAGGACAAATAACATTTATACAATTAACTTAATCAAATCCTCGGCCAAATGTCTTATGACACAGAAGAGGAATCATGGTTGTGCAACGACTACTCGGTCACTCGCACCCAAGACTCGCCCACAAGATGAGTCGAGTGGCCTAGTCGAGGCTTACCAACCTTAACAATTTGGTTAATAAAATCTGTAATGCTTGTCAACAAGGAAAACAACCTAGGACACAACACAAGTTAACTAACCAGAGCAGACCTCAAGTGTACTTGAGCTCCGCATATGGATCTATTCGATTCACATGGAGCCAAGTCACTCAATAAAAGTCAATATTGCTTAGTCATAATTGGCGACTACTCGAGTTTACAGGTTAGGTTCATCAAACATAAAAATGATACCTAGATCAATTAATCAATTTATTCAAATTAATCGAGAATCAAAAACCTTAAGGTTAAAAGACTTAGAAGCGATCATGGTGGTGAATTCAAAAATCAAAGGTTCACCGACTTCTGTAACCTAAACGGATACCACCATGAATTCTCTTGCCCTAGGATCCCTCAACAAAATGGCCTAGTGGAGCGGAAAAACCGAACTCTACAAGAAGCCGCTAGGACCATGTTGAACGAATACGACCTACCCGAGGTTTTGGGCGGTAGTGCCGGCATGCTATGTCCAAAATAGAATCCTTATGGTAAAGAGGCACCTTAAGACCTCATACAAGATTTATCACGATAAAATACCTAACATCAAGTACTTTAGGGTATTTGGGTGTAAGGTACATATCCTAAACACTAAGGATTACCTAGGGAAATTTACATCCAAGACCACGACCGGAATCTTTCTAGGATACTCGACTACAAGTCGAGCTTATAGAGTATATAACCACGACACCCTTAGAGTCGAGGAGACTATCAATGTAGTATTTGATGAAGGACATAAACCAACAAAACCCTCGGCAACCCCAATTAGCGAGCCGATTCATACTAGACCTAACTCTGATCCGGAGATCAGGTCTAGTGTTAATCCTAACCTAAGTCAACCAAGTCACTCTATTGATCAAGTGATAGATGACTCAACCAAACTAATGTTCAACCAAGTCACCCCATTGATCAAGCATTAGGTGACACAAACCCAATCTAGGATTCGGACTAACCACCCTATCGATCAAGTGATATGAGATCCTAATCTAGGAGTTCGAACTAGAGCATCCTATAGGAACCTTAGTCAAATTTCCTTAATTTCAAAGATAGAACCCAAATCAATTGAACAAGCTCTTCTTGATCCCGATTGGATTATTGCAATGCAAGAAGAGCTAGCTCAATTTACTAGGAATGAAGTGTGGGAATTAGTACCACCACCTAAAGACAAAGCGATAATTGGAACAAGGTGGGTGTTTGAAATAAGCTTGATGATAAAGGTGAAGTAGTTAGAAACAAGGCTAGGTTAGTCGCCAAAGGGTTTAGTCAAGTCGAAGGCTTAGATTATGATGAAACCTATGCCCAGAGCTAGACTCGAATCCATTCAATGTTGCTAGCTTATACGCACATCGAGGATTTAAGCAAATGGATGTTAAGTCGGCATTCTTAAATGGATACATTAAAGAAGAAGTTTATGTTAGCCAACCCCGGATTGAAAATTTAGATAAACCCGACCATGTTCTAAAACTTAAGAAAGCTCTCTATGGACTTAAACAAGCTCCTCGAGCTTGATGCGAGACTTTCAATCCATCTTAAGTCAAAAGGGTTTAACCAAGGCTTAGTTGACCCAACTCTCTTCGTAAAAACCTTAGGTAAAGAAATATTCATAGCTCAAATTTACGTAGACGATATAATTTTTGGAACCTCTAACTCAGCCTTACTAAACGAGTTCGTTTCACTCATGGAAAGTGAGTTTGAAATGAACTTGGTAGTAGTTAAGTTTCTTTTAGGTCTACAAATTAAACAAACTAAGGATGGTATATACCTATATCAACAAAAATACACTAAGGAGTTAATTAAAAGATTTGGAATGCAAGACGCTAAGATAATAAACACCCCAATGGCGATTAATGTTAACATAGAAGAAGACCTAGAAAGTAAGTCCATTGACTTAAAGTACTATAGGAGCGCGATAGGAAGTCTCCTATACTTAACTGCGAGTCGACCCGACATCCTATTCGCAGTAAGTATGTGCGCCAGGTTTCAAACCTGTGCTAAGGAGTCTCACCTAACCCTAGTTAAGCGTATCCTTAGATATCTTAAGGGTACACTTAACGTTGGTATTTGGTACCCTAGATCTACGGAGTTCGAACTAATCGGCTACTCCGATTGGGATTATGCCGGTAGTAAACTCGATAGAAAGAGCACGAGTGGTTGTTGTCAACTACTCGGCTCAAGTCTAGTGAGTTGGTGCAGTAGGAAGCAACATTGTGTTGCCTTATCTACCACCGAAGCTGAATACGTGGCGTTGGGGGTGTGTGTAACTCAGCTTCTTGGGATGAAGCACACTCTCCTAGACTTTAGGTTGGACTTCACCAAAACTAAATTTTTGTAGACAACATAAGTTCGATAAATCTAACTAAGAACCCTATATGCCATTCAAGGACAAAGCATATAGAGGTAAAACACCATTTCATTCGAGAACATGTAGCCAACGGCTCCATACAACTCGAATATGTTGACTCGAAGTCTAACCTAGCAGACATATTTACTAAACCACTACCCGAAGCCGAATTTAGTCTCTTGGCGAAGATTGGGCATGGTAATAGAATAGGAACTTACAAATTATATTTTCTTACTACTATTTCTTACTTTTTTTTCATGGAACTAGCATAGGACATACCTTAGATATCATGCACCTATAGATTTAAGGAGTCAATACATCTCACAACACATAGGACTAATGTGTTTGTGTACTTAGCCACGTAGATGGGCGTGAGATGTTAGGACCTTACTCCTGGTTCCAGATGTAGAGCTAGTGCATCGCTATGAACCACAGAGTATAATCATACCGACTCTGACCAGGACTGGTTGATCCTTCATATCAATCAAGCCAAATATGAGTCGAACATTTTATAGATGAACTTATTTTCAGTATATTATTTTTAAAAATAAAAATGTGGAACATGCTAGGACTTTAAATTTAACATTTATTTTGTTTTCCACACACCCCTTACTCTTTTCGATATACGGCAAAGGGGGAGAAAAGGAGAAAAGGACAAAGTTAAGGGGTCAAAAAAATTTTGATAACTTAACTCTTACTTCATAATTAAACCAAAAGTTAACTTTAAGTTTTGAAAACTTATTTAACTTTTAACAAAAGGCCAAGGTTAAGAAATCATTTGGTTTCTTAACTTAAAACTTATTTTAAACATTATGGCCAATATTAAGTAATTTAGGTTACTTAATTCTTTTTCTTAGTAGCACATATCAAGGGGGAGAGTTAAAACCCTTTCTCAAGTACTCACCTCTCGGTCAAGGAGGATTCCTCAAGGGGGAGCACTTGAAAAAGAATGTTTATATACTCCTACTCATTCATGCATAATCTCATACTTATTTTTGTCTTAACTTTGTATGTGGGTTTGCCATAAATCAAAAAGGGGGAGATTGTTGGTGCAGTGGGCACCTAAGTCGAACCTAAGTTTTGATTATAGCAAACGATATAAAGTTAAGCTTATATTGTTATCTCACGAGCTAAATCAAGTGTGCAAAAAAGTCTCAATGCTGGAGCTGAAGGCTAGCGACACCCGGAGGAAGCCGCGGTGGTCGGGCGACACTCGAGTTACTTCGGAGGGAGCCGAAGGAATCGAGTGGAAGGCCGGAAGCAAAAACGACACATAAGTATCGAGGTAAGCTCGTGTGTGCGAGCGTAAGTGAGGTCGTATCCTCTTTACGGGGATGATCTTAGGCGACGATCCGACCTAAGACTTCCCATGGAAGGTCTATGTTGAGATCGGACGGCAAGTGGCCGTCGAATCCACTTATATTTTGAGCTAACTCTTTATTGTAGTCAAAAATCCTGGCCATCAGTTCAACCGGCCAGTTCAACCGGTGGTCAAAAATCAGCCTCGAGGAGTCAAGCTTTATCACCATTTTTCAAGGAGTTTTGTGCCCATTTGTGATTGGTTGAAGACCCATTCGTTGAGGGGATTAAAGGCTATAAAAGGAGGGCCAAACCTAGGGTTTCATCCTCAATTCTAAGTGCTCAAAAGCCTCCGTTACGCTGCAACTCTCCGACGACTCTACAACAACGAAGTGCTGCCAACAACCCTAGCTTAAAGTTTCTTTTGTTTAGTTGTTGGTATAATCTTAATTTGTTATTGCTTTCAATATTGCAATTCTTTTTAATCGAGGCTTTTCGTTGCATTTTACTTTAATAGAAGAGAGGGTTTGTCTCTCTATCTTTTTGCTTCGAAGGCTTTTGTAATCGTAAAACTCCTACCTCCAACGAGGAGGAGTGTTTTAGTGAATTGCCCTCCGTACACGGTCTAGGACCGTTAGGGCCTTGGAGTAGTAGTCTAAGGCTACGAACCAAGTAAAAAAACTATTTGTCTCATTTAGTTTTTATTTACATTTCCGCTGCATTTAATTGTCTATCGAACGATTTAAAAGAAAAGTTTTTATCGCTATTCACCCCCCCCCCCCTCTAGCGATCCGCTTCGATCCAACAACCACCCCGGACCCTGGGTTTCCTGTCGCCCAGGTAACAGGTAGAAGAATCCTTGGATGTTCGGAACTCCGCCAACTGATCTCATCTCACACCGAATGGTTGAATACTATGTCCATATTTTTGTATTCTTGTAGATCGATGTTTTGAGATTTTACCCTGTATCATTTCCGTATTTATGGTATACGGATGTGTTGTATGTATTTGGCCTTTGATGTGATTCCTATTATGGTTTTTGCTGTGTCAAAGTCACTCCAGAGTGCATAGTTGAGTCGTTTGTATCTTTATTATTTGTCAGTATCTTCCGCTGTGTTATATGGATTATGTCCATATATATGTTATGTGATTGTGGCTGAAAGACTTTATGTATATCAGGGAATTGTATCGCGTACAGGGGAGATGTTGTCCAATTATTTTCGACTCGGCATACTCTCAGGGCGTGACAATTTTATTGGTATCAGAGCCCTAGGTTGCAAAATCCACTTTCAGATTTCATTTTGTTCGAACATCGAGTTTTTCTTTACTCGGTTTTGGTTTTGTGAGTTCTGGGATCTGGCTGTTGCGAGACATCTTTGATATGCAAGGGTTAAGGTATGATAACTGTTATCACATATCCTTCTATTGGCTACACATTTAGTTGCTTATAACAGGGATGACTTGTAGTGTGTTAGTCACTATTCGTAACCGTGGTTTGAGTTGACCATGGGAACAACATGTAGAGTCTGTGTGTCTTGGATCTGCTGTCTAAAGGGTAAATTACCTTTGAGAGCCGACTGATACCGAGTCAGAAAGCAGGGGTAGGCTGTCACATTTCTTGTGGAGATCAAAGATTACAGTCCTAAGTATTTTTCCTAATTATGCTTATCAGATTATTACCTATGGAGTAATGGACTAAGAAAGTATACTATTGCTGATGCAGATAGTAGAAAATTAGTGGATGATGTATCATAGGGAATTTTGATCCCTGAGATTGTCGTGCTAGGTTGTATAACTTTGAAGGTACTTTTGAGTACTTAACTTGTGTTATACAAAGAAAGTAGTATTAGTTGCATACCATTATCGGGATCTAGCCGATATTTGGTGGAAGATGTACGAAATAACCTTCGAGAAGTCACACCTCACTAGCTCACTGTGTAGTGATGTTATGAGAGAGTATTTTCCCACGTCATTTTCTTTGACTCATTGTTGGGGAATTTTTGAGCTTTAGGTTGGGTGATCGTTTGGTAACGAAGGTACCATGCAGAGTCGTTAGACTTGCGAATGTTACGACCACCTAATAGCTCAAGAATTTGATCAACATGTCTTAAGTCACCCATGGTATATTGGCCAACATCTTGATCAGGATGTTTGGATTTTTCTATCAGATCCTACCGGAAGGTATCAGATCGAGTTATGTTCATAGAAATGACTCCGTAGTAAGTGTTTTAAGAGTTGAAGATTTGATAAGCAGACATTGCAAGTCAAATTATTGGAATCAGAAGTATTCGTATGTTGGATAAAAGGAGCAAGATTGGAGTCTTGGGCTACGAGCGACTATTGGAGAGTTTTTAGATCATAGAAAACCGACTGCAGATTGTCAACATCTTCACCTGTTTATCAGCAAAATCAGAAGAAAGACTCCGAAGAGATTATATGCGTGTAGTGGGAGTCACGACGACACGCAGAGTCAGATTGTCTGATGGTTCATTTTATCTGCTTCTACCATAAGCAGCTAGTATCTACGAGGAGAGTATATACTTTGAAGACTCAGTTGAAGACTATGGATGAGCTTTCGAGAGAATGATCCACAACCTCGAAAGTCGAGAACATCATAGAAGAATGGATTATCACATCAGCAGCGATCTACTACCTTAGATATAGTTGGAGCTCTTTGATACTTCCATTCGAGAGAAGCAATTTACTCAGCAGTATCAGCAAAAGACATCTCAAAAGACTCAGACGTCCAGATGACAACTATTACCTCCCCAGGCGTGGTTATCCTTTGTACAGAAGAGAGCATTTACGATGATGGTCGTATCTATGTTGTATTCTCTAGTTGTAGCTATACTATTTGTAGAGTTGGAGCGTGCTATGATGTTGGCAGTTCTTCAGTACCTTACAGTCGGTTGTATATTCTCTGCCAGTACAACAATGTTTACCATCACCATTGCAGATATTTTGGGTATTGTATCTCAGTTCAGCAGTTGACTTTAGTTCCTCCATGGTAGATTTTTGCACCTACTTCAGCTCAGCCATCAAGAACAGATGTTAGACGAATTTACATGGTTACTCGAGAAGAGGTATAGAAGACCGAAGAATTGGTTATTCGGGGTATTACTCTAGGTTACCCTATTTGCTGGTGTATCGAGAGATACTAGTAGTTTACAAGTATCTAGGTCTAGAACATTCTTAGATAGGATTAGATGGGTTCCTATCGACTTGTGGGTTGGTGGTATCTCTACCGTCAGGTGAGATGTTGACCAACGATCACAAAGTCGAGGGATACCCTTAGACTTTGATAGACATATCTTCACTATAAACATATCCTTACAGATAGTTAAATTGTTGAAATGAGGGTATAACATGTATCTCGGATGTGCATATAATTCGAGAGTATTCGGATGTAGTTTTGGATGAACTTCCGGGTTTGCCACTGCATAGGCAAGTAGAATATGCGATTAGGGGTTGAATTCGGGAATAGTTCCGATATTGAAGACCTCATACCGAGAGATGATTTTATTGGTATCAGTGTTGCTAAATACTGTGGAAATTGGAAGAATGTAAGTTGCGGTTATAGGAGGTGTTGGATGGGAGATTTATCTGTCCTAGTGGTTCTTCTTGAGAAGACTCGTAACTCTTTGTTAAAAGAGAGATGGACCTTTGAGGTTATGCATCGATTATCGATGTTGGAGCATGGAAGCTGTTGAAAATGGATATCCTTTGTTATGGATAGATGATCTGTTTAGATCATCTAAATGACACCTGTGTATACCCTGGGGTTGATCTACGATTGGAGGGTTGATATTGTAGTGATTTAGTGGCATACAATTATCATTGTCGGTGTGATGATTGAGCTATCATCAGCTTAGAGAAAAAAGGGGTACAAGTGTGTGGAAAATGATATTTCATACTTCGTATGGATTTTATTAGCGGTTGAAATGTTGTTAGACTTATCGACGATTTAGTCGTTCATGAAGTGATTGGACCAGTTGATGGTTGTCGTCTTAGATGATAATTTTTTAATATTCATGATCTTAGGGGAAGTTGTGGTTTCCTGGATTGATATGGTTATTATGGCAGATGTTGGATAACATGTTTTTAGCATTACTATACCCTCGACTTGTTGGACCAAGAAGGTGATGTAAATCACCTAGTCGGAAGTTTGTGAAGCTAGGTTTCAGGGCCTAGACGGTGGCTAACTTTTGCATCAGTGTTAGTTAGTCCTTCCATTGTGGATGGAAGGGTACTGCACATAGATGCCTCATTTCAGGGATTGGAGCGATTCCGATGTAGTTGTATGAGACGTGTCTTATGCCTACGTCAGTTGAGGAACTGCGAGATAAGCTGTCATATCTATGACGTGGAGCTTAGCAGTTATTATCTTGATTGCAAATGTATGGAGTGGAAGTGCTCATAGAGTTTTGGTTAGTTACTAGGTAACTACTATAGAGTTGCTAGAACATAGATAGATGCAACTAGCAAGTTTGGTCATTATAGTCTCCCAGTATGTGTGGTAGAGTGGATTTTGGAGAGTAGATTGATTTCTCTTGTGAGAAAGGAATTCTCCATCTCCGAAGAAAATAGTGTGTTGAAACGTCCTTGTTGGTGGAACGATACATGTTGGACATGGTTGAATTGGTAGTTGGATGTTGGGTGTGCCAACACATAAAGGTGGAAGAGTAGTGACCAGCAGGGTTACGTACCGAGATGGAAGTGGTAGCTTAGTATGATGGACTGTGTTGGGAGATTATCTAGAATTCGGTAAGGATTTGATGCCATTTGGGTAATCGGTGAACGATTAGTCAAGTTCGCTCATTTTCTTCCGAGCCATAAGATGGACTTCATTGGATCACTTGACGAAATTATATCCATGGAGTATCCTTGAGTATCATTTTCGATAGTGATTCACAATTCACCTTACAATTCTGGCAAAGTCTCCACTAGGTCATGGATATAAAGCTCCACTTGGGTACGATTATTTACCTTTTGGTAGATGGTCAATATGAAGGTACTATTCATACTTTAGAAGGTTTGTTAAGAGTATATGTGATAGATTTTAGAGACTATCAGTACCCCATTTAGTCACTTGAGGTGTGTGACTGTTCTCCAGATACCTGAGATGGTTGTTGTGACATCTCGTACTAGTACATGAGTCGGAAATTTAGGGACCAAATTTTTATTAGTAGGGGAGAATGTAAGATATTTGAAAATTTAAAAAAAAATATTTGTTAATTAGGAAAAAATACTCTATGAAATTTTACAGATATTTTAGAGAGTTATTTGGATTAGTTGTGATTAAAGGGTTAATTGGAAAAATTAACCTAAGTATCAAAACTTAGGTGATGGCTTATAAAGAAGGGATCCGACCCATTTTCTACTTAGCCTGACTCGCATCTGCCGACCCATTTCTATTCCTTCCGCGATTTGTTCTTCTCCACCATTTCTCCCGATTCGAGCATTTCCCCATCGCGACCTTACCTCACCAATGCTCGATCGCAGCCCCTCCGCTGGCATTTGAGCTCGACTCATTGGTCGCCAGCCCCATTGGAGCTCTCCGTTGTCGCCCTCCAGTCGGCGTACATCCCTTTCTTCCCGCTCATCAACTGTCGCGAGCCCTCCAACAAATGCGCGGTCTCCCTTTGACCGCCGAAGCCTAGCTTACTGTCATCGTCATCCCTGCTCGCCGCGAGGTCTATCTGCCACCGTCGACGCTCGAACTCAACTCACCGTCGCCTCTCCTCTTCCATCGTTTCGTCATCGACACAGGTGCTGCGATTTGTTTGGTTTGGGTTAAATTGTTGATTTCCCATAGATCTTGCTGTGAATTCATCGATTTAGCATCAATCTATGGTTTGATCAGTGATTGGAGCTGGTTTATCCAGTGAACAGGGCAGCTGGGAAAACTGTTGCCGGTGAAGATTTGGTCGGTAAATATTGTTTCCTTTTCTGTTCCGTTCAAGGTGTTTCCTATAGATCAATGTGGTTATGTTAATGGTAATTGTTGTATGTGTTGTGATCTATTCGGTGGATGAGTTGGGGGGGTTTAACTGTCATCGATCTAGTGAGGTTGGAGCTGTGGATCGTGCTTGAGGTAAGGATGGGATCCGATGAGTTTGCTGTCGATGGATCGGTGGTGAGCTTGGAGTGTTCTGAGTGTTGAGATTATGTTTAGATGATTGGATAGTTATTTGAGTGTTGTTTAGATCTAATTACTTTAATTGATCTTTTGGATGTTGGTGATCTGTTGTGGATTGAGTTTGGTGTGAATCGGCCAAGGATGAATGTAGATTTGGGGTTACGAGAGGTGTGTGCTCGTAGTGCTAACTCACATTCGATAAAAGGATGGGATTATAGAAACGACGTAGTAGCTAAGTTATGTATTTGTCAGATACTTGTACTTAATCATAGTTTGCTATTATACGTAGGTTTGGGATACGAAGCAGGTCCACAGCTGTGAGGATTATTTTGAGCTTCGTATCAGGTGGGTAATATCTACCCTGGTCAGGTAGTTTTGACTTATTCCGGTGCATGAAATTGGACTTATGATGATACCTTTGATCTTAAATCCACTCTTATTTAATCATATGCTTCTACTGCCTTTGACCTTTAAGATATATTGTTGTTACTTCATTAATTATATATCATGGACATGAATTACAAACCCTATGGTGTGTTAGTTGATAGATGTTCAGTTAAGTACTTGTGATTAAGGTTACCATTGTGAACTCAGATTGGGTTATCGGGTCACATCACTAGGGTTAGGTGATGGATCAGATTATGAAGTCGATTGTTGTATCGTACACATATTAGTTGTGCATCTATGGTGGATCTAGTCATCGGTGCATAGATAAGTGTGTGTGGTTGTCAGTATGTGGCTAAGGAATAGAGGGCCTAGCGTGATTATATATCCATTATGGATCGTGTGACAGTATCTCACTACGGATTGGAGGTCTTAGCGTAGTTGACTATCAAATGTGTATGACTCTCTGTGTGATAGAGAGAGAGTCTTATGGATTAGTAATCCTTGC
This sequence comes from Wurfbainia villosa, assembly GCA_025175895.1. Lineage (NCBI taxonomy): Eukaryota > Viridiplantae > Streptophyta > Magnoliopsida > Zingiberales > Zingiberaceae > Wurfbainia > Wurfbainia villosa. Next base: position 87,065,214 of record CM046001.1, read on the forward strand.
ATAGTTGACTTTTTGTTGACCAGGACTCCCCGTGGGATAAGGAGTGTTGCGAGGATACATGTATGGAGTTATGCATCATTATATTGCATGCATGCTGGCAATTAGGTCTCCCTTGTGGTTGAGAGGATCGCTAGTCATCCTACCTCCCCGACCACTCGGGGGTAGTGGTATCAGGGTTGAGTGCACAGCATTGTTGTCCGTGCCGTTCTCGGCCACTATGGATGGTGGTAGATGGAGATGTGCACTTGGCCACTGTGCAGAGTGGTTGTTAGCGTACTCACCCACTATAGACGATGGTCATGTGTTTTGTTGTTGTCCTAAGTGTGGTGCTCGTCTACTCATGGGTAGGGACGGAGCGGCTAGCAGCAAGGACCCCCGTGTGAGTAGCATATAGCTCTATGGCGGCTAGCTACTATTTCATACTACCCAACTCGGGCATTCGAGAGTGGTGGCAGCTGGAGTCGGGATAGTTGTCATGTCGTGCCACCCTATCCACTCTGGGGTCGTGGTTGGACGGGATTGTAGACATGGCCATGCATATGAATTGCTGATATATATGTATGCATGTATTTGATATATGTTTTACATATGCTTGTGAGATGCTGTATTTGATTGAGCTATGATTGTTGCATATGTTTGTACATCATGATATATGTCATTTGCATATTATATACTGCTGTGTGTTGAGCATAATATATGTGTTGGTCCAGACTGTTGTATACATTTGATTAGCATCATGTCATAGTGTAGTATGGACTGGGATGTTATTACATGTGATTATATACTGTTCGTATGTCTTAATGTTGGTCAGATATGGGATTGACATTGTACGTTATATGGGTTATGTTATTGTATACCTATTTAGGATGATATAGCTTATGGTGTTGCAGACCATCTGGTACGTTGGTACATTACTTTATGTTCAGTTGATCAGTTTAGTATATGCATTGAGTATGACTATACTGTGGTTACTTATTATTACATTTAGGACTGTATGTCTATTGGACACATTCTGTATACTTGTAGATCTTCACATGTATACTTGTAGATCTCTATATCCCTATATGTTGTTCATTCACTTTCTACATATTACCCCTGAGTTTATACTCACCACTCCAAACCCTGGATTTCCTGTCGCCCAGGTAACAGGTAGAAGAATCCTTGGATGTTCGGTGCTCCGCCAGCTGATCTCATCTCACGCCGAATGGTTGAATACTATGTCCATATTTTTTTATTCTTATGGATCGATGTTTTGGGATTTTACCCTGTATTATTTTTGTATTTATGGTATACGGATGTATTGTATGTATTTGGCCTTTGATGTGATTCTTATTATGGTTTTTGCTGTGTCAAAGTCACTCCGGAATGCATAGTTGAGTCGTTTGTATCTTTATTATTTGTCAGTATCTTTCGCTGTATTTTATGGATTATGTCCATATATATGTTATGTGATTGTGGCCGAAAGACTTTATGTATATCAGGAAATTGTATCACGTACAGAGGAGATGTTGTCCAATTATTTTCGGCTCGGCATACTCTCGGGGCATGACAGAAACATTGTATGTCATTTTGATATTCCTAGAAGGAAAATATCTGATAATGGTTGACATTCAGGGTAAAAAGTTAGCATAATGGTGTCAAGACTTTAAAATTGAACAAGTGTTCACATCTGTGGCTTATCCTCAAAGTAACAGGAAAACTTAGTTGACTAATAGAGAGTTGGTGCATGGGTTAAAAACTAAGTTTGAGCATGTAGGGGTAGTTGGGTGGAGGAGTTACCTAGCATATTATGGTCTTTCCGAACCACTTCTAGGAGAGCTACGGGAGCCACTCCCTTTAGTATGGTGTATGGTTCAGAAGCAGTGCTGCCTGTAGAAGTTGAAGAAAAATCTACTCGGGTAATGAATTATTTCCCGAGCGACAATAATGCGGCTCGGGGCATGGAGTTGGATTTGATATAGGAGAAGAGGGATGTTGCCTCATATAATGCTGAAAGTTGTAGATCACAGGTAATTAAATCTTATAATAAAAAGGTAGTGCCTCGTTCTTTTCAGGTGGGAGACTTAGTGATAAGGAAGGTACTACCTGAAGGATCTAAGGGCAAGCTGGAACCCAAGTGGGAAGGACCTTTTTAGGTGGAGAGCCGAGCGGGAATAGGGGCTTACGTTTTGAAGAATGCTCAAGGAAGACTTTTATCACGACCCTAGAATGTATATCATTTACAACCTTATTTTAGTGGATGAAATATTATAAAATCTGTATTTTTGTTAAGAATAGTCATTAATGGTAATTTCTTTTTGAAAGTTTGTGGTATTTTAGAAAGAGTTATGTGATTGGCTTTTTAAATTTACCAATTGGTTGGGAAAAGGAGATAGGATTTTATCTTTTTCTGAATGTATCAACTCGCTTCATCAATGACTACAGAGAATTCATGATTATTCGTTCTTGTGAGAATTTTGAGTTGTTTGCAAATAAGTTGAGGATGTTTTTATATTAAAATTTCTTTGCCATTATGCAATGGGTAACACTTAGCTTGCATAAAAGGAGGGTACATAATTCTTCATAAGAGTTAGGTGGAAGTACAGATGGAAACATTTTTATTGACAAAGAGCTAAGGGGGAGAGGAATCCATAGAGGAGTCTCCCATGATCACTACAAAAAAATCTCTTCCTTGTAAAGCAGGAGGAGGAATCAGTCGGGGTTGTTGTGGGGGTGCTGGAGGATGCCATAAGCGGTTGCCGAAAGAAGGAAATGGAGAACGGAAAGGACCCGTGAGGGGTGGGGGCAGTATGCAGAGGAAGGCTCTGAATCAGTGGTGGAATTTGTATCAGAGCTTATAAAGATAGGACGTGAAGGAGAATCCATGGAAGAAAGAAAGTGAGGATGGGAAAGGTTGATGGGGAGTTTGATTTTTATAGAAGGGTTGAGGGAGAAGATGAAGGAACAAGTGTAAGTTCCCTAGGATTAGAGTTGGTACCGAGGGGTATAGGAATTAAAGTGGGAAGTCGAAGAGTCATTTCATGGGCCCATATAGTGATCACTCGGGAAATCTCTTGTAGTAAGTATTGGTAGGAAGAGGAGAAGGGTTGCTTATTGCTTAAGGGATGCTCAAGGGAAGTCTGTTTATGGGACCACAGAATGTAAGACATTAGTACCTTGACTCAATAAAGCATTGTAAAATCTATGTTTTTTTTAGAAGAATAAGACAATAAGAAAAATCAAATATTGTATTGCAAGTACTAAGAAATACAAGTTATCTTTTTTCATTAGAGGGGAATGGAAAAGATAATAAGTCAGGAGGAGTGCGATCGATGGTAGTGTTGATATCCAAGAAGCTGGTGGAGTGCCCGAGGGATGGATAACCAGCTGCTTTAAATTGATTGGTACAGTCTTGGAAGCCCCAGTGAAGGAATGCAAAGCTGGTTGACGGGGGACAAATTTGAATAGGGTATATACGGGATGGTGGTGGATTATGTTCGGAAACCTATAGTAGTAATGATTCTGAAAAAGAAGCAAGTATACATTTACATGAGTTTTGACAAATATGTAGGTGTACAATCAGAAGTAATTATTACCAAGCATGCAAGTCGACTGGAGAGGATAGTTGGTTCTGATTAGTGATGGTGATGATCTTGTCAGTAGTTGGTTCAGGTTGAATCGTTCTTCTTATAACAATAGAATCATCATTTGGTACTCTTCATTATCATGGTAAGAACCTAGAGAAGGGTGCGAAGGGGGTGAGGCGGGGGGGGTGAAGAGCAGTTAGTCATGTAGAGGAAAAAGGAAAGGGAGAGGGAGATAGTGGGTTGGTAAGGATTTTAGTTTTTAATAAGGTAAGATGGGGGTATACCAGTTTATGTTAGAAGATGATGTGTGAGGGTTATTTTTTAGCGGCAAAAAATGTATCAATTTTCACAAAGTATATATGCAAATTTCAGGGAGGTTTCTCTTTAGTTGTCGGAGGAATTTTAAAAGGGAGTATAGAGTTGTTTCCTGAGTGATGGATTGGTTGTGTTCAAATTTTCTAGTTTGTTAAATTGATAATGATGGGTTATCTGTTATATTATATTTTTGGGTCTGATGGGTTTTTGCTTTGTATACTTGTACAAATAAAAGTGTAAATATCTAATGGGTATTGTTCATTACTTCTTTTTTCACATGTATTATCTAGTGCGTGTATGCAGAGAATACTTCTTTTCTTACATTAATTAACAATTTAAATGGTATGAGGAGCATATTTTTTACAAGGGGAGTAATGGACCTGTTGAGGGCAGTGTAAATTAATACAAATACAAATGTAGTTTAAAGGATTTTCCATTCATTAAAAGGAATGTGCAAATAAAGTTAGGTGTTACATGAATTAAACATTCAATAATGCAACTATTAAGAGATTACAAGAATTAGTTGTGGGATTTATGATTCTGAGTCGGTTTCAGAGTCAACTTGGAAAGCTTCCAGGGAAAATTTCTGTATGTTTCTTCAATATTGAGCTTGTGGAACGGTGGACCAGGTATAAAGTATTTCTTTTCGTCAACTTTCTACAAGGCACCCTCGAACCCCCTCTGAAAATGTTTGTTGAGCTGCTTAGAGGTTCTGTTCAGGATCTTTGTTTGTTCCATTGCCCACCTTTCAGCCTCTGTCTCTTTTAATTGAGACAGTTCTTGATGCAGCTTGTTGGCTCTGATAGTTTGTTCGTAAGCAGTGATGGCTAGCATTTTTAAATGTTGTTGTAGTACATTGAAATGGAAGTGGAATTCATCGAGACTAGACAGGGTGGTCTCCTTCAGAGCAAGGTGGGCATCTATAACATTCTCTATTGGTTGGAATAATTTGCCTGTGTGAAGGTGCCAGTAACATTCTTTTTCCTTCCATTGACGAAGTTCTGATTGTTGGGTTTCTATGGTTTTATTTGATTCTTCAGTTTGTTTTTTTAGTTGCTTTATTTGAACATTCTTGAGAGTGAGGTCTTTTTGTTCTACTGATATTCGTTCTCGAACGGCAGAGAAGAATTCAACTTGAAGTTGCAACCAACATACATTTTTCTGAAGCTCGTTTTCTCTAATTGTTCAATCGGGGGAAGTGTGAAGGTCAGTTTGTACACCCATGTTATTTATAAATTCTTCAAAATCAGCTTGGATGGGCTTGGAAGATGTGGAGGGTATGGTTTGCTCTGTGGAAGAGGTGGAGGGTTGGCAGAACTGATTCTGATGTTCAGTGTACCATTGTTTAAATGATTAAAGCTTCAAAGTGCTCTGAAAGTAAAATATATATATATATAAATATATGAGACAAGGTACTAGCATATGAAATTAAGTTAGTAAGTAAGAGACTTACTCTTCGAAGGCTTTCTTGTAGTTCTTGGAAAATTTGTGGAGTATTAGAAGAAGTTGAGGGTAAGGAAGTGGTCTGCGGTAATGGGGAATCTGTTATGGAAGGGGGAATAATAGGAGGGGCAACTGAAGGAAGTATAGGAGAAGCTCAGGTAGATGGAGGTATTGGCATAATAGGAAGAGAGGAGAGGAGATGGGTAGGATAAGTGTCAGACACTACTTGTACTAGCAAGTCTAAGGGTGAAGATGTGGTAGAGGCTGGGGTAGGGGGACTCGATGGAGTTATGGGCTATTGTTGTTTGATAGGGAATAAAGAGGCTAAGGGAAGATCATCTACGGAAGAGGAGGGGGAAGGTGAAGGAGAATGATCAATGGGCTCATTGAAGGTATCAAAAGGAGGGTTGTGGGTAGGAGAATCAGAGGGGGGAAGGAGTTCTGAGGGAGGAATGGTGGAAGTGGGTTTTGAAGCAAAGGCTGAGGTTATGAAATGGAAGAGGTTCGGGATTGGTTCTGTTTGTAGAGGAAGAAGGAGGACATTAATAAAGGTAATGGGAGGTTGGTATGGCTCTACATTGGTTATGATTGGAACTTGCGGGGGTTCAAGAGGGACCTGTGACAAAGAAGTATAAGTAATTCTGTCAGAAATTGTATCAAGAAATCTATTATAAGAGGTAGAGGCTGAGTATGGGTTAGTTACTAAGGTAGGTGGCTCGGTGATGGAAGGTGATGTAGTAGTTGCTGATCTTTTCCTCTTTCTCTGTTGTTGAGCCAAAGTCCTGGCAATGACTATACTCATCATGTCCTCTCCAAAACAGAATGATGGTAAACATTGTAAAGTAAATTCAATAGATATGCAGAATCTAATATATGCGGTAAAAAAAAAGGAAATTATGATGGTATCAAGTTAGCATTGGGTACAAGGCAGCAGTGCCAGTTCAAAACTGGTGCAGGTCAAGTGGTAGTGTGCAGGTTATTGAATGAGAGACAATATTGATATAAGTATAGAGATAATTGCAGTAAAGAAAGAGAACTTACCGATGTGGTGTGCATCTGGCGATGGAATTAGTGATAGCCCATAGTATGATAAAATGGGCTCTTTTAGAAGCTCGTTGATTCTAAAGTACTTATTCTTCAATTTAGCTTCAATAGAGATGAAGTCAATGGTAATTTTGAATGTTTTCGGGTCGAGGAGATCTGGAAGGGTAGTTTTCCAGCAAGAAGAAAAGGGAAGGGGGGATCCATAGCGATGAAGAAGTAAAGTTCTTTCCAGCCTTTATGGGAGGTAGTCATGTCAGTCATGAACTGATAAACTTGGCGGGCCATAAAATAGAAGACGTCGGGGTCGACCATCTTCAGTTGGTAAAGGCAGTGGAATACATGAGGAATTTGGGGGATATTGAGATGGTGGAAGACAATGATGGTGGCGATGAGAATGCAAATAGAGTTGGGAGTTAGTTGGTTGACCGGGAGGCCATAATAGAAAAGGATGTGATAGAGAGGCTTTGGGAGGGGGAGATGGAGGCCTCCTTCTAGTTGTCCTATGAATAGGGTGCTGGTGCCAAGCGAAGGAAGATGGGGGTGTAGGGAGCGATTAGGGATGACGATGGTGGAATCTTCGGAAAGGTATTTGGGATCGTGACGGAAAAAGGAATGGTTGAAGGTGAGTTGGCTAGGCATAGTCTCGTACAAGGGGGTGGTGGAAGAAGATGAGGCCATTGAGAAGAAAGGATTGCAGGAAGGAGGAAGATGTCGAAGAAAGGAGTTAGGGTTTTTAATGGGAGTTGTGGTTGAACGGTAAGGTGCTAACATAGGTGGGGGTCTTTATATAGGGTTATAATGGTTAAGTAGACTTTGTGGTTAAGAGGTCTTTCAAATTCCTTTTAAGGCATTCTGCGCCTATTATAGAATCTAGGGGTTAATGAAGGTGTTCTTGCGAAGGAGTGGAGGGGTTTTTTATGTTCCTTTATTGAGGAGTTCTATTAAATTTTCCTAGTGCATTTGGCACTCATATGGAAGGATATTATGCCTGATCGGAGTTCCTCGTTTCCTATTTCAATGGTATTTTTTCTAAGGTATGGCAAGTTTGATGTTATTTTTTCTAAGTGTTGGAAACTAACTTAGGATTCGTGCCTACTATAATAGCCTAAGGGCTAGGAATGTTATTTCCCCCCATGGGGAACTATAACGCCTTTATATGGCATATGTAAATGTCCTCACGACTCTCCTATAAAATCCTAAGGGCTAGATAGCTATTTTCTCCATGGAAAACTATAACGCCAACTATAATAGGCAGGTAACATGCTAACAAGGCTCAATGCCTTCAGTATTTTAGGGCATAAACGCCTCATAACAGCATATAAGACATAAACGCCTCATTTAAGGCAGAATAATTTTTTGTTGTAAATTACTTGTTAAACATTATTCGACTATGCTCTTCAGTTTTACTAAAGAGGGGGAACTTATGATGGGTGTGGGGTCTTTTTCAGCTAAGGTAGAGAAATTTTTTGTTAAAAACACTTGTAAAACTTGACTCAACTTCGCTCTTCAGTTTTACTAAAGAGGGGAAACTTATGATGGGGTCAGGGTTTTTAGAGTAGTTAAGAGGTTTCCTGGGCTATTTATATGTTTATCGAGCATTTTAGGTAATTGCTGAGCAGTATGTATGATCCCCGATCTTAGAGAGGAAGAGCAGTGTAGAGGGGTTCACTGACTAAATATCAGGATCGACAGAGCGGTGGGTTTATTTTTAGATTAGTATATGCAGTTTCAAGGTAGTATGTGTATTTCCCGATCAGTATATTCATTTTTCGAGCAGTTAATTTATTTCCAGAGCAGTTAAGGCATTTCCAGAACGATATGATCAGCTTCAAAGCAGTTTGTGTATTTCCTGATCAGTATGTTCATTTCTCGAGCAGTATATTCATTTCCGGAGCAGTTAAGTCATTTTCAGAGCAATATGTGTATTTTCTGATCAATATGTTCATTTTCCGAACAGTATATTCATTTCCCGAGAAGTTAAGTCATTTTCAGAACAATATGTGTATTTCTCGATCAGTATGTTCATTACCCGAGCTGTATATTCATTTCCCGAGTAGTTAAGTCATTTCCAGAGTAGTATGTTCATTTCCCAATTAGTATGTTTATTTCCCAAGAAGTACATTCATTTCTCGAGCCATTTTTGGATTTCTAAATTTTCTTCTGAATATGGTGAAATAAGGAGGAAGAGGGTAAGCTAAGGGATAGGAGGCGGCAAGGGGAAGTTAAGGATGGCTAACTTAATATAACCACATTTATTCTTATATTTTATTTAAATTAATATGCGATAGGGAAATATAAGAAGATATTTTGAATTGAGGCGAGAAAAGTGATTACAAGGATAGCTTGACAAAGGGCATTAAAGTAAATTCCTCTCATAAAGGAGGTGGTTGATCCATCTATAAAAGGGGCGGAGGAGGACAAAGCAGGGATGGTTGTTTCTTCACTATTCGGTACCTCTAAGATCTCTTTCCTACTTCTTCTTCATTTCATTATTTTCTTCTAGAGGGGTTAGATAAATTAAATTATTTGATAGTGTATCAACTTAAAAAATCCACAACTCTCTATGTAGATTGTGAAATACTTGTTTGAGAGCATGGTTATACTTAGATGGATGCAAAGAGTATAATAAACTTGGTTTGAAGTATTTTTAAGGTGCCTAAGTTAATCAATAAGTTTTAGCCAAAATTCATTGATGCACCTACAATGTTTAAAATTTAAAAATTTTAACATGGTCTAAAATAAGGATGTTCTAAGAATTCTTTGGTAGTGTTGGTAAGTGAGCATGACGGGGCTAGACCTTTTAATGAACTCAAGACTAAATATTTCAAAATTATATAAATTTTAGAAACCCACAACTCTATCCACATTGCGAAAGCTATGTTTAAGGATATGATTGCACTTAGATAGACGCAAGGTGTACAATGAACTAGCTTTAAAATATTTCTATGGCGCTTAAGATTATCAATAAGTTTTTACCAAAACTCTTTAATGAAGTTACAATATCTAGCTAGAATTTCAAAATATTAAGATAGTTTGAACTATAGAAATCCTAACAACCTTTTGGTGGTATTAATGAGTAAGTATAATCGATCTAGGCGTTTTAATGTTATGCCAAGTTATCTCAAGTTTATAAAGATTTCAAAAATTCACATCTCTCTATCAAAGTTATGAAATCCATGTCTAAGAGAATGGTTACGTGCATGAGGATGGAAAGAGTTGTAATGAACTTATTTGAAGTGATTCTAAGATCATCAATGAGTTTTGATTATGAAATTCATATTTAAGGACATGGTTATACCCAAGAGGATGCAAGGAGTTGTAAGGAACTTGGTTTGAAGTGATTTTGAAGATCGTGAGGTCATCAATAAATTTTAATTAAAATTTATTATATGCCCTTATAAACCTCAGAATCACTTCAAAATAAGTTTATTATAAGTCCTTGCATTCTCTTAAGTGTAGTCATCTCATACATAAATTTCATAGTTTAGATAGAAGTTTTATGTTTTTGAAATCTTCACAACCTTAAAATAATTTAGCATAAGCTTAATTATTAAAAGGCCTAAATTTGTCATACTCACTAACCAATATTATCAAAGTCTTCTAGAACTCTCTTGGATTAGATCATGTCAAAATTTTAAAATTTTGAATATTGTAAGATCATTAGCCAATTTTGATCAAAATTCTCTGATGTTTTTAAGCACCTCAAAAATACTTCAAACCAAGTTCATTTTACTTCTTATTTCATCATGAATGTAACCATACTCGTAGACTTCGATTAGGATATTAAAATTATGTTAATAAATTAATAGTAGTCGACTAATGTGTTATAAGCACTTGACTACTAATTCAAGTTTATGATACAATAGATAGGAAATTTAACAATCAAGTGATATAGTCAATTAGCATCTAGAAATCGAACACACACATTGAATTCAAAAATCATGTAGTGCAATTGATTGTCCACAATCGATTATTGATAAAGAAGTAGTCGACTACTTATAAATGAGTATAATGAAAAATAACTATGTATTTTAATAAATATAAAAATTAGATATATAATTTGAATATTTAAAAATTTTAATTTTGCAGTTCGATAAATTTTCTATAATACTTTGATAAAAAAAAAATCAAAATACTTTAATGAACCCGTCACTTAGTCCTCATGAAAAAGAGAGAGAACAACCGTGGAGTTTTACAATAACATTTTTATTATAACGAAGCATCCCGAGAAAATAGTCCGAGACAAAGAAGTGACAAACTTACAAGTGCCTTAAATGGGGAGCACCGTTTTATACCCCTTTCATTGTTAAAGGACGTTATAAAGACAGAGCAGAGCAGGGAAGAGATAAGTCATGCTGGCATTGCATGGGATGGATGGAAAAGTGAGAGAGAGAATACCTTTAAATGATTTCGCAATCCATTGCTTTATGATTGAGCTGGGTGGCTCTATGCAAGTATCCTCTTCCTTCTCTGACACAAGAAATAATCTCGTGGTGCACTTCATTTAAAAATTTCAATTACAGGGCATGATTTTATTTTATTTTCTCTTTCTTATTCAACTATTACAGTTTGACTTTTATCTTCTGCCTTCCCATTTCCCAAGGATAGCAAGGAGTGGACCAACTTATTCGGAAACCAGCAAAACAGGGTCAGTCAAAAAACTTGTCAAAACTGGTCTTGCAAGGATTAATGAAGCGTCAAGACATGTTTGGAGAATATTTGATATTGAACCTTGGGAAATTGAAAGCGGCAAGATTGCCTCTCTCCTACATTTACAAATTCTCATATTGAACATAAAGGGTGCAATATGTTTCTTTAGCAAATTCTAAAATTCAGTACTTGAGCTGTGATGTTGATTTTTTTAAAAATAGTATATTTTAACTCTGGAGCACTGTAGAAATTTATAAGAGTTGGAATGGATTCAATTGGAATTATCTGGGTTCATTAATAGATTTTGATTGAAACTCATTGATAGACTTAGTTGATTTAAATTTTTAAAACGTTGATATCTAATGAAAAAATGGTAGTGCAATGAAGACATTTATGATGTTCATATTTAGTTTTGATATTCCTATAATAAGTATGTGTATATATCAAATTGTTTTAAAGTCATAAACTTTAAAAACCTTCTGATCACTGTTGTTAATGACTTTGAGTTGATATTTTTGGATATATATAGACTCTAGAGCACTTCAGAAATTTATATCACTTAAAATGAGTCCGATCAGAGTTCTTTAAATCTATCAATGGATTTTTTCCAAACTCATTCATCAGTGTAGGGGATATGAATTTTTGAAAACCATTATAGTGCCGATTTTTAAAAACTAGTATCACAGTTTAATTATACAAGTACCATGACGGTACTAATTTCTAAAAAATCAGCACCATAGCAATGTTGATTTCTAAAAATCAATGTCATGACAGTGTTGGTGTGTTAAGTTGTGGTGTTGATTTTGTAAAAACAGTAAAGAAGAATATATTTAGACTTCGAAGTACTATAGAAATCCATAGGAGTTGAAATGGACCAAATCAGAATTCTTTAAGTTCATTAATGAATTTTGACCGAAATACATTGACGAGCTTAGGGGATTTGGATTTTTGAAAAGTTGCATGTAATGGAAAAGAGTAGTGCAATAAAGATATTTATGAAGTTCATATCTAGTTTTGATATCCCTACGATAAATTATACATATATATCAATTATTTTAAAATCATAAACTTTGAAAATCTTCTGATCACTATTATTAATAACTTCGAACTGATATTTTTGGATAAATATACACTCTGGGACACTTCAGAAACTTATAACACTTGGAATGGGTATGATCTGAGTTCCTATATTCATCAATGAATTTTGACCGAAATACCATGATGGACATGAAAATATTTTAAACATTAATTTTTAGGCTTGAAATTGGATTGTTACGAGTTTCACTTAGTAACAAATGTAGATCTCTGAATGATCTTCGATTCAGAAAAAAATTGTGCCTCGTTCTAATACCCGAGTTAAAAGTTATGACCTCCAAAACTAAATAATTGACATATACATGCACCTAACTTATCATATGGATGTCAAAACTAGACATGTATATTGGATCGAGAAGCGTCGCTAGAGGGGGGGAGGGGGGGGTGAATAGCGATCGTAAATTTTTTCGTTCGTTTCATTCGAGTAGACAATTAAACGAGTAAGCACAACAAAAAATAAAGAGACACGTTTATTTTACTTGGTTCACAACCCAGCGGTTGCTACTCCAAGGCCCTATCGGTCCTAGACCGCGTACGGAGGGCAAAGCACTATAACGTCTCCTCCTCGTTGGAGGTAGGAGACAACGATCACAAAATCGAAAGTACGAGGATGAGGCAACAAGCCTACCTCACCTCGTTACGATTAAAACAAAGAATACAATAAAAACAATTACTTGCTACTGCTGCCGACGAAAGAGATTTGAACTTGTCGTCGCGTCGACGTTATGACGGTGTTAGAGTGTTAGCATTGTAGAAGCACTTGAGAATAAACTTGATGTACTTTGGAGTTGGAATCCTCCCCTCCTTTTATAGATTTTGGCCTCTGAATTTGTCTCCTCATATTTCGGAATAGATCACGAAGTTGTATAAATTTTATCGCGAAGTGGCCGCGTCAAACCTTATCCGTTTTGACCTAGCGCAAGGGCTGATTCATCGCCATCAGTCGACTGATGCCTCCCATCAGTCAACTGATGAGCATCAGTCAACTGCCCCATGTCCAACAGTCGACTGCCAGCCTGGCCACTTCCCTGCAGTGAGAGGTTAGCTCGGAAAATGATAAATACGACAGTTTCTAACCGTCCGATCTTGACCTAGACCTTCCGCAAGAAGTCTTAGTCAGATCGCCGCCTACGGTCGTCCCCGTACAGAGGACATGACCTTACCATCTCTCACTCACACGAGTTTATCTTGATTCTTACTGTGTCGCTTTCGCTTCCGGCCTTCCACTCGATTCCTTCGGCTCCGTCCGAAGTCACTCGAGTGTCGCCCGACCACCGCGGCTTCCTCCGGGTGTCGCTAGCCTTCAGCTCTAGCTTTAGTACTTTTTTGCATACTCGATTTAGCTCGTAAGATAACGATGTAAACTTAACTTTGTGTCTTTGCCATAATCAAAACACAGGTTCGATTATCTAGTGCCCCTGCACCAACAATGTATACCATAAATACTTTCACTGCATTATTCTCTTCCATTGCTTTACAACTTTTTAAAAATTTAAATCCTCTAGGTTCATCAATGGATTTCGATCAAAACTCAATGATGAACCTAGAGAATTCCAATTAAACTCATTTCAAGTCATGTGAATTTCTACAATGCTCCAGAGTTCAAATATGTTCTATTATTTACTATTTTTAAAAATCAAACACTATATCTTAACACGCCAATACTGTTTTGTTGATGATTTTTAGAAATTGACACCGTCGTGATTATAATTTTTAAAAATCAACATCGATATAATATAGATTTTTAGAAACTAACACTATTGTAATACTATTATAATTAAACTGTGGTGCTGATGTTTAAAAATCAACACCACAGTAATTAATGTATTTATGCAAAAGAGATAGAAAAGTTTAACGATTTTAATTTAAAAGAAAAGAGAATAATTTCATGTAAAAGAGAGAGTAAAAAAGAAGAAAAAGTCAACTTTGATAGAGGGATGAGATAGAAAAAAGATTGGTCTTTTAGACATTTTCAAATCTCAGGATGTCTTTTGAACAATTTCAAATTTTAGATGTGTCCTTTCAAAAATTATCACATGTTTGAAGAATATTTGATTTTGTTATTAAAAAGCCAAAAGAAGAAATACTTTTGATTTATAAAAAAAGTTTAAAACCAAATTCCTCATCATTCTTTCAGGACAATAAAACACTAGTGTAATTGATCATAAATAAGCAGTTATTGGGCCTTGGGAAATTGAAAGTGGCAAGATTGGCTCCCTCCTACATCTACAAATTCTCATATTAACATAACTCCAGAAACCGTGTAGCTTTTTTGCTCCAATCAAGAATCTTAATTGGAACCCCACTTTTGCATTGCTAGTTGCTTGCAAATTGTCTCTTGCACCACTCCTTTAATCATTCCCTCCAACAATTGAAGCTCACAAGCCTTTGTTTGTGACAATACTTGAGCCTCCATCATTATTTCACTATCTAGATTTCTCTTCTCACACTATTTTATGTAGGGACCGATATAGTCACGCTAGAGGGGGGTGAATAGCGGTTCTTCATTTTCGTCGTTCGTTCGCATGCTCGTCTACAGTGATGTTAGTGCACAGTAGAATAAAAATAAAAATACACAACAAATACAAAATCACATACAAAATACAACGATATAATGTGGTTCAGAATCTAGGGTTCATACTCCACGGGTTGAACTCAAGTGAACTCTAGTGATGCACACCACCATTAAATCTTCTTCTTCTGGTTGACACATCGAAGGTGCAGAAAGCTCTTACAATAATCTTACACCAATAAGAATGAAAATACAACCAAGTACAATAAGAGTACAAATGAAATGCAAAGAACACTTTACGAACTAGAGCTTTCGAATGCTTATTGATGTGGTTGCTTGGACGATCTTAAAGGACCTTGAAATGCACCAACACTTCGCCTCGAATCTCCCTTAGAACCGCTACCGAAATCCTTCCCGTCGAGCTCCTTTTATACCTCCACACGACCTGAATTTTCGCCTAGCAGTCGACTATCAAAAGTTATCAGTCGACTGCCTACTATATCGTTGTCTCACAACGGACTTAATCCATGTTGTCATTCCAGCTAATGGATACCTTAGTAGTTGATTGCCTTTACCAATAGTTGACAGCCAACCCAGTAGTCGACTGACCATCGACTACAGGACATTCTGTGCCTTTGTCCATAAACACTAGTCGGCTGCCATTCATGAAAGTCGACTGCCAAAGCATAGCTCGAGCTATCGAGGCTCAGTCAACTATACAACCAGTCGACTGTTTTGAGTCAACTCGGCTCCCGAGTATTAAACACTTGGCCAATTGACTGTCTAATATCCTAGTAGACGGATAAATCTCAACAATGAGGTTTACCCTCAAGTATGATCTCCTCATACTTGATAAACACCCTTAGTCTAGACTTAAGCCTTCAGGCCACTTCTATCAGCCTCACGCCTCTCGGATCCCTCGAGTTTGTGACTCTTCATCCTTGCACTAGCCTTCAAGTGCCTCCATCGGCTATGTCATACTAAGCGAGTCTACCTTGTCAAGCAACATTTGGACATATACCGCCAAGACAAACACTTGAATTTTATGCCGCCAAACATTGGACTTATGCTGCAAGACTATATGCTTGGACTTTACGCCGCCAATATCACGCCGTTGGACTTCCCAAATATCAAGCATCCATACTTGGACTTTCACCGTCAAAGTTCACTTGGACTTTATGCCGCCAAGACTATATACTTGGTCTTATACCGCTAAAACTATATCTTTGAACTTTTCTTGCCAAGTACCCATGACTTGGACTTTCCATTGCCAAAACCTATGATTGGACTTTCTAATTTCCAAGTACCCAAGACTTGGGCTTTCCATGTCAAGTATCTAAACTCGTACTTCTCTCGAGTCCTACTCGAGCTAGGTCAACCTTAACCTGAGGCCGATTACTTCAAGAATCTCTCCATAAAGTTATCTCCTCATATGGTCAAACCCATATAACCATATGATCAACCCATTGTCAAACAATGGTCAATCCATTGTCAAACATCAAAATACTACTCGAGTCCCACTCGAGTCTGGTCAATCGTGACCTTTCCCAATTGCACCAATAATTTTCCCCTTTTTGATATTTGACAACACCTTTAAGTTAGGATAACTAATAAGCCCAAACTTAACTCTTCCAATGCCAAAGCATAGTGAAGGTTTACCTAACTTAAACCTCACTTCTCCCTCTTTGGCATACATCAAAAAGACTACCAAAGGTATCAATTTCTCATATACCAATGAGATCTTACATTCTCCTCTTTGGTTTAAAAATATTTAGGATGCTTTCACTCTTCATGGTGATAAGTCCCATATCACTAAATGAGAGGCAATCCTCACTTCTCTAATTTTCCCTTTTTGGTGAGCACAATAAGGGTTTCCTAACAAAAATCCTTCATTTCTCCCCCTTTGAGAAAAAACCATCCATCATCCCTTGATGGATAACCTCCCTTAAAGGCTTACTCCCCCTTGACCATTACACCAACAATGTCCTTAGAGAGTTCCTAAGCCTATAGGAAGCTTCAACCATAAAAAATAAGGATAAAAGTTCAAACTTGAACTTTCACAACCCTTAAAAATCAATACTCCACCATAAACACCTCTCATAATCATTTTCAATGATATTTCACCCTTACCATACTTTCCAAAGCATATCCTAGTGTTATGAGATGTTAGGGTAGCCTAACATTGCTAATAAATGGTTAAACAACCCTTGTTCATCCAATATTAGATACACCAATCGATTGGTTTCAGCTACCAGTTTACTGAACTACCATCAGTCGACTACCAATTGCGGTAGGCGACTGATTTTCTACAAGTTCTGAAATCAGTTGAATTTCAGCGAAATTCAGAAATGCATGTAATTCTAAAAAATTCAAAAAAATAATGAAACTTCATGAACATATTACTTATGCAAAATACAATTGGTGAAAAATAGTTTTATGATAAAATACACATTAAATTGTGAGATTGATACAAAGTTCAAAACCATTGAAAATTTCAATGTTTTTGGCCTAACTTATATCAACTTCATCAATGGTAAAAACTATCAAAAGATATACTTCACCAAGATTTTCCAAAATGATTTTTAAATATTTTTAAAATCTTATTTTGAACCATGGTCTATGAGCTAGATGTACATGACTTGTACATTAGCTTTCCTTATGATTCATCCATGGTATATTATAAGTTTGGGTTCATCTAGATGCAAGAACTATACACCTTGAACCAAACTCATTTTCCTAAGACCACATATGTGTATAGGGTGTATCAATACACATGTGTCAATTTAATATCTTTGTGGGATGTGGATTTAGGTTTTTCTCTAATCCGAGGTCTCATGTATTTCATCTAGGCAACTGTATTTGAATACCTTATCATGGGACTTCGAATCATGCCATTGTCCTTAATTCAATTTTATTAACCTAAATGCATGAATGATGATCATGGCATAAGAATGTGCATAATTTAAAGTATTTTCCAATAACTTATGATGTCATGTCATTATAAAATTTTAATCTAAGCATAAGCATGACAAATATTAACCTGAGTATTAATCATAACATTATATATGATTAAATTAAATATGATGTCATGACTGTTGGGAAACCGGTCCGGATTTGATGTTCACAACATCGCGGGCGAATACTTCGCACAACCGCAGTGAAAACAATAATTTAAACCGGATCCCATTAGAGATCCATGCAAAACTATATAAATCGTTTTGCTTAATCTAGTCTAGATCTTATCTAGAGGAGGAATATACCTTCGGTGTGTGCCCTTCGCAATCTCGCTTTTCCAAACGCTGTCGGATCTCAATACGGTAAGGGTAACCGTATATCTATGGTATCCACACTGACACCCACACTAGCTTTGGAGTCACGTTGTGCTAGCAACCCTAGCAAAATGACAAGACCTCTTTGGAAGAAGAAGGAGAGGAAGGAGGAGATGAGAGAACTCTTTCTCTTCTTTTGGCTTGCACGCCAAAACAAAAACCACACCCAAAAGTGATGCACGTTGAGCACAAAAACAAGCCTTTTAATCCCATAGCCATCAATGTTATTATCTCCCCATTAAGTGTTCTCTTAATACCAAGACCCTTGGTATTCCCTTCTTTTAATTCTCATCATGAATACCAAGCCCTTTGGTATTCCTATGCATGATTAATCAAATTAATCATGCATGATGATGAATCATCTTCCATGGTTCAACTTGAGTCTAACTTAAGTTTAACTAGTTTGAGTCTAACTCAAATCTTGGTCATATGCTCAATTGTCCTTTTAGTCCAACTAAAAGAAACCATCTCCAAAATAGAATGTCATTTGTGTGTGACTCTATAGGCTCTTGTAACGTTGGCAATGTATCTAAAACCCTTTTTAGATACATAAGCAATGAGCGGCATCTAGCAATACATCATTGCTACCTAAGTTACAAGATCGTCGAGATCTGACAACCTTTCCATGACTATTATCATGTATGACGATGTCCTTCTATCTATGATATCTTAGATCGATCAATGAGGCATAAACCATGTCATCCCCTTATCAATCTTTATGTTTCTTGATTCCCAAGTAGACTCACTCAAACAAATGAGCTCAATATCTCATATTGACTCATTTGAGCATGGTCATGCATTTCGTGGTCCTACTCTCTCAAGAGGCCAAAGATATCACTCATGTCATATAGGAGGGATAGATCCCATCTACATCACTCACATCCCTCTGCATAATTCATTACATACCCAGTGATCGCCGTTATAGTCACCCTGTTACGGCGTGACGTTAGACGATACCAAAGTACATAACTCCTTATGTAGGGAACTTTAGTGACTTCAGGTCTAAGGACAATTCATACCAATAGTCATATGAGAAAATATATGACACTCATATAACAATCCATGATACTTTCTCATGGCGGATCAATTCAATATATATATTCTCTAATATATATACTCATGTGTCAATGTGATATCACATATCCATGACTTGTGAGATCAAGTCATCTATTGACCTACATGCTAGTCTCAATGTATTAATATTGCCCTTGTATATTAATACTTGACTAGGAATATTAAGAATAGTGTTCTCTACAGCTTCTCATAATCAATTCTACCAATTGATTTATTGTAGATTAGAACCTACTATTCAAGGGCATTATTATATTTATTTTAACTAGCACGTGCATAAAGTAAATATAATAAACAATCTTTGCCTTTTATTAATGAAATATGATGCACATGATCCCTAATCAATCATCTCATGATTGACACTAAGGGCTGACATTAACAATGACATGACACATGACAAATAAGGCATAACAAATAAAATGTAAAGGTATAAGAATACCTAAATTTTAATATTAATTAGTATTTGTTAGGATTAAACTCATTTTTGCCATAGTACACCATACTCCCAAGTGTGCTAAAAATTTAAAATGACACACTAATGACTCTAAACTAATTGTGTTAATTTTGATCAATTTTTCAATCATTAAAATTTTATTGGCACATCATAAAATCTATTAGGATATAAATTCAATCTCATTTTCAAGGAATCCCGTAATCTTGAAAGTGTCTTAAGGTGTCAACTTCACTATGGTTAGGTTAACTACCCATCCATTTATGGTTGACACACCCTAACACATTTAGTATTAGGGAATCACGCTCCTAGGAACCCAAAATCTATTTGAGCTTTTTGGGTTAACTAGGTACTCACTAAAGATATCTTCCCTTAGTATCTTCATAATGACTCTCTTAGGCTTTGAAACCTTGGTCATTTTGGGTCTTGTCAAGGTTAACTCTAAAGATAACTCCCCTTGTAATCTTGTTAGTGACTTTTCTAGATTTCTTTGAAACCTTAGCCACTAGACATCTACCATGATCAACTCTAGGGATGACTTCCCTTGTGACTTTGGTTTTCCTAGACCTTGTAATGGTTCCATAGTTAAATGGAACGCTTCCATCAACCTCACATCTCTCGAATCCCTCAAGTTTGTGACTCTTCATCCTTGCGCTAGCCTTCAAGTGTGTTCATCGGCTATGTTATGTTAACCGGGTCTACCTTGCCAAGGTACATTTGGACTTATGCCGCTACTAAGACAAATGCTTGGACTTTACGCCACAAAACATTGGACTTATGCTATCAAGACTATATGCTTGGACTTTACGCTGCCAATATCACACCCTTGGACTTCCCAAATGCCAAGCATCCACACTTAGACTTTCACCATTAAAGTTCACTTGGACTATACGTCGCCAAAACTACACACTTGGATTTATGCCGCCAAGATCATACCTTTGGACTTTCCTTGCAAGTACCCATGACTTAGACTTTCCATTGTCAAGATTCATGCTTGGACTTTCCAATCGCTAAGTACCCAAGACATATACTTTCCATGTCAAGTATCTAAACTTGGACTTCTCTCAAATCTTACTCGAGCTAGGCCAACCTTGATCTTGAGGCCGATTGCTTCAACAATCTCCCCATAAAGTTATCTCCTCATATGGCTAAATCCATGTCAACCACATGATCAATCCATTGTCAAACAATGATCAAACCATTGTCAAATATTAAAATGCTACTCGAGTATCATTTGAGTCTAATCAATCGTGACATGAGATGATTATACTAACACTTTATTGTCAACCAAGGGCTAAGCATTTATTGGTCATAAATTCAAAATAAGGATAGGTTTTTCTATGACATGACAAAAATAACTTGACTTGACTGCTAGTTTCAAGGTTAATAGTTAATATTCAAAAATAATTAACATATCAAGCTTGAAAGCACGCGGGGTATCTTGATTTACCTTCATTTTAAAAGCATAAGACAGTCATACGGAAACTGTTAATATAATGGTACTATATATTTTTATAGCACCACGGAAAAAAAAAGAAGATTAAATGGCTATGTATCATACTAATAACATTGTTGCTTAGAGACATTACCAACTACATGTCTTACGGTACTAGCGGATGTGTATAGTAATTTTTTTAAAAAAAAACTGTGTACGTTTCTACTAAAATCGTGTTCACACAATAAAATAATTTTCTCTAATTATGCTCCATTTTAAACTTTATAATCTTAAATTTCTTATTCCCAATTCCTAGTCCAATAATTTTCTATGGATAATTAGACTTCAATTTTTTCCCTTGTCTTCGCATATGTGATTTGTTGAAGAATAATATATTTGGCAAATAGATTATTACAAATTATTTTTTCAAGAGAATGAAAAATTAATGTATAATCAAGAGTTACTCGTGACGAAGAAAATAACAAATTAGATCATAGTTTATAAATTAAAGGGCAAAAACTAATGTATAGATAAGGTCCGCATGAATATATAAATGATAATTAAAAATGAATAAATGATTTATTGGACCATCTTGGGACAACAAATTAAATTGCATAGCTAATTGGGTTGGTTATCAAGAATTGGGCCATTGACCTTAACTAGGCTACGTCCCCAAATGAACAAATATCAAGAAGGTCAAAATTTGGTTGGTAGTGGCCTTTTCCATGGTCCTAAGCCCATTTGGTACTTTAGATCGTGGAAGAGGGGTTTTCCTTTCATTATGTTTGCAGAGCGCAAACAAAGGTTGCACCCCTTTTCTTCGTGGTTGGAAAAAATATATCATGGTTGGTACTATAGATTGTGGAAGAGAAATATTATATTATATAACTCATCAATGATTATCTATGAATATCTTCATTATATACTGTCCGATCAAATGCGCACTATACCCTAATTTTTAAATACAAGAGAATCAAACGATGAATAATAGAGATGCTCACAGTTGAATTGTATAATATATATATATATATATATATATATATATATATATATATATATATATATATATATATATATATATATATATAAGTTTTTTAGGCTAAGCGACGGAAAATGAGCGACTGTGCGCGCTTTATTTCTAAATGTGAACAGTGATTTCACTATGATGTTTAAATCACTGTTCACAGAGAGAAAATGCACACATGCCATCATTTTCCATTGCTCAGCCTAAAATCTAAATCTCTCTCTCTCTCTCTCTCTCTCTCTCTATATATATATATATCACGGTCGACCGTCGAATTCCGACCGCGATCTGACCAGAACCCGATCGTGTTTCAGGTGGAATTAGAATTCACCCAGATCGTAGTTGAAATCTGTAGGGGATCGTTGGAACGCTAGATGGAGGGCGAATAGCGCTGTGCTATGCGTGATGGAATTCGTTCGCGTTTGATTGTTTACAATCTTGTTAGCATAGTAGAATAGTAATAACAAAGAAATATAATAAGATACACAATCACAACACGGCCATATAACGTGGTTCGGAACCGCACGGTTCCTACTCCACGGATCGGGCTCAAATGAGCCCTAGCGATGTCACAAGCACACCACTATGTAATAACTCATTCTCGGAACAATCCGGAGGTGGAGAAATCTCGTACAATGTATACAACAGAAATACAATGAAAAATACAAGCAAATACAATAGAATGCAAGTAAAGAAAAATTTACAAAGAGCTTTTGAATGCTTGCTTGCTAGGTTGATCGAGTAGCACTTGGAGACCTTGAATTGCAGCAACAACTCGCCCCAAAACACCTCAAAGAGCCTTGGCTTTTTCCTCCTTCACAAGCTCCATTTAAAACTTCAACTTGTGCTGGAAAACGTCGATCAGTCGACTGCTCGGGACCATCAGTCGATTGATGCCACTGTTGTCGTGAGACAACGACTAGATCCATGCTGGAAAACTCCAATGGATCCACCATCAGTCGACTGATCAAGCCATCACTCGACTGCTGACCGCATCGGTCGAGTGAGACTCCATTCTGTGCTCCAAATCTCGAGCACCGGGCCGATCATTGCTCTGATCAATTGACCGCCAACCTCTGGCATCATTGTTAGGCCAATTCTCGCAACTCCTAGTTAACTCACGGTCATGTCACATGACACCAGTCGACTGATACACCACAAACATGAGGTTTTAACCCAAGTATGATTCCCCCATACTTGCTAGACCACCCTTAGCCTAGACCTAAGCCTTCTAGCCACCTCCATCAGCCTCACACCTCTCGGATCCCTCCAAATCATCCATGACTTGTTCATCCATCGCGCTAGCCTTCAGGTGCTTCCATCGGCTATGTCATGCTAACGGTGTCTACACCTGTAAGATATCGGGGAAAAAAATACTCGTTATTAAATTAAGAAATTATCTTAATGAAATTAACCCTAGCTTATCTAAGAGGCAAAAAAAAAAAATCAAAAATTTAAAACCTAAGTTTTCATTTTCCCCTATTTCCCTTCTCGCGCATGAGTTACCGCCGTCGTTTTTTTTCTCCCCTTGGCTAGGTCGCCGGTGACAACAACATCGCCGCCCGTCTCCTCGCCGTCGCGTGCAGCCGACCCCGTCTCCGGTTGCCTTGGCGTTGTCTAACAACTCCAGTGTTAGCTCTGCCATGACTTCGCTGAGCTCGAGTTCGTCCTCAACCAGCTCAACGCCTCCTCCTCTGCCTCCCAACAACGAAGGGCGGTACCAGACCTCATCGCCCTTCAGGCCGCCGGTGTCGACATCGCCGCATCGCGTTGCCACAGCTTCGCCCACTACTTACTTCCCCTCACGTCCGCTGCTGCCATGCTAAGCGTCGTCATTGCTGCTCCTCTCTTCCTCGTGTCGCCAACCCTCAAGCGCCGTCGACACCTCTGCTTTAGCTCTACGTCGCCGTCGCTGCCTTCCTCTGACTGCCTCTCTGCCGCAGGTCAGCCAATCTCTTCCCCTTGGTGTTAGTTGACTCTTCGTGTGAGCTGGGTAGTGGCCTCGCCGCCGCGACAAAAAGTTGCTGCCACAAATTTTGCTAGGTTGGGAGAGGCAGCAGAGTTCTATCCCTCCGACGAACAGGAGATTTGGGGGGGAAATTTTCCTTCGTGGGAGTTGCTATGGCTGGTAAGTTGATCTACCTTCTTTTCTGCATTTTTGATGTTGGTTATCTGGATTGGTTGCCGTGTGAGTGTGGGAAGGGATTGTGCACGGCTGCGCTGGCTGTGCACGGCTAGGTGGTTGGAGGTTTGTAAGGCTGTGGGTCTTGATTATGGAGGTCGTTTTCTCCGATCGCATCTTATCCTTGTAGCTCCTAATTTTGTGGTAATAGAGTAGCAATAGTTTCCAATGTTTGAGCTACCCACGTGAAATAGAGGGGATTTGGGATAGATTGTACAGGATTTTGGGCAACGATCAAGTTGTCGAGGCTGATGGGCTTAAGGTGAGTCCTAAATTAACCTATAGTTGTGGAGATGTGAACAACCTAGGTGATACTCTAGGTTAGGTTGTAAGCAAGCTGTGAAGGTTTGTCCAGTGCGATTGGGTTATGAACAAAATCGATTAAGTATTCGATTTATCGGTGGATTGCATTTTTATGCTTAACAATAGTTATGTTGTATGCAGGTTTCAGTCACGAGGCAGGTCCCCGATCGTGACGATTTCATTCTTGCGGACATTTATTTTATCAGGCGGGTATTTTGACTTATCTTTTAGATATAGTCATTATTGATATGCTAGTTAGGATAGCATGCAATAATTTTCATGTTTATATGCCTAGTATATTGTTGGTGCCTACTTGATACATGCATGTGATAGGTTATGATTATATCTTCCCTGTTTTATTTGGATGATAGTTACTTAGATTATGGATATGTACATATTGATTATACATATTATTCAGATAGGTATTTTGAGTAGGATTTACATGCTTTAGAATCATGCATCATTTTTGCATGATTGCATGCTGGCTAGACGGGGTTCCTTTATAGTTGAGCCACGCCCGATTACATGGCACTACCTGCACCGCCACTCATGGGTTAGTGGTACATCGGGAGGTGTGTGCGATTGCTCTGTCGGGCTCCGTCCGCTCATGGGTAGCGATGAGGCGGCGTGGTAGCGTGCGAGATCCCTCCTCCGGTCTATGACACCGGAGATGAGCTTAGCTCCCCCTCTCTGTTTGTGGCGGGAGGATAGGTGTACTCGACAACATCCCGTCCACTCGGTCACTTAGGAAGCGATGATGGCGAGTGCGATTGTCATAGCCCTACCCACTCGGCTTCACCATCGCGTGTGAGGCGGCTGACTGGCGTCAGGGGTGACCATGTCATTTGCACGGCATGCACTTTGCACGGATCACATTTGTATTGTGTTTGCTGCATTATTGTATTGATGCCTTGGATGTTGCATATGATTGTCATGCATACAGGATACATATTTGTATATGGTGATGACTCTTATAGTAGGACACATGCTCCTATATCAGGGTAGGAGATTCAGGTGAGTACAGTCCTTTTGCATTTATTTCTTGCTTACCCTATATGTGAGACTATACTGGCATGATTTTTATTGTTAGCTATACCTTACTTTGCATATCTACTATACCCGCTAAGTTCTTTGAACTTACCCCGTTGCTTTACTTCTGTTTCAGGTTGAAGCTGTCAGGAGAGTCCAGATGCCAATCCCCCTCGTCGAAATGGATAGATTTTATAGGTCTTATGGTTTTGGTTTTTAACTAGATGAAGTTTGTAGGACTTGTGTTTGTTTTGGTTATGTATTTGTGGAGGTTTGGAGATTTTTGTTATGTCCTTTATGGACATTGGTTCGGAGATTTATTTTCGATTGGTTTGGGTTGTATATTTATGCTCAGATGACAGAAGGGGTAAGTCTAGATATAGTAGACTGTTACTATTTACTTTGATTGATGGCCTGAGGCCTAAGTATTATCTGCGTGTGTTGTTTGGATTCCGGTCGTGTTGACCGAGGTATTGTGGCCGTGTAGGCCTTGTATGAAAATTTGGTATTGTCACCCGTACAGGGGAGATGCTGCCGGATTTTTGTCTGGCGGGGACTCCCTCGGGGCGTGACAATTTATTTGGTATCAGAGCGTAGGTTTTCGAGTTCCTTAGGGTCTTTGGGTTTTTGGAGTTCGCCATGTTTGGCAGGTTAACTGGGGTATTTTCGGAGTTGTACGAATTTCCGACGATTTTTATGTTTCAAAAATTCGAGGTATTATTGACGAGGTCAATATGGGGAATTTGGCGGCAACAGGACATCTCCAGATGGCTAACAGGTGAATAAATTCTAGAAAATTTTTTATATTTAGTGCATATTTATATGGGTTATATTTGGTTATGCGGTGATATCATGTTTTGTCTAGTATTGCTTTAACTTGATATCTGTTAGACTGTTAGATTTTTAGGTTGCTGGTTTATGGTTAACATATGATTATTAATTACTATTACTACTATACGTAGCTAGTTATCATGGTGATATAAATGATTAGATATTATTGATAGATGTTTACTTCTTACTTTACTTTTTGGACTAGTATTAGGATTAGACTAGTTGAATAATATGACTAAGAATCCTAGTGTATGATGGCATGATTACATTGCTTACGTAGTTTAGGGTATATATAAGCATCTGATGCTTTATTTAGTATTGCCTTGACTTTGTGCTGGCATGACCCTTTAGTTATACCCTAATTAATTTCAGCCATTGATTCCCGTTAGTATGACTATGCTGTCGTTTATTAGACAGCGTGTTATGTGTTTATATGATTATGTGTTTTTGCGGTGGATACCATGATTAAGACTAGTAGAGATAGAATAACTTAGATGAGGTTATTCTATAGGAGTGGATCTCATGAATGAAACAACATTAGTAAAACCTTAGGTGTTGGAACCCTAGGTGTAATAACCCGGATGTGTATATTGGTATGTTATTATCCAATTACTATTTCATTTGATATGATGATCGGACTAGTAGAGGTCGTATGATGAGGATGCGATTAATCCTTGGGGATATATATAACGTTGATCATATCTAGCGGCTGCCAACTCTACCACCCATTCGTGGTTGAGAAAAGTTTATAGTAAAGTTTCTCTATAGGTGTTTTTTTTATGTTTGTGGTCAATCATGCCTCCCAATCATGGTTGAGGTGACCCTGCAAGGTTATATTCTTGTGTAATTCGTTCAGAGTTGGTGATAATCGAATTCGTATGATGTCTGTAGCAAGATAGCTACTTTACATCTTAAGTGTCCACGAGATCTGTTCGTGGTAGCATGTTGGAGCATGCATGATTAAACTGGTAGAAATGATATAATTTAGGCTTAACCCTCTTGCCGTACTTGTTAGTAGAGGGGTTGTCTTTATTGGCCTTGATAGGCGTTTCCTGTTAGTTGGGACGAAACTCTATGATCAATCGTCTCGACGTGTTTATTAGTGGACTTGTGATTTTTATCGACCTTGATAACTGATCATGTTAGAAGGGTTGGAACGCTAGATTTAACCATCTCGACTTATTTATTTATAAGTCGATGATCTTTACTGACTTTGGTAAACATTTCGTTTTAGAGGTGTTGAAACCCTCGCTTGATCGCCTCAATGGGCTTAATTGTAGATCGATGATCCTTATCGATTTTGATAGACGTTCTATGCTAGATGTATTGGATAACCCTAGGCTTAACAATCTAGGATAATTGACTACTCACACGACCTATTGGTGGTAGTACGCTAGTGTGTGCAGTCAATAACTAGATATCTATATACTGCCTGTCTATCCACGAGTCTTATTCGTGGTAGCATGTAGTTGCACGTAGACAGTGCTATTGGCTGTCGACCCACGAGTTACGTTTGCGGTAGCTCATAGATAGTTCCCTTTGTATTATCTCGAGAGCCACGAGGCTTTGTCGTGGTATCTGGATGTGCACTGCTTGTTGCAATGGTTGTGTATGTTGCAAGTGTATTTATTATACTGCTGATCAGGTTAGTTGCAGACTGATATTGGTACTTTGAGGGTTGGGTTACACTAGCTTGTTCCCTGTGACTTCCATTATGTGCATTATGATTATGCACTATTGTCTATTCCATCCACTGAGTGGTTGTACTTATCCCCTCCTCACTTACCTCTAGGTTAACTGATGGAGGATGTGTCCTGTTGACCTACCTTCGTGTCGCTCAGAGAGTCCCTTGTCGTGCTTGTCCCACTGCATCGTCGAGATGCCACTTTATTTACTTTATCGGTATTGCATTTTATTTATGCACTTTGGATTTTTGGTCGCAATTTGATTTGGTATCACAAAACTATTTTACTTTAATTGATACATGTTTAGTCGTGCATGCATGCAGTTAATTAAAATATTTGTATATCTATTAATATTTCAAGGTTTTTACCAGATTTGGTCCATGGATTTCTGAATATTGTCACTAAGGGGCTCCTCTGTCATTTGGATGACGGATATGCCCCCAGGACGTGACAATTTTATTGGTTTGCGGTTTTGGTTTGTGGGTTTTGTGTTTCTAGGATTTTCTTTTCCTTGAATTTTTGGGAGTTCTAGTGTTTTGGGACCAGGCAAGCTGAAGGATATCTCTGAGCTATAGGAAAAGTATTGTCTTTAGTGGTTACTGTATTTTAATGGTTAGGAAAAGTATTGACTTAGTGAAATTGCCCCTACTCATGGTCGGGGACGAGGTCGATGACGTATTGACCTTGCGGAACCTAACGATGATTTTAGAAGTACGGACTCTTTAGAGGTGACGACTGATGTCGAATTAGGAAGCTAGAGATTTGGCCTGCTAGCCACCAATTTGAAGGACAAGGAGTAAACCCTCAGAAAATATCAGTCCCTACTAAAAGTGATTTGGTTATGGATAAGGCATGTATGTCTACACTTGTTAAGATGATGAAAGATCATTTTATCTTATTATAGGAGGTGTTGGATGAGATATTTATTTGTCCCAGTATTTCTTCTAGAGAAGATCCGGAACTCTTTGTTAAAGGAGAGATGAACCTTTGAGGTTATGCATCGATTATCGATGATAGAATATGGTAGTTGTAGAGGGAAATGAATATCCTTCATTGTGGATAGAGGATCTGTTTAGATCAGCTTAGGACACCTGTGTGTACTTTAGGATTGATTTATGACTGACTTGTTGATATTGTAGTGACACGGTGTCATACAATTATCATTGTCATTGGGATGATTGTTATATCATCAGCCTAGAGTAAAGAGAATGCAGTTGTATAGCGACGATAATTTCATACTTGGTATCAATTGTATGAGCTTATGATTATCTTATTAGACTTATTGACGACTTAGTCGTCCAGGGATTTGGGAAGTCGTGTATTCTGGACACGATTGGCTCAGTTGTGATTGTTAGATTGCGTAACTTGGCCACTGTTGAGGGTGGTAGTTGGAGTTGCGCACTCAGTCACTGTTGATGGTAGTTTTCTTGGTATTGATTTGATTATTATCATAGATATGGATAGGATGCTCTAGCGATACTACAATCGCTGACTGGTTGAACCAGGAAGGTGATGGAATTTATTTGGTCTGAAGCTTGTGAAACTAGTTTCAGGGCTCAGACGATGGTTGACTTTTACGCCAGTGTTGATTAATCATTCTGGTATGGATGGAAGGGTGGTGTACATGGATGCATCATTTCGGAGATCGGAGCAATTCCGATGCTATTCAATAAGACGTATCCTAAGCTTACGGCAGTTAAAGAACTGCGAGATAAGCCGTCATATATATGACATGGACTTAGTAGTGATTATGTTGTTTTGTAGAGGTGAAGAGCAGGAATGCTCATGGAGTTTTGGCTAGTTACTGGATAGCTACTATAGAGTAGCTGGAACACAAACCGTTGTAACAAGGAAGTTTGGTCGCGATAGCCTCCCATGCACTTATAGAGTGTGTGGTGGAGTGGATTTAGGATGGTAGATGGACTACTATCTCTGACTCCGAGGAGGATAATGGTTTCCGGAGTTGCTTTAGTTTAAGGAACAGATGCTTCAGGAAATTCCGATTCCGGAATGGAAGTGGAAGCATATTATTATGGATTTTGTGGTGGGTTTGCTTAGGACACATCAAGGCCATGACGCGATTTGGGTAGTCGTTGATCGACTAACCAAATCTGTGCACTTCTTAGTGATTCAGAAGACCGACTCTTTGGATCATTTGATAGAGTTATATTGTCGGGATATCATCAGATTGCATGGTGTTCCTTTGAGCATTATATCATATAGAGATCCCCGGTTCACGTCTCAGTTTGGCGATCTGCGGCATGCCTTAGCAGTCGCTTTAGTATTGCATTCCGCAGATAGATGACAGATGTGAGCGACTATCTGCATAATAAGAGGACTTGCTGATGTCCTGTGTTATAGATTTCGAAGGCAACAGGGAGAACCACTTGTCGTTAGTGGAATTCGCTTACAATAATAGCTATTATTCGTCTATCCAAATGGCCCGTTTGAAGCATTGTATGGTAGACAATGTCGTACACCCACCCTCTGGGAGGAGGTTGGGGAGGCCCAATTGCTAGGACCTTAGAGAGCTCAGCATGAGGCAGAGTTGGTCCGTACTATCAGACGAAGGGTGGCAGAGGCGCAGGATCGTCAGGAGGAGTTATGCCGATTAGAGACGGAGACTTTGGAGTTCTCTGTTAGTGACCATGTATTCTTGCGAGTTTCAGCCACGAAAGGGGTGAAGAGATTTGACCTCCGTGGTAAGCTAGCTCCAAGGTACATTGGTTCTTTCGATATTTTGGAGAGGATCAAAGTAGTCGCTTATCGCCTAGCGCTACCACCATCCTTGGCTGGTATTCATGATGTGTCAGGTTCCATTCAACCTGATGCTAGTTACGAAGAGGTTCTGGTACGAATTCTTGGTCGCAAGGAGCGACAGTTACAGAACAAGATTGTGCGACTTGTTAAAGTCGGGTGGAGTCACCACACCTATTAGAAGGCTACTTGGTTGCTTGAGGAAAATATCATAGCTTAATACTCCCACCTGTTTACTTAAGGTACGTGAAATATATTTTCAGTACTTGAGGTAATTCCTTACTCGTTATGTATCTAAGTAGGAAATTTGGGGACCAAATTTTATTAGTGGCGGAGAATGTAAGATATCGGGAAAAAAAATACTCGTTATTAAATTAATAAATTATCTTAATGAAATTAACCCTAGCTTATCTAAGAGGCAAAAAAAAAAATCAGAAATTTAAAACCTAAGTTTTCATTTTCCCCTATTTCTCTTCTCGCGCATGAGTTACCGCCGCCGTTTTTTTTTCTCCCCTTGGCTAGGTCGCCGGTGACAGCAACATCGCCGCACGTCTCCTTGCCGTTGTGTGCAGCCGACCCCGTCTCCGGTTGCCTTGGCGTTGTCTAACAACTCTAGTGTTAGCTCTGCCATGACTTCGCTGAGCTCAAGTTCGTCCTCGACCAGCTCAACGCCTCCGCCTCTGCCTCCCAACAACGAAGGGAGGTACCAGTCCTCATCGCCCTTCAGGCCACCGGTGTCGACATCGCCGCATCGCGTTGCCACAGCTTCGCCCACTGCTTCCTTCCGCTCGCGTCCGCTGCTGTCAGGCTAGGCGTCGTCATTGCTACTCCTCTCTTCCTCGTGTCGCCAACCCTCAAGCGCCGTCGGCACCTCTGCTTTAGCTCTACGCCGCCGTCGCTGCCTTCCTCCGGCTACCTCTCTGTCGCAGGTCAGCCAATCTCTTCCCCTTGGTGTTAGTTGACTCTTCGTGTGAGCTGGGCAGTGGCCTCATCGCCGCGACAAGAAGCTGCTGCCACAAATTTTGCTAGGTTGGGAGAGGCAGCAGAGTTCTAGCCCTCCGACGAACAGGAGATTTTGGGGGGGAATTTTCCTTCGTGGGAGTTGCTATGGCTGGTAAGTTGATCTACCTTCTTTTCTGCATTTTTGTTGTTGGTTATCTAGATTGGTTGCCATGTGAGTGTGGGATGGGATTGTGCACGGCTGCGCCGACTGTGCACGACTAGGTGGTTGGAGGTTTGTAAGGCTGTGGGTCTTGATTGTGGAGGTCGTTTTCTCTGATCGCATCTAATCCTTGTAGCTCCTAATTTCGTGGTAATAGAGTAGCAATAGTTTCCTGTGTTTGAGCTGTCCACGTGAAATAGAGGGGATTTGGGATAGATTGTACAAGATTTTGGGCAACGATCAAGTTGTCGAGGCTGATGGGCTTAAGGTGAGTCCTAAATTAACCTATAGTTGTGGAGATGTGAACAACCTAGGTGATACTCTAGGTTAGGTTGTAAGCAAGCTGTGAAGGTTTGTCCAGTGCGATTGGGTTATGAACAAAATCGATTAAGTATTCGATTTGTCGGAGGATTACATTTTTTTGATTAACAATAGTTATGTTGTATGCAGGTTTCGGTCACGAGGCAGGTCCCCTATCGTGACGATTTCATTCTTGCGGACATTTATTTTATCAGGCGGGTATTTTGACTTATCTTTTAGATATAGTCATTGTTGATATGCTAGTTAGGATAACATGTAATAATTTTCATGTTTATATGCCTAGTATATTGTTGGTGCCTACTTGATACATGCATGTGATAGGTTATGATTATATCTTCCCTGTTTTATTTGGATGATAGTTACTTGGATTATGGATATGTACATATTGATTGTACATATTATTCGGATAAGTATTTTGAGTAAGATTTACATGCTTTAGTATCATGCACCATTTTTGCATGATTGCATGCTGGCTGGACGGGGTTCCTTTATAGTTGAGCCCGCAACCAGTTACATGGCCTGCACACACTGCCACTCATGGGTTAGTGGTACATCAGGAGGGTGTGTGCAGTTGCTCTGTCAGGCTCTGCTGGTCCGCTCATGGGTAGCGATGAGGCAACATGGTAGCGGGCAGGGATCCCTCCTCTGGTCTATGACACCGAGAGATGAGAGCTTAGCTCACCCACTCTGTTTGGGGCAGGAGGATAGGTGTACTCCGATAGCATCCTGTCCACTCGGTC
The DNA here is from genome assembly GCA_025175895.1 of Wurfbainia villosa. Taxonomy (NCBI): domain Eukaryota; kingdom Viridiplantae; phylum Streptophyta; class Magnoliopsida; order Zingiberales; family Zingiberaceae; genus Wurfbainia; species Wurfbainia villosa. The sequence continues at coordinate 87,098,159 of CM046001.1, forward strand.
ACTCAGGAGCAGTGATTGCAGAGTGCACAGTTGTCATAGCCCTACCCACTCGGCTTCACCATCGCGTGTGAGGCGGCTGACTGGCGTCAGGGGTGACCATGTCATTTGCACGGCATGCACTTTGCATGGATCGCATTTGTATTGTGTTTGCTGCATTATTCTATTGATGCCTTGGATGTTGCATATGATTGCCATGCATACAGGATACATTTTTGTATATGGTGATGACTCTTATAGTAGTGCACATGCTTCTATATCAGGGTAGGAGATTCAGGTGAGTATAGTCCTTTTGCATTTATTTCTTGCTTACCCTATATGTGAGACTGTACTGACATGATTTTTATTGTTAGTTATACCTTACTTTGCATATCTACTATACCCGCTAATTTCTTTGAACTTACCCCATTGCTTTACTTCTGTTTCAGGTTGAAGCTGTCAGGAGAGTCCAGCTGTCAATCCCCCTCGTCGAAATGGATAGGTTTTATAGGTCTTATGGTTTTTGTTTTTAACTAGATGAAGTGTGTAGGACTTGTGTTTGTTTTGGTTATGTATTTGTGGAGGTTTAGAGATTTTTGTTATGGTATTTGTGGACCTTGGTTCGGAGATTTATTTTCGATTGGTTTGGGTTGTATATTTCTGCTCAGATGGCAGAAGGGGTAAGTCTAGATATAGTAGACTGTTACTATTTACTTTGATTGATGGCTTGAGGCCTAAGTATTATCTGCGTGTGTTGTTTGGATTCCGGTCGTGTTGACCGAGGTATTGTGGTCGTGTAGGCCTTGTATGAAAATTTGGTATTGTCACCTGTACAGGGGAGATGCTGCCGGATTTTTGTCTGGCGGGGACTCCCTCGGGGCGTGACAACACCGCCAAGGCACATTGGACTTACGCCGGCAAGACTCCACTTGGACTTTACGCAGCCAACCATTGGACTTATGCTGCCAAGACTCCCGCTTGGACTTTACGCCGCCAATATCAAACCCCTTAGACTTCTCAAATGCCAAGACTCAAGCTTGGACTTTCCTTGCCAACACATGTTGGACTTTCCATGCCAAGACCCATGCTTGGACTTTTCCTTGCCAAGACCCATGCTTGGACTTTAAATGCCAAGTACTCAAGACTTGGACTTTCCATGACATGGTCAACTCCAGTCAACCATCAAAGTCTCCCTCGAGTCAAACTCGAGTCCGGTTAAACATAACCCGGGTTAATTGTATAAACAATCTATTGGAGATGGATTAGCCGGCTAGAGGGGGGTGAATAGCCTTCTTGTGTTGGATAATGGAATTTGCTCGTCTACAAAAGATTAGTGCAAGCGGAAACAACAATACACGACAAGCAAATAAACAAAAGAAAATACAAACAATGCTAACAAGAGATGTAACGTGGTTCACGGCTATGCCGCTAATCCACAGTTCGATTTGTCCAAGGTGAATCACTCCTCCAAAGCCAATCACTATTGGTCTCTCCTTTGCACCAAGCTAGGTGGAGGTAACCTTTACAACCAAGATCACTCTTCTTACAATAAGAATGAAGTAAAAGCAAGTAAGAAGAGTGGGAAGACGTTTATGGCACTTTGGGAGAAGATTGGAGTTCAAGCATTAGCCTCCCAAAGCTCCATCCCCTTCATTTTTATAGAGGAAGGGGGTTTCTTCCAGTTGACACAGGAGCAGTCGACTGATGCCCTCGATCAGTCGACTGGTCCTGTAGCCATTGACCAATAACGACCACTTTCCACGTTGCATTCCATCCAATGGTATTGGCATCAGTCGACTGATCCTACCATCAGTCGATAGATGCTCGATCAGTCGAGTGCTGCACGAGCTTAACTCCATTCTGTGCCCGTGCACAGTGCCACCAGTCGACTGCTGCCCATTAGCAGTCGACTGATCAAGCCACCAGTCGACTACCCATTTCTGCAGTCGACTGATCAACTTGATTCAGCTGACTTAAACCAGTCGATCGAACCTTCGACTCAGAGCAGTCGACTGACATGACATGGCAGTCGACTGGTGTCGGGAAAAGTCATCCGACACTTGGCCAAGTTTCACCTAAGAGCTACCCCTTCCCGGGTTACATTTGCTCACTCTCATCCCTCGGAGTCCCTCGCCTTCGAAGTTCTCTTCGTTCGCGGCCACGTCCCTCGGCATCATCAGGCGCACGGCTCTATAATGCTCCTTCGCGTCTCTTGCCTCGAAATCTACTTCCTCCGGCTTCACTCCAAGCTCCTCGTCTGGCGGTCCCTCGGATGCTCCAAGCGCACGGCTTTCGCAAAGCTATCCTTCACCGACTCAAGGCTCGAGTCATGAGATGTGAAACTCGCCACGGCTCCATGTGCGAATTACTAAGTCCTACACGACTTCAACGCACATATCAAATCACAATTACAAACTAACTTAAACCCTTTGCCACACACATCAAAACCTTATCATGGCAAGAGATTGCCCTAACAATCTCCCCCTTTTTGATGTGTGACAATCCGTTTAAGTTAGGTAAAACATTTGATAGAAATTTATAAGGTAAGAAAGCATTTAAACATAAACATGATATAGCAACATGCAACTCCCCCTTAATCCATGAAACTTCCCATACAAATTTTCTCCCCCTATCATAATTTACTTGAACATAATCATTTCTCCCCCTTTGACACCATCAAAAAGATTAACACTAAGTTATAAACTCATGGCATCAAGTCTAATAGAAGGAAAATACCAAAAATTGGTTTAACAACTGAAATCAGCCTTTACTGTTCGGAATATCAGGCCACGGTCATTGGTTGGACTACTGATCGTGGCACCTTATTTTGTGAATTACGATTTCCGGGGTGAAATTCAGAAATGCATTAGAAATTCTATAAAATTCGAAAAATAGTAAAATTTGGGAAACACATTTCTTTTAAGTATATCTATCAATGAAAAATAGTTTTTCATGAAAAATCATTATATTTTCACGTGTTTTCCAAAAATCCAAAAGCTTTAAAAACCACTAGGTTTTTGATCATGTGAGTATCAAGTTTAACACCTAGTTTTGGTTCCAATTGTTTCAAAACATGAATACATAGATTTTAGATTAAGAGATTGTTTTGAAAACATATGAAATATCCAACCATGATCTTTGGGCAATATGTCTATGAATTAAACATAAGCCTTCCCCATGATTGGTCTATTATTTCTATTTTGATACATCAAATGACCATCTAAATGCCATAGGCATTAGTGGACATTTGTATCATCCTAACATCTCACCCATGCTAAGTTTTCAATCAAGGTAGCCTATGGTGAGTGTGAGATGTATGCTAGAGAGTATTTGTATATACTTAACCATTATATTCATGCAATTCTATCAAGATTAAGTATCATCCTAACAATCCTCATGATAATAAAGGCATATATGAACTAATTTCACATTATGATCATGAAACACATGTATTCATCAAATAATAATCATGCACTAGGTATTAAATATGATAATAAATCAAATATTCCCTAAGGCATGATTTAAATCCTATTTCTCATGATTATGTGCCAAATCTCAAAATCATAAATTATGATTGCAAACATACATAGCAATTTCATTAAATATCATGATTTAAGTATTATTAACTATTTATAGGCACATTATCATCACCTAACACTGTTTCAAAAAGTTGTCCCGCCATTCTAAGTCAACCAAAATATGATATAGGTCAATTGCATATGGTTGACTACCCTAGGGTTTTTATAACCCTTAAGGATGGATTTTGGAACCCAAAATAAGTTCTTGCCTATGGGGTTCACTAGATACTCCTTAGGAATCCATTTCCTAGCAATTACTTTCTTCTTATCTTGTCCCCTAGCAATTAGGCATTTATAGGCCTTCTCATTTTTCTTTTCTTTGTATCCTAGGCCTTTTTTGTTAAAGCTAGCTCTTTGGCTCCCTATAATCATATTCAATGTATTTGAGCCAATTGTAAACTTTTCTAGGGCTTTGGTTAAATAATCTACTTTCTCTCTTAAAGGCCTATTTTCATCCATACATGCATCACTAACATTAAATGACATATATTCATGTGAGCATGCATCATCATGACAAGAAGAAATATTTTCATTTTCATTTAAGCATACTTTTTCTAGTTTATTTTCTAAGTCCTTAATTTGATCTAGCATGCTCTTATTCTTTTTCTTTTCTCTAAATAAATCCCTAGTTAAGCTAGAAACCATGGAAACTATTTTCTTGGGAGTTAGATTTGTTACCATAGCTTCCATGTCTTCTTCTTCTTCGGATGAAGATGTAGAGGAGGCTCCCCCTTCACTTGAGCTCTCTCCACTTGTGCTTGATTCTTCATTTTCGGTGGAGGAGCAATCCAAGTCATCAATGCAAGGTTGGAGAAGACATGTTCTTCTTCTTCGGATGAAGATGAGGAAGAAAGGTCATCCCATGTATTTGCTCTGAAGGCCTTGGCCTTCCCTTTTTCTTTGGCCTTCTTTTCTTCTTCCTTCTTTTTACTCCCCTTTTTCTTCTTCTTTTCTTCTTTCTTTCTCTTCTCCTCCTTGCTTTTGTTCAAGAGGGGACGATTGTCCCTTATGTGTCCCTCTCCTTGGCAATTGTAACAAATGACCTTCCCCTTTTGTCTTCTCCTCCAATCATTAGATTTATTAAATTGAAAATCTTTTAAAGCATGCCTTACCCTCCTTACCATATAAGCTTCTTCCGTACTATCCATGGAGGAGGAGGAGGAAGCTTCATCATCGGAGGAGGAGGGGATCTCTATCTTCTTCTTCCCCTTGTTTGCCATCAAGGCTACTCCTCTTGAAGGTTGAAACTTTGACTCTTCTTGTATTCCTTCAAGCCTTGTTTCGTGGAGCTCCATTGTTGAGAAGAACTCCTCCAAGGTGCTCACTTCTAAATTCTTCGAAATATAGAAGGAGTCCACCATGAAGCTCCACTTTGAGAATCGCGGAAAGGCATCTATGGCCTTTATAACCATATCCCGATTTGATAGCTTCTCACCTACACTTGACAAACCGGTTATAATTTCCTTGAAACGAGAATGTAAAGAAAGTACCTTTTCTCCCTTTTCTAGTTTAATGTTGTTGAGTTGGGAGCGGAAGACATCTCTCCTTGCAAGCCTGGCCTCAGATGTGCCTTCATGAAGTTCTATAAGCTTCTCCCACATCTCTTTGGCGCTAGCACATTCTCCGATCCGGTTGATCTCTTGTTGAGGGAGCACATTGAAAAGATGATGTTTTGCCTTTGAGTTTGCAAGGTGCTCCTCTCTTTGCTTCTTAGTCCATCATGATTTTTCAATTGGCTCAACCCTTTCATCCCTAGGCAACTCGAAACCATTTTCCATTATAAGCATAATATCAAAATCGGTCTCGAAGAATAACTCCATTCGCTTCTTCCACCAAGCGAATTCACCTTCTAACTTCGGCGGATGAATGTTCGAGCCGGCCATCTTTTGATGAAGTGCTTGTTGCGGCGGTTAGTCCTCAACAAGCGACTTGGCTCTGATACCACTTGTTGGAGATCAATTAGCCGGCTAGAGGAGGGTGAATAGCCTTCTTGCGTTGGATAATGGAATTTGCTCGTCTACAAAAGATTAGTGCAAGCGGAAACAACAATACACGACAAGCAAATAAACAAAAGAAAATACAAACAATGCTAACAAGAGATGTAACGTGGTTCACGGCTACGCCGCTAATCCACGGTCCGATTCGTCCAAGGTGAATCACTCCTCCAAAGCCAATCACTATTGGTCTCTCCTTTGCACCAAGCTAGGTGGAGGTAACCTTTACAAGCAAGATCACTCTTCTTACAATAAGAATGAAGTAAAAGTAAGTAAGAAGAGTGGGAAGACGTTTATGACACTTTGGGAGAAGATTGGAGTTCAAGCATTAGCCTCCCAAAGCTCCATCCCCTTCATTTTTATAGAGGAAGGGGGTTTCTTCCCGTTGACACAGGAGCAGTCGACTGATGCCCTCAATCAGTCGATTGGTCCTGTAGCCGTTGCCCAATAACGACCACTTTCCACGTTGGATTCCATCCAACGGTATTGGCATCAGTCGACTGATCCTGCCATCAGTCGACTGATGCTCAATCAGTCGAGTGCTCTGCGAGCTCGACTCCATTCTATACTGTGCAGTGATGCGATCACGATCGGCTGCCCAAGCGATCGGTGATCAAGCCACCTGATCGCGCCATGTCTGCGGTTGGTGATCAACTGATTGGTGACTTAAACTAGTCGATCGAACCATCGACTCAGAGCAGTCGACTGACATGACATGGCAGTTGACTGGTGTCAGGAAAACTCATCCGACACTTGGCCAAGTTTCACCTAAGAGCTACCCCTTCCCGGGTTACATTCACTCACTCTCATCCCTCGGAGTCCCTCGCCTTCGAAGTTCTCTTCGTTCGCGACCACGTCCCTCGGCAGCATCAGGCGCACGACTCTACAATGCTCCTTCGCGTCTCTTGCCTCGAAGTCTACTTCCTCTGGCTTCACTCCAAGCTCCTCGTCCGGCGGTCCCTCGGATGCTCCAAGCGCATGGCTTTCGCAAAGCTATCCTTCACCGACTCAAGGCCCGAGTCATGAGATGTGAAACTCGCCACGGCTCCATGTGCGAATTACTAAGTCCTGCACGACTTCAACGCACATATCAAATCACAATTACAAACTAACTTAAACCCTTTGCCACACACATCAAAACCTTATCATGGCAAGAGATTACCCTAACACAATCTCCCCAAAACATCAACAAACATTAATGTCTAACATCAATGTCAACTCACTTTGTCAAACATCAAAACATCACTCGAGTCAAACTCGAGTCCTGATCAATCGTGACCTGGGCCGATTGCACCAAAAATCTCCCCCTTTTTGATGTTTAACAAAAACCAAACAAACTATTGAGTTAGAACACTAACTCAAATCCCTTACCAATTATCCCAAATTGGTAATTCTAACTTCTCCCCCAAAACATTCTCCCCCTTTTTGACTAACATAAAAAAGGTTATCTCTCCAAAGAGGTCAATGTCTCATGTCCCAATGAGATCTTACAATCTCCCTCTTGGTCCAAACATACCTAGGATGCCTACCATCTTCCTAGTGATAAGTCTCATATCACTCAAGAGAGTCAATCCTGTACACTCTCCCAATTTCTAAATTGGGTATCTTAAAATCCCATTTTCCCCCTCATGAGGAAAAATATCATCCATCATCCCATGATGGATACCTCCCCCTAAAGGCTTGCTCCCCCTTGACCATTGCACCAACAATGTCCTTGGGAAGTCCCTAAGCCAATAGGAACTCTAAACCATCAAAAATAAGGTTCAAAGTTCAAAAATGAACTCTCCACACCTTAAATTCGATACATCGATCTAACACCTCTCCAAATCCATATCCAATGGAATTTTACCATTTATAATGCTTCCCAAAGTATATCCTAGGGTTAGGAGTGGTTAGGGACCTTTACCATAGCTGAAATCGGGTTAACAAACCTTGTTTTTCTGAAATCAATATTGACAGTCGACTCTATCGGCTACTAGTCGACTGCCACCCTCATCAGTCGACTGCCACCAAGGGCAGTCGACTGATAACTGAAATTTCAGAATTTCAATTATCAGAAACGAAATTCAGAAAATCATAAATAATTATACATAATTCAAAAAATCATGAAAATTCATACGTATAATACTTATGACCAATACAATGGGTGAAAAATATTTGAAAATTATTTTACCCATAAAATATCAAAATTGATACAAAATCCAAAAGTGAATAAAAACTTCAAAGTTTTAGCTCACTTTGTATCAATCTCATCAATGGTGATTGTTATCAAAAGATAAACTTCACCAAGGTTTTTCAAAAAGATTTTAAAATGTTTTCAAAACCTTATTTTGGATCATATTCCTTGGGCTCAATGTACATGACTTGTACATAAGCTTTCCCAATGATCTACATGTTGGTTAAAGATGAGTTTTAGTTCATCTAGATGCAAAAACTATGCACCTTGAACTTAACTCATATCCTAGCATCTCACATGTATCTAGGGTGTGTAAATACACATACATGTCAATTTAGATGTGAGATGTGAGTTATGTTCTCCCTAATCTAGGGTTTCATGCATTTTTCTAAGGCAACTCTACTTGATTCCCTTATAAATGAGACTCCAAGTCATGTCATTGTCCTTAAATCAATTTTAATCAATTTAAATGCATGAAATCATCATGGCATAATGATAACAATAATTAAGCATGATCAATGATCATGATGTCATGGCATATGATATAATCTAAAAACACATGACACTTAATCCTTAATCCTAAACATGATCATGACATATAAATGATAAAAATAAACATGATGTCATGACATGTTATATGACAAACAAAGCATGACAAATAAAATATATAGGTATAATAATACCTAAATTTTAATGTTAATTGCCATTTGATATAATTAAATATATTTTGCCATATTTTCACTTTTCTCCCTAGTGTGCCAAAAACCCAAAATGACACACTATGACCTTTAATCCTAACTTGTGCCAATTTAATTGATTTTTTATAATTTCAAAAATGTATTGGCACATCCTAAATTCTTTTAGAATCATAAGATCAAATCTATTTTCAAGGTACCCATAACCTTGAAAATTACCTAAAATTCCACCTTTATCATGGTTGAGTTAACTACCCATCCAATCAAGGTTGACACACCCTAAACCCATCTAGCATGAATCAATCACACTCTTAGGAACCCAAAACCTATTTGAGCTCCTAGGGTTAATTAGGTATTCCTTAGGGATAACTTCCCTAGATACCCTCTTAATGACCCTTCTAGGCTTGTTAGCCTTGGTCATTGTGGTCTTACCTAGGTTGACTCTAGGGGTAACTCTCCTTGCAACCTTCTTAGTGGCTTCCCTAGATTTCCTTGAAACCCTAGCCACTAGGCACAAACCTTGGTTACTCTTAGGGATAACTTCCCTAGTAACCTTGGTCTTTCTAGACCTAAATTGTGTTCCATAATCTAATGGAACACTATGATAAGTCACCTTAGGCTTAGGTTTGTGACCCAAACCTTGCTTGCCCTTGGTTGACTTTTGTCTCTTAGGTCCTAGGTGTTGGCTTTGACTCTTAGACCTAGACTTTTGATCATTTGACCCTTGAAATTGATTTTGCATAATCTTGAGGGTCTTCTCAAGTTTTTCAAGCCTGGACCTCAAGACTTGATTTTCAATCTCATTGCCCAATTTTTAAATTTTGATTTGGTCTTTGGGCATTGTCCTTTCTAGGCATATGCCTAGTCCTTTTGGGATTAAGACCTAGATGCTCTTGTATCTTTCTAATGGTATCCCTAGGTAGAATTTGTCTAGAATTGTTTGACCTAGGGTTGTCCTTAGGTAAAATATTTCTAGGGACATTAGTCCCAAATTTCTTCTTCTTTGAAAGGTAGACATTCTTAGCTCTTAGACAAAATTCTTTATTTCTAGCATGCTCTTTATGATATAAATAACAAGATTGCTAAAATTATTTCTAGCATGCCTTTTAACATTATTTAAATAAGGAGCTTTATTTAAAAATACCTTAGGGTTAGCTTTGAAAGTTTCCCCTACTTGTGGTGCTCCTTCTTGGCCCTTCTTCTTCCCCCTTGTGCATTGACTCCGGTAATGTGCCAGTAGCCGACATTTGAAGCAAATCACTTGCTCCTTGCTCTTTTGTGTTGAGGGACCGACATCTTTGACCTTTGGAGCCGGTTGAGCCTTCTTGACCCTTTTAGGACACTTACTTTTGTAGTGTCCATTTTCCCTACACTCAAAACACATAATATTATTTTTATTTTGAATTCCGGTATTTGAGTTACCTAGGGTGGTTGTGGTAGTCGGAGTGAATTCTTTATTTCTCCCAGAGGTTGAGGTTTCTTCTTGGTTTTGCTCCGGCTCCGGTGTGGATGGTCTCTCCTCCCCCTCAATCCTTGAAGTGGAGGCTTCTTCCACTTCTTCTACTTCCTATTCCTCCTTGGATGTTGATGGTCTCTCAACCTCCAAGTCCTCACTTCCTTGTGAGAATGATGTGTTTGCCTCTTCGGTCCCTTCCTCTTGGACCGGTGACGGACTTTCATGAAGCTTGGCCAAATCGCTCCAAATCTCTTTGGCATCTATATAATTACCTAGGCTACACAAGAAGTCATTAGGAATTAGATAAAAAATAAATTCAATTACCTTCATGCTTTTCTCAAATTGTCTGAGTTGCTCCTCACTCCATCTCTTCTTTTTGAGAAAGCCACCTTTTGGTCCTCTTGGATACTCAAATCCTTCCATTAATATGGACCATTCCTCAAAATCCTTCATCATTAAAAAATTTTCAATTCTTCTCTTCCAAGAATTGAAGCCTTCTCGTCTATAGAAGGCATAGGGAATTGGGGTGTTGATATCCCATCCCAATTGTTCTTCCAACTCCATCTTCACCCTCTAGCGTTCTCCCTTTGTTGTTAAACTTAGAAGAGCGACCTCGCTTTGATACCACTTGTAGGGGATCGTTGGAACGCTAGAGGGGGGGTGAATAGCATCGTGCTATGCATGATGGAATTCGTTCGTGTTTGATCATCTACAATCTTGTTAGCACAGTGGAATAGTAATAACAAAGAATTATAACAAGATACACAATCACAACACGGTCATAAAATGTGGTTCGGAACTGCACGGTTTCTACTCCACGGATCGGGCTCAAACGAGCCCTAGCGATGCCACAAGCACACCACTATGTAATAACTCCTTCTCGGAACAATCCGGAGGTGGAGAAACCTCGTACAATGTATACAACAGTAATACAATGAAAAATACAAGCAAATACAATAGAATGCAAGTAAAGAAAACTTTACAAAGTGCTTTTGAATGCTTGCTTGCTAGGTTGATGGAGTAGCACTTAGAGACCCTGAATTGCAGCAGCAACTCGCCCCAAAACACGTCAAAGAACCTTGGCTTTTTCCTCCTTCATGAGCTCTATTTAAAGCTTCAACCTGTGCTGGAAAATGCTGATCAGTCGAATGCTCGAGACCATCAGTCGACTGATGCCACTGTTATCGTGAGACAACGACTAGATCCACGTTGGAAAACTCCAACAGATCCACCATCAGTTGACTGATTATGACCATCAGTCGACTGATTAAGCCATCACTCGACTGCTGACCACAGCGGTCGAGTGAGACTCCATTTTGTGCTCTAAAACTCAAGCACCAGTCGACTGATCACACGATCAGTCGACTGCTCAGCTGATCAGTCGACTACCAACCTTTGGCAGTTGACTGCTAGGCCAATTCCCGCAGTCAACCCCTAGTTGACTCAGCCCTGTCACATGGCACCAGTCGACTGGCACACATCAAACATGTGGTTTTAACCCAAGTATGGTTCCCCTATACTTGCTAGACCACCCTTAGCCTAGACCTAAGCCTCTAGCCACCTCCATCGACCTCACGCCTCTCGGATCCCTCTAAGTCATCCATGACTTGTTCATCCATCGTGCTAGCCTTAAGGTGCTTCTATCGGCTATGTCATGTTAACGGTGTCTACACCACCAAGGAACATTGGACTTACGTCTCCAAGACTTCGCTTGGACTTTACGCCGCCAACCATTGGACTTATGTTGCCAAGACTCCCGCTTGGATTTTACGTCGCCAATATCAAACCCCTTAGACTTCTCGAATGCCAAGACTCAAGCTTGGACTTTCCTTGCCAACACATGTTGGACTTTCCATGCCAAGACCCATGCTTGGACTTTTCCTTTCCAAGACCCATGCTTGGACTTTACATGCCAAGTCTCAAGACTTGGACTTTCCATGACATGGTCAACTCCTGTCAACCATCAAAGTCACCCTCGAGTCAAACTCGAGTCCGGTTAAACATAACCCGGGTTGATTGTATAAACGATCTCCTCAAAACATCAACAGCCATTAATGTCAAACATCAAGTTAACTCACTTTGTCAAACATCAAAACATCACTCGAGTCAAACTTGAGTCCTGGTCAATCGTGACCTGGGCCGATTACACCAATAAAATCCAGCCGCGATCAGATGGTGCAGGCATCCGACTGGGTTCAGGCATTGGCTATAGTGTAGATAACAATTGATGATGAAGGAATCTGACGACAATGGCAAGGAGAGGTGTTAGGACCTCGGTGGCCACTAGAGGGGGAGGGTGAATAGTGGCATACGTCGTAGATGGAGGAATTCTTTCACGATTGCGTGCTTGCTATAATTCAGTTAGTGCGCAGCGAAAATAGTAGAAATAAAACAATAACAAAATATACAAGCACACAATCACAACACGCAATATAACGTGGTTCGGAACCGAATGGTTCATACTCCACAGATTGGGCTCGTAAGAGCCCTAGCGATGCCAAACACCACTAAACAATAAACTCTCCTTCTCGGAACAATCCAGAGGTGGAGGAAATCCCTTACAACAGTTCTTACAACAATAAGAAATGAATACAAGCTATTACAATGAAATACAACAAAAGAATGCAAAGAAAACTTTACAATCAATCTTTTGGAAGCTTGCTTGTTTGGTTGCTTGAGTTGCACTTGGGGACCCCGAATTACACCAACAATTCGACCCAAAACTCCTCAAAGAACCATGCCAAAAATCCTTCCCACGAACTTCTTTTATAACCTACATTCGGGTTGATTTTTTTACCTAGCAGTCAACTGCCCTTGTAGTCGTTGTCGCACAACGGCATGAACCACGTCGGATAAGTCCAACGGATAGACCATCAGTCGACTGATGGCTCAATCAGTTGAGTATTCAGGCTGATCACTCGATTGGAGAGCTTTCTGTGCCCGAAAACCTGACCAGCAATCGACTGATCCCTTAGCCTAGACCTATGCCTTCTAGCCACCTCCGTCATCCTCACACCTATCGGATCCCTCCAAGTCATCCATAACTTGTTTATCCATAGACTAGCCTTTAGGTGCTTCCATCGGCTATGTCATGCTAAGTTGATCTATACCGCTAATGCACATTGGACTTACGCTGCCAAGACTCCGCTTGGATTTTACGCTGCCAACCATTGGACTTTTGCTGCCAAGACTCCACCCTTGGACTTTGCGCCGCCAATATTCGCCTTGGACTTCTCAATTGCCAAGACTTAAGCTTAGACTTTCCCTTGCCAATCCATGTTGGACTTTTCATGCCAAGAGTCATTCTTGGACTTTCCCTTTCCAAGACCCATGCTTTGACTTTCCCTTGCCAAGACCCATGCTTGGACATTCCATTCCAAGACTCAAGCTTGGACTTTTCATGCCAAGTACACAAGACTTGGACTTCTCTCATGACAATGGTCAAACCATCGTCAAACATCAAGTATGACCTGGGTCGATTGCTCCAACAATCTCCCCAACACTTTGTCAGACATCAATGTCAGACATCAAAACACTACTCGAGTCAAACTCGAGTCTGGTCAATTGTGACCTGGGTCGATTGCACCAACAATCTTCCCCTTTTTGATGTTTGACAAAAACACCCTTGAATTAAGCACCTAACTCAAATTCCCTTACCAATTATCCAAAATTGGTAATTCTACTTTCTCTCCCTTTTTGACATACATCAAAAAGGTTCTCCTAAGGAGGTTAATGTCTCATATCCCAATGAGATCTTACAATCTCTCCCTTGGTCCAAAAACATCTAGATGCCTACAATCTTCCTAGTGATAAGTCTCATATCACTTAAGAGAGGCAATCCTACCAACTCTCCCAATTTCCAAATTGGGCGTCTAAAATTCCCATTTTTCCCCCTCATGAGAAAAAAATATCATCCATCATCCCATGATGGATACCTCCCCCTAAAGGCTTGCTCCGCCTTGACCATTGCACCAACAATGTCCTTGGAAAGTCTCTAAGCCAATAGAAATACTAAATCATCAAAAATAAGGTTAAAAGTTCAACATTGAACTTTCCCACACCTTAAAATTGATAAATCACCCTAACAACTCTCCTAATCCATATCCAATGGATTTTCACCCTTTCTAATGCTTTCCAAAGCATATCCTAGGGTTAAAAGTAGTTAGGGAACCTTACCATAGCTGAAATTGGGCTAAACAAATCTTGTTTACCTGAAATCAAACCTGCCAATCGACTCTATCAGTCAACAGTCAACTATCTTACCCATCAGTCGACTGCTATCAAGCGACAGTCGACTGATAATTGAAAATTCTGATTTTCAATTATCAGAAATGAATTTCAGAAATGATTATACATAGTTTGAAAAATCGTGAAACTTCATACGTATAATACTTATTACTGTAGGGAATTCTTTATGCCAAATGGCATATGCGCAACGAAAAAATTAGGATCCCTTCCAAGTGATCCATGCGAAAGCAAACTCGTATAAAATAAATTTCTCTAAACCAAACCTATCTTATAGGAGAGGATTACCTTTGTTGCGTGCCCTTGTTAATCCCGCTTCTTCCTTATGTTTGTTGGATCTTTAGCACGTTCAAGTGTCCGTGCCTCTATATGTATCCACACGAGCAAGCTCTTGTCTCACAAAAGAAAAACTAGAGGAGCTCTCCTTTACTTCTTGCTAGAGAAGTCCCTAAAGGAGAGGAAGAGAGGGAAAAGGAGAAAGGAAGAAGAAGACTCCTCTTCTTGCTAGCCTACACTCACAAACCCACACAACCAAAGCTTCCACCAAGCTCTCTCACAACCACAACAACACTTAAAATTCTACTTTGGCCGGCCACTCCATGGAGCCTTTTATAGGGTTGGAAAAACCCTTCCACCTCCTTCACATTCAATGCAATCCATTGCATTGAGACACACTCAAAAAGGATTTGGCTTCCTTGTTTGGCCATAAGGAGACAAAACCATTTTGTTTCCTTCCACCTTATCTAGCTTAGGTGGATGCTTAGGTGGCATGCTTATGTGGCATGCTTATGTGGCATTCTTATGTGGCATTCATGCATGTTGAATTAATCTTATTAATTCAATTAAGCTTATGTTATCATATTGAATTAATCTTATTAATTCAATTAAGCTTATGTTATCATGTTGAATTAATCTTATTAAATCAATGAGGTAACATATTGAATTAATCTCATTAAATCAATTAGCTAAAATTCTCATTAAGCTTAAAGTCCAAAAACCATTTTGTACTTAAGCTTATTCCCAAATTATTCTAGTCAAACTAGAATACTCTAATTCCTCTAATCATCATGCTCTTTGTGTGTGACCCTATAGGCTCTCATAACGTTGGCAGTGGACCTAAACTCTTTTAGATACACAAGCAATGAGCGGCATCTAGCAATACATCATTGCTACCCAAGTTATGAGATAAGTCAAGATCCGACTAACCTTTCCGTGACTACTATAATATATGACCGTGTCCTTCTATCCTTGATATCAGATTGATCAATGAGGCATAGACCGCGTCATCCTCGATCAATCTATGTGTTTCTTGATCCCTAAGTAAACTAACTCAAACAAATGAGCTCAATATCTCATATTGACTCATTCGAGCATGGCCATGCGTTTTAGTAGTTCTACTCAATCAAGGGGCCGATATCACTCTCGTCATATGAGAGGGATAGATCCCATCTACATCACTCACATCCCTCCGCATAATTTGTTATATACCCGATGTGCCTTTATGGTCCACCATTACGGGTGGCGTTTGGCGATACCAAAGTACATAACTCCTTATGTAGGCGTAGTGACTTGGTCGAGGACTATTCATACCAATAGTCACATGAGAAAGTTTATGACACTCATATAACGATCCTTGAAACTTTCTCATGGCGGGTCAGTTCAGTATATATTCTCTAATATATACCCATGTGTCAACTTGATATCATATATCCATGACTTGTGAGATCAAGTCATCAATTGACCTACATGCTAGTCTTTATGTATTAATATTGCCTTGCATATTAATATTGACTAGGAACATTTAGAAAGTGTTCTCTCACCTCTCATAATCAATTCTGCCAATTGATGTGCTGTAGATAAGAACCTACTTTTCTAGGGCATTACTATATTTAATTTAGCTGGCACAAGCAAAACTTAAATATAATAACCATTCCTTTGCCTTTATAGAATATGATACAAAATGTTCCCTATTCAACCATCACATGATTGGTTCTAGGGCTATAACTAACAATCTCCCACTAGCACTAGTACCAATCACTATAATATCTGATACCTAGTGACCTAGTGTGACCATCATGCTTCCTCTGTGCCAAAGCCTTGGTCAATGGATCTGCGATGTTAGCTTCTGTCGGTACTCTGCATATCCTCACATCTCCTCTATCGATGATCTCTCGAATGAGATGGAAGCGCCGCAGTATGTGTTTGGTCCGCTGATGTGATCGAGGTTCCTTAGCCTGTGCAATAGCCCCATTGTTGTCACAATAGAGGTCTATTGGATCTGCAATGCTAGGAACTACCCCGAGTTCATCGATGAACTCATGAGCCAAACAACCTCCTTTCACGTGATCGACGCGAATATACTCGGCTTCTGTAGAATCAAGAATCGTGTCCTCGCTCAACTCTTCCACCACACCCACCATTCGTGCAAAACACGCACTCGATTTGATCTATAGTCATCCTTGTCTGCTTGGAAGCTTGCATCACTCAGAACCCTTACGCTTAGCTCCTCATTGCCTCCAAATATCGTGAAATATTCTTTCGCTCTTCGTAAGTATTTAAGAATATTTTGATCGCTATCCAGCTGACTTTCACCGATCCGATCGTATCTACTCGCCATGCTCAAAGCATACGAGACGCCAGAGTACAAAGCATGGCGCATATGATAGACCCTATGGCGATGCATAAGGGATCTTATCCATGCGATCTCTCCTCCTTAGAAGAGGGACATTGAGTCTTCGAGAGACTCACACCATGTGATAAAGGCATAAATCCTTTCTTGGACTTTTGCATAGCAAAACGATCTAGCACTTTATCAATGTATGTACTCTGACTTAGGCCAAGTAATCTTTTAGATCTATCTCTATAGATCTTGATGCCTAGAATATAGGCACTTCACCTAAGTCTTTCATCGAGAAACAATTCCCTAACCACATCTTCACAGATCGGAGTGAGGGAATATCATTTCCGATGAGAAGTATGTCATCTACATACAAGACAAGAAATACAATTCTACTATTTCTCTTGTAGACACAAGGTTCATCTTCATTCTTGATGAAACCAAACTCTTTGATTGCATCATCGAATCAAGATTCCAAACCGAGAGGCTTGCTTTAGTCCATAAATGGACCTTTGCGCTTGCATACCTTTCCAGATGCTTGATCTTCAAAACCTCAGTGTGTGTCATGTACACATCCTCGAGTAGCTTTCCATCTTAAAAAGCGGTTTTGACATCCATCCGCCAGATCTCATAATCGTGGTAGGTCAGCAATAGCAAGTATGATCCGAATGGATTTAAGCATCGCAATCGTGAAAAGGTTTCATCATAGTCAATACCATGAATTTGTTTGAACTTTAGCCACCAATCTACCTTTATAGGTATGCTTATTACCATCCATGTCACTTTACTTTAAAGACCCACTTACACCCAATGGGTTTTACTCCTTCAGTGGATCAACCAAGGTCCATACTTGGTTAGTGTACATGGATTCCATTTCGATCTCATGGCCTCTAGCCATTTCTCGAACTGGCTCATCATAGCTTCGATAGGATGTAGGCTCGCCAAGATCGACAAGCAATACATCACCATTGTCATACCAAGAGAAAAGAATATCTCGGTCGAGACGGATCCTATCGAGATCTACGAAGAGGTTGGTCTACTTGAATGTGTTTGTTCCACAACTCTTTGGGCAACAATTTCTCATCCACAACACTTTGTGGTTCTGCTCATTTTCCATCGAAGCCTTAGTGTTATCGCCATCTTGAACTTCTTCAAGATGAATTTTACTCCCACTAGTTTTTCTAGAAATAAATTCTCTTCTAGAAAGACAAAGATTTCGCAACAAACACCTTGCCAAGTGTGGGATTGTAAAAGTAATATCTCTTAGTTTCCTTGGGATATCCTACAAAATAACACTTATCTGATTTGGGTCCTAGTTTATCTGAGACTTGACGTCTAACATAAGCTTCACAACCCCAAATCTTTATAAAAGACATTTTGGGACTCTTCCCAGTCCATATCGTATATGGTGTCTTTTCTACGGCTTTTGATGGGACGCGATTAAGTGTGAAAGCGGCTGTCTCTAGAGCTAGTCCCCAAAAGGAAGTAGGTAGATCACTGCTCATCATTGATCGTACCATATCTAATAGAGTACGATTTCTCCTCGATACACCATTCCATTGTGGTGTTCCAGGAGTGAGTTGGGATATTATCCCACACTCAACCAGTGATCACGAAACTCTTCGACTAATGTATTCACCACCTCGATCTGATCGAAGTAGCTTGATACGCGTACCAAGTTGGTTTTGTACTTCATTCTTGAATGCTTTGAACTTTTCAAAGGATTCTGACTTATGTCTCATCAAATATAAGTAGCCAAATCTACTCATATCATCAGTGAAAGTAATAAAGTACTTATAGCCTCCTCTGGCTTCGACATTGAAAGGCCCACATACATCAGTATGTATGAGTCCTAACAAGTCTGCCGCTCTCTCCATGTCCACTAAATGGAGTTTTAGTCATCTTTCCTAAAAGGCAAGATTCATACCTCATATGATTCAAAATCAAATGAGTCCAATAATCCATCTTTATGGAGTTGGGATATGCTTTTGATTTATGTGACCTAGGCGACAGTGCCAGAGATATGTTTGGTTCGAATCATTCGATTTGAACCGCTTGGTATTTACGTTATAAATTGGGTTTTCTAAATCTAGAACATAGAGACCATTCATAAGTGGTGCATTACAATAGAACATTTCATTTAAATAAATGGAACAACATTTGTCCTTTATTATAAAAGAAAATTTTTCTTGTCTAAACAAGATACGTAAATTATGTTCTTTGTCAATGCAGTACATATAAGCACTCCTCTAGTTCTAAGATAAGCCCAAAAGCAAAGACAAAGAATATGTTCCTACAATACAAAGAAAGAACTTTTGCACCATTGCCTACTCGTAGGTCTACTTCGCTTTTGCCATTTGTCTACTATTTCTCCCTCGCACATTATTACAAATGTGAGATGCACATCCCAGATCTAATACCCATGTAGAAGAAATAGATAGATTAACTTCTATAACGTGTATACCGAGTAAGTCCCACTTCTTTTATTCTTTACTTCTCAAGGTAGACTTTGCAGCCCGCTCCAAAGTTGTCCGGGCCTCACCGCAATGGAAGCAGTCCCCTTCCTTAGGTACTTTACCTTTACCCTTTGAAGTGGATGAATTGGCCTTGCCTTTGGCTTGGGTCTTACCCTTGCCTTTGCGCTTACCTTTGCCCTTCTTGACCATTAGTATGTTGCTAACTTTCTTTTCGAGATTCGGTTCAGTTCTAACATGCCGAGAATCTCAGCAAAGGTTTATCAATTTCATTCATGTTATAATTCATGACGAATTGATTATATGCTTCCTGAACGATTGCAGGTGATAACATCGGTTGCAATTCTTGGCTCTGGAAAACCTAGTCTTTCAAGGTTCTCAACGCATCTAATCATTTTGAGTACGTGAGTTCCTACAGTGTTCCTTCTTGCATCTTGCATGCAAAAGAGCCTTAGACACTTCAAAACGCTGCCTAGCTTTGTCCTTGATATAGTTGTTTCAAATGCTCAACCATATCATAGGCATCCATGTTCTCATGTTGCTTCAAGCTCGAGTTCATGGTGGCAAGCATAAGACATGACACATCTAATGCGTCATCTTGATGCTTCTTATAAGCATCCTTTTCAGCACGAGTGGCCGCATGGGCGGGTGTTTCAGGGGTAGACTGCTCTAGGACATACAGTTTGCGTTCTTGTTTGAGGATAATCCTCAAGTTCCTATACCAGTCAAGAAAGTTCGCTCCATTGCTTGTCCTTCTCAAGGACAGATCGCAAGTTGAGGGGGTGTGTCGTGTTAGATGTCATGGTGATCTACAACATTAAAATGCAAAGTTAAGTATCATACCTAAATCATTTAATTAGGCCTTTAATTAAATGAGGCTCCCACTAAATTCTCATAGCTACTATTTAGCTATAAATTTATATGGGATAAAGATCCACATTATAATTCGTCTTGAGTTAGCTTTGGCTAATCGCCCAAGACGTAGTATAATTAGGTAGGCAATCTTTTGCCAATTACATCTGATGTAACTCTTTAATAGCTTTGGTTAAGTTTTAGATTAGTTTAGTGTTTATTCCTAAACCAGCTTCCAGGCTGTGGCGAGGCACAGGGGCCTTCTTGGATATCGGAGCAACGACCACTTCTAAGACAAAGCTGATGTTCGGAAATCACATAAAACTAATTTTAAAACTTATGTTCAAAGCTAATATATGCCTCTACTTTCTTAACTAATTAAGAAAACTTAATTAAGTCTTAACTAAGTTTGATAGCGGGACATCACGATTGTCCACTCGCACTCTTCCAAGATAAAATGCATTGCTTTGCTTTGGCAAACCCAATAACAAATGATCGAGGAAGTAGTGAGTACCAAGCTTTGGTAGGCATATCGTTTTGACTTATTAAGAAATAAACATGTATCATATACATATTAGCATACATCACATATAAGCTAAACTAATCATGCATCACATACAAGCTAAACTAACATGCATCACATACATATTAAACTAAGCGTGTCATGGTTATGGTCCTTATTCTACAATCTTCTCAAGCCAAGGAAAAGATTGATTGGTCAACCTAGGGATAGCATCTTCTCCTAAGTGCTTCCTTTTGGTTGTCTTGTGTGTTGACTTCCTCCTTGTAACCTCATCTTCCAATGGACCCTCCATCCTTGTTTTGTACATTACAAAAGGAGAAATACTCGAGTTACATTCGAGTCTAAAACTAATTTTACAACAAGAATATTAGGAGGAAGGCACGACACGCAGCCGTATTTAAGAATTACAACACACACACATTCACAAACCTTTGGGACTAGGCTATAACCATGCACCATGTCATTTTAACTTTTAAAAGACATTGATATTTTATTATGTTTGACAATTGCTAATGCAATTATCAACTCATAATAAAATTTATCCTACTTATATCATATATAAAATAGAGAAAACCTATTTTATACGATCTTTCATAAGTGGCTCTGATACCACTCAGGGAATTCTTTATGCCAAATGGCATATGCAAGAAAAAATTAGGATCCTTCCAAGTGATCCATAAAAGCAAACTCGTATAAAATAAATTTCTCTAAACCAAACCTATCTTATAGGAGAGGATTACCTTTGTTATGCGTGCCCTTGTTAATCCCGCTTCTTCCTTATGTTTGTTGGATCTTTAGCACGCTCAAGTGTCCGTGCTCTATATGTATCCACACGAGCAAGCTCTTGTCTCACAAAAGAAAACTAGAGGAGCTCTCCTTTACTTCTTGCTAGAGAAGTCCCTAAAGGAGAGGAAGAGAGGGAAAAGGAGAAAGGAAGAAGAAGACTCCTCTTCTTGCTAGCCTACACTCACAAACCCACACAACCAAAGCTTCCACCAAGCTCTCTCACAACCACAACAACACTTAAAATTCTACTTTGGCCGGCCACTCCATGGAGCCTTTTATAGGGTTGGAAAAACCCTTCCACCTCCTTCACATTCAATGCAATCCATTGCATTGAGACACACTCAAAAAGGATTTGGCTTCCTTGTTTGGCCGGCCACTTAAGGAGACAAAACCATTTTGTTTCCTTCCACCTTATCTAGCTTAGGTGGATGCTTAGGTGGCATGCTTATGTGGCATGCTTATGTGGCATTCTTATGTGGCATTCATGCATGTTGAATTAATCTTATTAATTCAATTAAGCTTATGTTATCATATTGAATTAATCTTATTAATTCAATTAAGCTTATGTTATCATATTGAATTAATCTTATTAATTCAATTAAGCTTATGTTATCATGTTGAATTAATCTTATTAAATCAATGAGGTAACATATTGAATTAATCTCATTAAATCAATTAGCTAAAATTCTCATTAAGCTTAAAGTCCAAAAACCATTTTGTACTTAAGTTTATTCCCAAATTATTCTAGTCAAACTAGAATACTCTAATTCCTCTAATTATCATGCTCTTTGTGTGTGACCCTATAGGCTCTCATAACGTTGGCAGTGGACCTAAACTCTTTTAGATACACAAGCAATGAGCGGCATCTAGCAATACATCATTGCTACCCAAGTTATGAGATAAGTCAAGATCCGACTAACCTTTCCGTGACTACTATAATATATGACCGTGTCCTTCTATCCTTGATATCAGATTGATCAATGAGGCATAGACCGTGTCATCCTCGATCAATCTATGTGTTTCTGATCCTCGAGTAAACTAACTCAAACAAATGAGCTCAATATCTCATATTGACTCATTCGAGCATGGCCATGCTTTAGTAGTTCTACTCAATCAAGGGGCCCACCGATATCACTCATCATATGAGAGGGATAGATCCCATCTACATCACTCACATCCCTCCGCATAATTTGTTATATACCCAAGAATCGCTTTATGGTCCACCTCGCATGTGACGCTTTGACGATGATACCAAAGTACATAACTCCTTATGTAGGGAACCGTAGTGACTTCAGGTCTGAGGACTATTCATACCAATAGTCACATGAGAAAGTTTATGACACTCATATAACGATCCATGAAACTTTCTCATGGCGGGTCAGTTCAGTATATATTCTCTAATATATACCCATGTGTCAACTTGATATCATATATCCATGACTTGTGAGATCAAGTCATCAATTGACCTACATGCTAGTCTTTATGTATTAATACTGCCCTTGCATATTAATATTTGACTAGGAACATTTAGAAAGTGTTCTCTACAGCCTCTCATAATCAATTCTGCCAATTGATGTGCTGTAGATAAGAACCTACTTTTCTAGGGCATTACTATATTTAATTTAGCTGGCACAAGCAAAACTTAAATATAATAACCATTCCTTTGCCTTTATAGAATATGATACAAAATGTTTCCTATTCAACCATCACATGATTGGTTCTTAGGGCTATAACTAACAATTACCAATACAATGAGTGAAAAATATTTAAAAAATAATTTACCCATAAAATAGTGAAATTGATACAAAGTTCAAAAGTGAAAAAAAACTTCAATGTTTTAGCTCACTTTGTATCAACATCATCAATGGTGATTGCTATCAAAAGATATACTTCACCCAGGTTTCTCAAAATAATTTTAAAATGTTTTAAAACCTTATATTGAATCATATTCTTTGGGCTTAATGTACATGTCTTGAACATAAGCTTTCCCAAAGATCCAACCATGATGTAGATGAGTTTTAGTTCATCTAGATGCAAAAACTATGCACCTTGAACTCAACTCATATCCTAGCATCTCACATGTATCTAGAGTTTATCAATACGCATACATGTCAATGAAATGTAAGATGTGGGTTTTGATCATCATAATCTAGGGTTTCATGCATTTTCCTAAGACAACACTACTTGATTCCCTTATATATGGGACTTCAAGTCATGTCATATGTCCTTAATTCAATTTTTATTAATGGATGAAATGATCATGGCATAAATGATGATATAAATAAAGCATGACCAATGATCATGATGTCATGCCATATGATTAAATTTAAATCTACATGAAACTAAAAGGCAAACCCTAAACATAATCATGACATTTATATGATTTAAATGAATATGATGCCATGACATGTTATATGACAAATTAAGCATGACAAATAAAATGTAATGGTATATAATACCTAAATTTTGATATTAGTTGTCATATGTCATTATTAAACACATTTTTCCATATTATTAGTTTATCTCCCAAATGTGCCAAAAACCCAAAATGACACACTAAGACCTCTAAACCTAAGTTGTGCCAATTTGATCAATTTTTCATAGTTCCATAAATTATATTGGCACATCCTAAAATCTTTTAGGATTATAATTCAAACCTATTTCCAAGGTACCCATAACCTTAAAAATGACCTAAAGTGCCACCTCTATCATGGTTAGGTTAACTACCCATCCATTTAAGGCTGGCACACCTAAATCCATCTAGCGTGAATCGATCACGCTCCTAGGAACCCAATACCTATTGGAGATCCTTGGGTTAACTAGGTATTCAATAGGGATAACTTCCCTAGATACCCTCCTAATGACACTTCTAGGCATAGAAGCCTTGGTCATTTTGGTCTTGCCTAGGTCAACCCTAGAGGTAACTCCCTCTTTGACCTTCTTAATGGCTTCCCTAGGTTTCCTTGAAACCCTAGCCACTAGGCACACACCTTGGTTACCCTTAGGGATGACTTCCCTAGTAACCTTGGTTTTCCTAGACCTAACTTGAGTTCCATAATCGAATGGAACACTATGGTAGGTCTCCTTGGGCTTAGGTTTGTGACCCAAACTTTTCTTGCCCTTAGTTGACCCTTGTCTCTTAGGCCCTTGACTTTGACCATTTGACCCCTTAAATTGATTTTGTATATTCCTAAGGGTCTTTTCCATTTTCTCAAGCCTTGACCTCAAGACTTGGTTTTTCTTTTCTAATATCTCAATTTTTGATTTTTCATTAGCTCTTGAGATATTTTTATTTCTAGGCATATGTCTAATCCATTTAGGGTTGATGCCTAGGTGATCCTCTATCTTCCTAATGGTCTCCCTAGGAAGGATAGGTCTAAAATTGGTCGATCTAGGTTTGTCCTTAGGTAGAATATTTTTAGGGACATTAGTCCCAAATTTCTCCTTATCCCTAAGATTGACATTCTTAACACCTAAGCAATACTCCCTATTTCTAGCATGCTCTTTATGATAAATTGCAAGGTTGCTAAAATTATTTCTAGCATGCTTTTGCCTATAACTTAAAGAATGAGCATTATTAAATTTTACCTTAGGGTTTACCTTAGAGGCTTCCCCTACATATGTAGCCCTTCCTTCATGAGTCTTCTTCCCTCCCTTTGGGCATTGACTCCTATGGTGCCCCTTTTTATGGCACTTGAAGCACACCACGTGCTCCTTGCTCTTCTTGGTGGGGACTCCGATTTCATTGGTCTTTTCGTTGACTTTTGGTGCCGGTGGAGTCTTCTTAACTCTTTTTGGACACTTACTCTTGTAGTGTCCTTGCTCCCTATACTCAAAGCATATAATATGAATTTTATTCTTAATCAAAATACTTGAGTTACCTGTTGGGGATCGTTGGAATGGCTAGAGGGGGGTGAATAGCGTCAATCTCAAGTTGTCGATTGAATCGATCGCGTTTGTTTCTACAATTTCGTTAGCGCAGCAGAATATAGATAATGAAAGCAATAAAGAAATATACAATCACGCTAACAGAATGATATAACGTGGTTCGGAACCACACGGTTCCTACTCCATGGATCGGGTTCGTACGAACCCTAGCGATGCCACAAACACCACTAATCAATAAACTCCTTCTCGACAACAAGTCGGAGGTGGAGAAACCTCGTACAAATGTTTACAACAATAAACAAGTAAATACAAGCAAATACAATATGAAATACAAATGCAAGTAAAGGAAAAACACTTTACAAGAGCTTTGGATTGCTTGATCTTTGATTGCTTTGAACTAGCTTTGAAGGACTGGAAAGCACCAACTTCCCCCTTCAATTTTGCTCAAGAAAATCGCTCTCTTTTCCTCCATCACGAGCTCCTTATATAGCTTCAACCTGTGCTGGAAAAGGTTGATCAGTCGATTGCTCGGGACCATCAGTCGACTGATCACACTGTTGCTGTGAGACAACGGTGTAATCCACGCTGGAAAAATCCAACGGCTAGGACATCAGTCGACTGATCATGACCATCACGATCGATGAACCATCACCGATCGCTCATCTCGAATGAGTGAGACTCCATTCTCGCGGGCCGAAAATCCGAGCATCACGATCGATAACATAATCGCCGATCGCTGATCACCGACCGCTTACAAGGGCAATGATCGCTAGGCCACTTTCCGCAGTCAAACCCTAGTTGACTCAGTCCAGTCGACTGCCACATGGCACCAGTCGACTGACACACCTCAAACATGAGGTTTTAACCCAAGTATGGTTCCCCCATACTTGCTAGACCACCCTTAGCCTAGACCTAAGCCTTCTAGCCACCTCCATCAGCCTCATGCCTCTCGGATCCCTCCAAGTCATCCATGACTTGTTCATCCATCGCGCTAGACTTCAGGTGCTTCCATCGGCTATGTCATGCTAACGGTGTCTACACCGCCAAGGGACTTTGGACTTATGCCGCCAAGACTCCGCTTGGACTTTACGCTACCAACCATTGGACTTATGCTGCCAAGACTCCCGCTTGGACTTTACGCCGCCAATATCAATCCCCTTGGACTTTCTCTTGCCAACCCATGTTGGACTTTCCATGCCAAGACCATGCTTGGACTTTCCTTGCCAACCCATGTTGGACTTTCCATGCCAAGTACTCAAGACTTGGACTTTACCTTGCCAAGACCCATGCTTGGACTTTCCCAAATGCCAAGTGTCCCACTTGGACTTTCCATGCCAAGTACTCAAGACTTGGACTTCCCTATGACAATTACATTGTCATATGTTTTTGTCGAACATCAAAACATTACTCGAGTCAAACTCGAGTCCTGGTCAATCGTGACCTGGGCCGATTGCACCAACAATCTCCCCCTTTTTGATGTTTGACAAAAACCAAACAAATTATTGAGTTAGAACACTAACTCAAATCATTTACCAATTATCCCAAATTGGTAAACACTCTCCAAATGTTCTCCCCCAAACATTCTCCCCCTTTTTGACTAACATCAAAAAGGTTTTCTCCCCAAGAGGGTCAATGTCTCATGTCCCAATGAGATCTTACAATCTCCCCCTTGGTCCAAAAATACTTAGGATGCCTACCATCTACTAGTGATAAGTCCAATATCACTCAAGAGAGGCAATCCCATTTACTTTCCCAATTTCCAAATTGGGTCTCTCAAAAGTCCCATCAATTTCCCAATTGATGTCATATTCTCCCAATAACTTCTCCTCTTCAAGGAGAAAAACACATCCATCATCCCAAGATGGATACCTCCCCCTAAAGGCTTGCTCCCCCTTGACCATTGCACCAACAATGTCCTTGGGCAGTCCCTAAGTCAATAGGAACTCTAAACCATCAAAATTAAGATTAGAAATTCAATATAGAACTTTCCAACACCTTAAAATTGATACACACCTTAAATACTTCTCCTAATCCATATCCAATGGATTTTCACCCTTTATAATGCTACCCAAAGCATATCCTAGGGTTAAGAGTGATTAGGGGTCATAACCATAGCTGAAATCGGGTTAAACAATCTTGTTTTCCCCGAAATCAGGCTACCAGTCGAGTGATTCAGAAATTAGTCGATCGGACCTTCCATCACCGATCGCCACCAATATCACGATCGATAATCAAATTTCTGAATTTCAGTTATCAGAGTTGAATTTCAGAAAATCATAACTAATTATACGTATATCGAAAAATCACGAAATTTGGTACGTATAATACTTATAACACATACAACCAGTGAAAAATTTTGGAAAAATATTTTTACCATCGAAATAGAAGATTGATACAAAATCCAAAAGTGATTGAAAACTTTAAAGTTTAAGCTCACTTTGTATCAATATTATCAATGGTGATTGCTATCAAAAGATAGGCTTCACCAAGGTTTTTCAAAATGATTTTAAAATGTTTTTGAAAGCCTATTTTGAACCATAATTTATTGGCTAAATAACATAGCTTGTATATTAGCTTTCCTTATGATTCTTGGTGGTAATTAGAATAAGTTTGAGTTCATCTAGATGCACTACCCATGCACCTTGAACCTAACTTATTATCCTACCATCTCACATGTATCTAGGATGTATAAATACACATACATGTCAATGTGATGTGAGATGTGAGTTTGGGTTCACTTTATCTATGGTTTCATGCATTTCCTAGGCAACCCTACTTGATTCCCTTATAAATGGGACTTCAAGTCATGCCATAGTCCTTAAATAAATTTCAACCAATTGCCTTAAATGCATGAATGATTATGGCATTAGAAATGATATAAATAAGCATATGCTCATAATCATGATGTCATGGCATAAGATGAAATTTAAGAACACATGACATCTAAAATAATACTAAGCAATAACATGACATGGTATATGATAGGAGGCAATTTCATGTCATGATATATCAACTTTCATAAGCAATACAATCATACAAGTACTCATCCAAACACACAAGATTTTCATAAACAAAAATTTCATTTAACTTAAAAATTTTAGTCTTTTACATTCAAAATCGAGATTGGCTATGCTTAATCTCACTACAGAAACTGACAACAAAAGAAAATCTGACATCCTAAATATCTAATCGTCTACAGGAGGTGGCGGTGGAGGAGGCTGCTGACTTAGGGTCCAGGCACGCATCATCTCTAACATATCGAGCTGACGCTGCTCGATGCAGCTCTGGGACTCCTCCATCCGATCCAGACGCGGCGCTGGCGAAGCTCGCTCGCCAATAACTCGATACCTTAGTGTCAATCGACCGGCACGATAATCCTGAAATCTGGACTCCAGTCGGCCACGATGATCATCTGATGGACCCGTCGCTGATGCATCTGTCGACATCTAATCGTCCTCATCAGTGGCGTCTACATCCTCGTAGTCCTCTGCTATATCTCTGGGTACTGGAGGAGGCTCTCTGCGTGCCCTGGGTGGTGGTCGTGGTGCCAACTCCATCTGGTCAGGCCCCATCTGTAGCTTTGCTAACGAGAAGTTACGAACTAATATACAGTCGTACACCTCCGATAGCGCTCTCAGAGAACCCCTGTGGATGTTGACGCCTACGGACTCTAACCATGTGATAATGATATGACCAAAAGGCATATGCACTTTCCCTTGTACAGGGGAAATAAAATGCACAATGCAGTGGAACATGTTTAATGCAAAGTTAATATCTAACCTATGACGCATGGCGTATAGTAGAAAGAGATGGGGAATCTTGGCACTCGAGTGACAATGGAAGAAAACACCCAACAATGACCTTGTAAAGGACATTGTCAAAGTGCATAACCTGCTGATAGGAAATAAGTTTTGGGCCTGGACGAGGATAACCAAAAATATGCTCATGCATGGACTATAGAGATATGGGCAAAGGGCTCGTAAAGGGAAATCCATGGTAGGGTAACAGATAAAAGTGTCATCCGAGGGCTTACACTGAGAAACTCCCGCAGATCGCAGAGTGAACTCTAACTCGCGCTTTGCAACGCGAGTAGTGTAAGTGGGTAGGTCCATCCACTTTCTTTAGGTTTTGATAAAATTCCTTAAGAAGATCGTCGTTAATAGGATGGGTGCATAGACTTTTCATGAGACTATAGTATGAAATTAACTCCATGACATCACTACAATGACGGTTAAAATCCTGTCGATGTACCTAACCAACATAGGTTGGTACAATCGAGATTCACCTCGTGGATCATTCCTACTGCCTCCTATTATGAATGCAATGTATGATATGACATGCAAGGGCAATAATACATGATTAGATAAACCAAAGTTATAACGGAAATGAAAATTAGGGCTTGGGTAAAAAAATTGTTACTTAGGCACCATTTGAAGGTGTGGCCGGAGAGAAAACTTAGATGTTGCTGGGGGGTCGCCGGAAAACTCACCGGAGAACTCAGACGCCAGAACCCTAATTGGAACAAAGAAAAATACACCCTAAAACATGTGAACTAGGGCTCAAAACAAGTGAAAAAATGGAAGAGGAGAGGGTTATCTATCAAACCTAACACTTGGTCGGAGAAGAAGAGCGATCGGAGAGGAGAAGAAGAAACTGAAGTCATGTCGCGTGAAGACGCTGAACCCTAGCGGTTTGGTGTTATAAAATCACGATGCAGTCGACTGATGTGGAGCATCAGTCGACTGATCGCGGTTTATTACCGGGTTTACCGAGCCGGCAGTCGACTGATCCGGCTCGGCAATCGACTGCTAAACCTTCTGTGACGTGCTACAGTAGCATCAGTCGACTGATGTTGCTCATCAGTCGACTGATGTGCACATCACTCGACTGCTTGTCGAGCACTCGACTGATGACCCTCGGCCTCGGTGAACAGTACCATCAGTCGACTGATGTTCAATCAGTCGAGTCATGAAGCTAGCACTCGACTGATGACCGTATCGTATCGCGCTACAGTGTTATCAGTCGACTGATATCTGATTTCCAGTTCTGAAATTCTGAAAATCTCGATTTCTTCATCTAATTGGTTCCATTTTATCATGTTTATCTTGTATATCGAATGTATTGATGTTATACTTATATTCATATATTTGTTAATGTATTTTTAATGTTTTATTCCATTTTTGCAAACATTAACATTCAATGATTTCCAAATCCTAACATCTCACCCTTTCTAAGTGTTAAAATACACAATCAAGGTAAAAGACTTGTTTTGTGAGATGCAATCTATCCTAAACATTCCTTCCATGCAAACATATGGCAAAACATATGAAGCATGGTGAGTACAAGACATCAAGTTGTGTGACACTTGAGTATCGCTCTTGATGTTACTTTTACACGAACTCTTGAAGTGTGCCAACAATCAAAGTTACACACTATGATCTCTAAATCTAGATTGTGCCAATTTTGATCATTTTATCAAACTTCTCAATTAGCATTGGCACATCCTAAATCCACCTAGCGTGAGTCAATTACGCTCTTAGGAACCCAAAACCGATTTGAGCTCCTAGGGTTAATTAGGTATTCCTTAGGGATAACCTCCCTAGATACCTTCCTAATGACTTTCCTAGGCTTATTATCCTTGGTCATTTTGGTCTTGCCTAGGTTAACCTTAGGAATTGCCTTCCTAACAACCTTCTTAGTGGCCACCCTAGGTTTCTTTGAAACCTTGGCCACTAGGCACAAACCTTGGTCAACTCTAGGGATGACTTCCCCATTGACCTTGGTCTTTCTAGACCTAGTTAATGTTCCATAGTCAAATGGAACACTATGATAAGTCACCTTGGACTTAGGTTTGTGACCCAAACCATTCTTGTCCTTGGTTGACTTTTGACTCTTAGGTCCTAGATGTTGACTTTGACTTCTTGACCTAGGAGTTTGACCATTAGACCCTTTAAATTGATTTTGCATAATGTTAAGGGTCTTTTCAAGTTTTTCAAGCCTTGACCTTAAGACTTGATTTTCTTTTTCTAATTGCCCAATTTTAGAATTTTGATTTAAACCATGGGCATTGTACTTCCTAGGCATATGCCTAGTCCATTTAGGGTTAAAACCTAGATGTTCCCTAGGTATGATTTTTCTAGGGACATTAGTCTCAAATTTCTCCTTATTCTTAAGGTGAACATTCTTAGCTTCTAAACAAATATGTTTGTTATTTCTAGCATGCTCTTTATGATACATAGCAAAATTGCTAAAATTAGTTCTAGCATGCTTTTTAACGTTTAAATTAGACGGAGCATTATTTAAATGTACCTTAGGGTTTGCCTTAGTGGCTCCCCCTACTTGTGATGCTCCTTCTTTGGTCTTTTTGCTTCCCCTAGGACATTGATTCCTATAATGTCCTTTTGCATTGCATTTGAAGCATATGATGTGCTCCTTGCTGTTGATACTTGGGGAACCGGCGTCCGTTGACTTTTGTTGACTTTTAGGCGTCGGAGGAGCTTTCTTGACTTTCTTTGGGCACTTACTCTTATAATTCCCAAATTTCCTACACTCAAAACACATAATGTTATTTTTATTTTGAATTGAGGTGTTTGAGTTACCGATGGTGGTGGAGACCGGAATTGGACTTTGGGCTTCTTCATCTTGACCGGATGTCGAAGCTTCTTCTTCTCGATGTTCCGGTATGAAGGTTCTCTCCTCCCCCTCAATCCTTGAGGTGGATGCTTCTTCCACTTCCTCCACCTCTTCTGACCCGAAAGTTGACTCCTCACTTTCTTGTGAGGATGATGATGATTCTTCTTCGGTCTCCTCCTCTTCCAAGTCTTTTTGGACCGATTCGGGATTGTCGTGGAACTTGATCAACTTGTTCCACAACTCCTTGGCATCCCTATAGCTTCTTAATCTGGACAAAATATCGTTAGGTATCAAATCAATCAACATTTTTGTTACCTTAACGGTTGTCTTGAATTTTTCCCGTTGCTCCTCGGTCCATCTCTTCATCTTGAGGATTTCGCCGTTTTCTCCTCTCGGAGAATCAAAACCTATAGTCACGGAAAACCAATTTTCTATATTCGTCATTAGAAAATATTCCATCCTACCTTTCCAATACGCAAAATGTTCGCGGTTGAAGGAAGGTGGGATGTTGACGTCGTCACCCAATCTTTCCTCAAATTCTATATTCTTCCCTCTAGCTTCTTGACTCCGGGTTGTTAATCCGTAGAAGAGCCCCGGGCTCTGATACCACTTGTTGTGGATCATTGGAATGGCTAGAGGGGGGTGAATAGCGTCAATCTCAAGTTGTCGATTGAATCGATCACGTTTGTTTCTACAATTTCGTTAGCGCAGCGGAATATAGATAATGAAAGCAATAACGAAATATACAATCACGCTAACACAATGATATAACATGGTTCGGAACCACACAGTTCCTACTCCACGGATCGGGTTCGTACAAACCCTAGCGATGCCACAAACACCACTAATCAATAAACTCCTTCTCGACAACAAGTCGGAGGCGGAGAAACCTTGTACAAATGTTTACAATAATAAACAAGTAAATACAAGCAAATACAATATGAAATACAAATGCAAGTAAAGGAAAAACACTTTACAAGAGCTTTGGATTGCTTGATCTTTGATTGCCTTGAACTAGCTTTGAAGGACTGGAAAGCACCAACTTCCCCCTTCAATTTCGCTCAAGAAAATCACTATCTTTTTCTCCATCACGAGCTCCTTATATAGCTTCAACCTGTGCTGGAAAAGGTTGATCAGTCGACTGCTCGGGACCATCAGTCGACTGATCACACTGTTGCTGTGAGACAACGATGTAATCCACGCTGGAAAAATCCAACGGCTAGGACATCAGTCGACTGATCATAACCATCAGTCGACTGATGAGCCATCACTCGACTGCTCATCTCAGCAGTCGAGTGAGACTCCATTCTGTGGCCGAAAATCCGAGCATCACGATCGATAATATAATCACGATCGCTCCCATCACCGATCGCTAACAAAGATGCTACCGATCGCTAGGCCACTTCCCGCAGTCAAACCCTAGTTGACTCAGTCCAGTCGACTGGCACACCTCAAACATGAGGTTTTAACCCAAGTATGGTTCCCCCATACTTGCTAGACCACCCTTAGCCTAGACCTAAGCCTTCTAGCAACCTCCATCAGCCTCACGCCTCTCGGATCCCTCCAAGTCATCCATGACTTGTTCATCCATCGCGCTAGCCTTCAGGTGCTTCCATCGGCTATGTCATGCTAACGGTGTCTACACCGCCAAGGCACTTTGGACTTACGCCGCCAAGACTCCGCTTGGACTTTACGCCGCCAACCATTGGACTTATGCTGCCAAGACTCCCGCTTGGACTTTACGTCGCCAATATCAATCCCCTTGGACTTTCTCTTGCCAACCCATGTTGGACTTTCCATGCCAAGACCATGCTTGGACTTTCCTTGCCAACCCATGTTGGACTTTCCATGCCAAGTACTCAAGACTTGGACTTTACCTTGCCAAGACCCATGCTTGGACTTTCCCAAATGCCAAGTGTCCCACTTGGACTTTCCATGCCAAGTACTCAAGACTTGGACTTCCCTATGACAATTACATTGTCATATGTTTTTGTCGAACATCAAAACATCACTCGAGTCAAACTCGAGTCCTGGTCAATCATGACCTGGGCCAATTGCACCAACATTACCTAGGTCATCAGTGGTGGAAAGGGACTCTTGAGCTCATTCTTCACTTCTCCCGAAAGTAGATGACTCTCCTTGCTCTTGCCCATGTTCTGGAGTAGACGGTCTCTCCTCCCCCTTAAACTTTGAAGTGGAGGCTTCTTCCATCTCTTCTTCCTCTTTTGATTCAGATGTTGATTCCCTATCAACCTCTAAATCCTCAAGCTCTTGGGATAAATATGTGCTTGCTTCTTTTTGAGCTAGAGAGGATGAACACTCTTCTTCTTCTTCTTCTTCTTCTTCTTCTTGGATCGGTGATGGATTTTCATGATATTTTGCCAATTCTCTCCAAAGCTCATTGGCATCCATGTAAACCCCTAGGCTACACAAGATGTCTTTAGGAATGAAATCAAAAATAAATTTGACGACCTTCTTATTTTTATCAAACTCTTGGAGTTGCTCCTCGGTCCATCTCTTCATCTTGAGGAAGCCTCCCTTTGGTCCTCATGGATAGTTAAATCCCTCTATCAAAATGGACCATTCTTCAAAATCCCTCATCATGATGAAGTCTTCAATTCTTCTTGTTGGAGGATCGGTGGCCGGCTAGAGGGGGGTGAATAGCCTTCTGTTGGGATGTATACTGAAAAGTCTATCTTTTGTATGAACATCTTTATTTTGAAATAAGAATCACATGATCATTGTTTGCATATTTTTATGGTTATGCATATTGTCTAATACATTACATTGTAGATAACATGGTATGTGGTGTCACACGGGATATCATGTTATCGGCTCCTTGTAAAGTATAAGTAAAGGCTCACAACCGAGATGGCTTTGGACAAACCATTGGAATGGTTGTAGTGTGATTTGGTATTGGTTTGTCTTGACCATAGAATCACACTAGTATAAGTTGTGTGTATTGAGTAGGACCGACTTAGAGGTGATTTGATTTATTGCTGACTACATAATCGAATCGGACCTCAGATATTATATTGTACATACTCTTAATCCCGATATAATAACGGGCACATATACTTAGTATTCATTTCTTTGATTTACCAATGGGCGAGATTTATAGATTAAATCGATAGGCTTGGTAAGTTGGAAAATGATATTATTTATATGGTGTGTCGTTGATTATAGTAGGAAATCGTGTTCTATATATTAGGATGATGATGTCCCCTCGAGGAGCTCATAAGGTTCATCATGTAAACCCTGTAGGTGGACTTTGTCCGGCATGATGAAAAGGTTGAGTGGTACTACTCATGGAGTTAGATGTTGATTAATTAATGGTCAGTAAATTAATTAATCGACGGACATTCGAGATCTTAAACACGGGGTGAAAATGTACATATAATATATGGAGTCCATATGAACTTATGGGGGTTTGTGAGGTAGATCAATGATAATCCTTTAGTGGATTGGATTATCATTAATGGATCGGACTTTATGTGGGCTTGATCCATTGGGTGGCCAAGATCTAACTCCTCCTCATGGTTCCTATTGTAGCCTATTAATACCT
The DNA here is from genome assembly GCA_025175895.1 of Wurfbainia villosa. Taxonomy (NCBI): domain Eukaryota; kingdom Viridiplantae; phylum Streptophyta; class Magnoliopsida; order Zingiberales; family Zingiberaceae; genus Wurfbainia; species Wurfbainia villosa. Next base: position 87,133,617 of record CM046001.1, read on the forward strand.
CATGAAGCTTAGATCCAATGGATGGAAACAAAACTCTAGATCCAATGGTAGAGATTAAATCTCTAGATCCGACGGTTGAGATTAAATCCCTAGAACCAATGGTGGAGATTAAAACAAGGCTTATCCCTAACTCTATAAAAGGAGAGGAGGGGGTGGGCGGCAAAAAATCAAGGGGAGAGGCTAGGGTTTTGGGCGGCAAGGAGGATTGGAGTTGGCGGCACCAAATAAGGAAACTTATTCCTTATCTTCTTCTTCCTCAAGGTGGTCGGTGCCCATACAACCCTTTCCAGCCCTTGGCCGGCGTCCAAAGCATCCCTTCTCCCTCTCTTTGGCCGGTGGAAACATAGCTTAAGGTCTTCCCTTGGAGCTTGTGGCCGGAATCCATTTTTCTCCTTCTCCTTGTTGGCCGGCGGCAAGCAATTTGCTTGTTGCTTGTTGCTTGTTGGTTGGCTAAAGGAAGGAGAAGGGTCTTGTTTCTATTCTTTCCCTTGCTCGGAACGAGCAAGGAAGGAAGATTGGTGATCTAGGAGCTTCAACTTTTGATAGATCGTCACCCACACGACGTCCGAAAGGAGGAAGGTCATACAATAGAAGATCGAGAGGTATATCACTTATCTATCTTCATGTGTAACATGTTTATATTTGTTTTTCAATTATATGAATGTTATATTCTGTTTTTTAGATAATATAACTTGGACCCCGAACATAAACACAAAAGTCGTCGATCCGTACATCGTCTATTCCGCAGCTATTCGTAAAATAGAGGTTGGTTGCTTGAACAACAAGTTTGTTCAAGAGACTACTCTAATTGAATAGCATGACGATTACAAGGTTGCTTGGGCAATCCCTCTTGTCAAGGATAAATTTTTTTTATACGGGGACGTAGAAGGGATCGCCATGAACAAGCGACCGAGTTGAAGTGGGAAGCGAAGTTTCCTACCTTCAAGTGGTATCAGAGCCAGGTTTCCGGTTTTGTGTGTTTAGGATTCGGTTACTTTTATGCACTTTTCATATATTATATATGTCGGATAATAGTAGGATATGCGTAGGTTAACTCTTTGGTTGCAGGTATAGGATCCAACTATTATGGCCATATGTGTGTATGTGATTGTATGTGTGTAAATGTATATTTTGTTGAATCCTCGGGGTTGACGAGTATAGTATTTGAGTTTTTTTTAAATTAGATACGGCATTGTTTAGCCACTCTTTTTATTTTAGTTTACTTTCGATCTAGATTTCATGTACACTCCCTCGTGGAGTATAGGATCGATGGATGTAAATTAAAATAGAATTTAGTCTTGGCTCGGATCTTCAGATGGCTCGTATATGGCGTAGGAGGAGCGGATGAGAAGGCGATACGACGGGAGACATATTGAAGACAAAAGCCATAATAGTTGGAAAATTTTTATTTTTCATATTTATTGCTTATTGTTTGATATGCATGTCGTAGGCTAGAAAATTCCTCAATTTCAAATTACTAAGTGGGAGAGGGAAATTTTTATAAATTCCCACGGCCTCCATTACGATTTGACAAGTGATGCAAACAAACTTGCGCGTCGGCTCTGAGTGCCTTCCTCCCCATCGGATGATTTTGTTTGCGGATCACAAGGTCGAATATGGTTATAGGAAATTGTTAAGGAGCGTGTGTACTTCCCCATCGGAAGGCACATAACCCGAGATAATTACCTTGGTATCGAGTAATGGTGAACACTTAGATACAAATATAAGTATCCTCCGCATCGGAGTCATTGCTTTTATTTGTAGGGCCAAAGAGGAACCAACTATTAATTTTACTTATCAACAAGTTAGGTTGACAAGATAGTAATATTAATGGGTAAAACCTCCTCTTACAAATGTAGAATTCGTATACGTCCACACTATCGTGGCATACGAAATTCTCGGTGTTTTGAGGTGTTGGTTGATTTTAAAATATTATTGTTTGAGGAATCAATAATTTTTTGAAATCTAATGTTTTGATATATGTGATTCTTAGGTTTTCTTTCAAAATGACTTTCAACCCACTTGCTGTGATACTGAAAGAGAATAAACTTACTGGACCCAACTATGTTGATTGGAAGAGGAATCTAGACATTGTCTTGACTGCTGAGGAATACAAATATGTACTCCTCGAAGAGTGCCCTCCTAAGCCTGCAGATGATTCTGGGAAAAGGAGAAAGAGAGTTATAAGAAGTGGATAAAGGCCGATGAGATGACGCGGTGTTACATTTTGGCATCTATGTCAAATGTACTGCAACATCAGCATCAAGCCATGCCCACTGCTTATGACATGATGCTAAATCTCAAAGAGCTTTTCGGACACCAGAATCAGGCTGTTAGGCAGAAAGCCATGAGGAACTTGATGATGACCACCATGATCGAGGGAACACCCGTGAGGGATCATGTTCTCAAGATGATGGCTCATTTGAATGAGTTGAAAGTCCTTGGAGCTGAGATCGATGGGGAAATCCAGGTCGATATCATTCTCCAGTCTCTACCTAGGAGTTTTGAGCAGTTTCGCCTGAACTACAACATGAACAAGAGGTTGTATTCATTGGTGGAGCTTCTGACAGAACTCCAGGCGGCAGAGGGGCTATTTCGTCAGAGTGCTCAGGCGCATGCCATGGTGACCCAAAAGGTTTCTACTTCTAAGTCGAAAGGCAAGAAGAAGAAGAAACAAACTGGGGCAAAGGCGGTGGGAGGAACTCAGGGAGGAGTGAAGAAGCCGAAAGGCAAGTGATGTGTGTAAATCATGCTATGTTTTCACTATTTTATATATGTGCATTTTATCTCATTTCATATCCTAGGCATGTATTTTATCATGATTCAGTTAAGTTTAGCATATTTTGGGAAGAAGAGACTGTTTTTGGGTGTTTTTGTGTTAACAGGGCAAAGGAGAAGGCGTATCAAAACAACACAGCCGTGTTGGGAATCGACACGCCTGTGTCATTAGAGCCAGCGGACAACACGCCCGAGTTCAAAGCGCAACACGCCCGTGTCAGTGAATCCAGCAGCCGACACGCCCTAGTGCAGCCGCGACACGCCCCAGTTCAAACCGTAACACGCCCTGTGGGAAACCAGCGACACGCTTGTGCCCTCATGTGGCACGGGCGTGTTGGCCTGATTCCAGAATTCCTTTTCTGCGAGCAATCAGGATCTTCGTCTGAATTAAAGGGAAATCTATTGCCTTAATTGAAGAGGAGGCCAAAGCTATAAAAGAGAAGATATTCTAACCCTAAAGGGAGGACGGCGGATGGTCAAAAAGGAGGAGAGAAGACGGCAAAGGGATCGACAACAGAGGAAGCAAAAGAGAAGGAGTCGGCAGAGGAACGCAGATGGCATCCAGTATTGTATTTTCTTTCTCTAGCAACTCTTGTCAGACTATGGAGTAGTGTCCTGTAATCTTAGGATGGGGGAGTAGCCCTTGACGATTTATGATGGATGATATAATCTATACTACTCGAACCATTGTTTGTTTTGATCTGGTTCTTTTGGATTCTTATTGATAAACCTAAGGAGCTAAGGGGAAGTACCTAGCAGGTGAACCCGAGTTCCCAAACCCAGAATCAACTAGGGAATAACTCTGTCAAAGTAGCGGTAGTGTATCTATGAGGGTCATGGGTCTCGTGTGACAGTCCCTTAGTGATTATGGTCCCGTGTGTAAACCTACCGTGAAAAGGAAATTTGACTCTAGCGGAACTCTTATGGACTTAATGGATCTATCAAATCCAGTTTTTACCAGGTAACGGAGGCAAGACTAGGGAGGTTTGCGGGGGTCTCGTGACAGGTCCCCTTAGCTGATTATGATCCCCTATGCTCGAACACCGTGACAGGTAAGTTGAGTTTGATAGGTACAGTTAGCATAGACCTCGAAAGGGGCCGTTGATTTACCTTAGGATAGGTTCCATCAAAACAACTCTACTAGCGGTAGGAAAGAATTAAATCACCTTATAAATCGTTGACGTGGTGAAACCCATATCCTGAGATTTTCCTCAATTCTTGACTTTTAGCTCGTTCTTCTCATTCGTTGTTATTGACTACTCAGTTTCTTTGCTTAAACCAACAATCGATTTACTAGATAACTTGGTATCACGATCATTCGGTAATTGTTCCAATCCCTGTGGGATCGATATTTTTATTACTTGACGATAACCGTGCACTTGCGGAAAATAACACATCAGCAAGTGCTTCACTTGTAAGTAGACTAGACACTGGAAGAAGGACTGCCCCAACTGCAAGCAGAACAAAGGTATATCTTTTGGTCTAGTCATTGAAACATGTTTAGCGGTGTTATCTACCGACACCTGGTGTGTAGATACGGGAGCCACTGATCATGTCTGCAATACTTTGCAGGGGTTCCAAGAAACTAGACGACTGGCTGAGGGGGAGATTACCGTATAGTTGGGCGATGACACGAAGGTGGCGGCTGTTGCACTGGGAGACGTTTATTTATCTTTTGAGAAAAATAAAGTTTTGGATCTTAAGAATTGCCTTTATGTACCTTTATTTAGAAAGAATTTAATTTCGGTTTCTAAATTATTAATGGATGGATATTCTATTTATTTTAATGACAGATTTGTTATAAAAAGGAATAGGGATATTATCTGTTCGGATGCATTGATAGGAAATTTATACACACTTGAACCAAAAGCTCCCACGATGCAAATTGAAGTTAATAACTCATCTTCTAATTCCAATAAGAGAAAATAACCTTCGAAGATGAACCAAACATATCTTTGGCATCTTAGGCTTGGTCATATTAACCTAAGCAGAATTCAAAGGTTGATAGCTGATGGACCTCTGGGTTCATTAGTGGTGGAAGATTTCCCAACCTGCGAATCTTGCTTGGAGGGTAAAATGACCAAGAGGCCTTTTAAGGCCAAGGGGTATAGAGCCAAAGATGTGTTAGAATTGTTTCATTCTGATTTGTGTGGTCCTATGTCTATCAAGGCTAGAGGTGGTTTTGAGTATTTCGTCTCTTTTATAAATGATTATTCTAGATATGGATACATTTACCTGATGCGCCGCAAGTCTGAATGCTTTGACAAGTTCAAATAATTCAAGGCTGATGTGGAGAAACGTCAAGGTAAAAGTATCAAGACACTACGATCTGATCGTGATGGTGAGTACCTCTTGGGAGAGTTTAGGAATTATTTATCAGAGCCTGAGATTCAATCCCAATTGTCTGCACCTGGCACACCCCAGCAGAATGGTGTAGCAGAGCGAAGGAATAGGACTCTTATAAAGATGGTTAGATCGATGATGAGTTATTCTGAGTTGCCAGATTCGTTCTGGGGATATGCTCTAGATACGGCGGTGTACATTTTGAACTTGGTTCCATCTAAATCAGTGCCTTCTACTCCCACAGAATTGTGGACTGGGCAAAAGCCTAGTCTAAGACATATTCGGATTTGGGGGAGTCTAGTACATGTGCTGAAGGCGGATGCTAGTAAGTTGGAACCTCGTACAGAAGTACGCATGTTCGTTGGCTATCCTAGAGGAACGAAGGGTGGTTTGTTTTATAGTCCTAGAGATCATAGGGTGATCGTTAACACGAACGCCAAATTTCTAGAGGAAGACTATGTGATGAACCATAAGCCCATGAGTAAAATTGTTCTGGAGGAAATAAAAGGGGAAGTCACTTCTTCAGTATCACCGGTACAAGAGGATATACCACAAGTCACTGCACCGCATGTCACAGATGATACACAAGTGATACCTCGTCATAGTGGGAGGGTTGTGAGACAGCCTGATAGATTCATGTTCTTGAGAGAATCTTCTGATTTGGTCCCTGGCAAACATGAACCTGATCCCTGGACATATGACGAGGCAATCCAGGAGAAAGATGAAGTATCTTGGCTAAATGCAATGAATGCTGAGATTGAATCTATGGATTCAAATCAGGTCTGGGAGCTAGTAGAACCACCCTATGGTGTAAAAACCATTGGATGTAAGTGTATCTACAAAAGAAAGAGAGGAATAGATGGGAAGGTTGAGACCTTCAAAGCGAGCCTTGTTGCGAAGGGGTATACTCAGAAAGAGGGTATCGATTATGAGGAGACCTTTTCATCGGTAGCCATGCTTAAGTCTATCCGGATTCTCTTATGCATTGCAGCTCATATGGATTATGAGGTGTGGCAGATGGATGTCAAGACAGCTTTCCTTAATGGAAGTCTTGAGGAAAACATCTATATGAAGCAACCAGAGGGATTCATTGTGAAGGGCAAAGAGCATCTTGTATGTAAGCTTAATCGGTCCATTTATGGATTGAAGCAAGCTTCGATGTCTTGGAACATCCAATTTGATGAGGTAATCTAGTCTTATGGATTTATTCAAAGTCCGGATGAATCTTGTGTATACAAGAGATATGACAGAAACGTAGTGGTATTTCTTGTACTATACGTAGATGACATTTTGTTGATTGGCAATAATATCAAGGTGTTATCGGACGTAAGGGCATGGTTGTACAAACAATTTAATATGAAGGAATTGGGAGAAGTGGGACACATACTTGGGATCAAGGTTATAAGGGATCGCAGGAAAAGGATGTTGTGCTTATCCCAAGCTTCATACATAGACACGATTATGGATCGTTTTAGCATGCAGAACTCCAAGAAGAGTTTTCTACCTTTCAGGCATGGAGTTCCTTTATCTAAGGAGATGTGTCCTAGAACATCTGAGGAGATAGAGGAGATGAAGGCGGTTCCTTATGCTTCGATGGTAGGAAGCCTCATGTATGTGATGCTATGTACGAGACTAGATATCTGCTTTGCCGTGGGCATGGTCAGCAGATATCAGAGTAATCCAGATGAGACATTGACCGAAAGCATATATCAAGTACCGAGAAGGACTAGGATTATATGCTAGTTTACTGTGCAGTACTAATTACTCCTCGTGGGTTATACAAATTCGACTTCCAATCGATAGAGATAAGAAGTCTACCTCGTGTTTTGTGTTTACTTGGGAGGTGGAGCCATTGTATGGACGAGTGTCAAGCGTAAATGTGTGGCGGACTCCAAGCCGAGTACGCGGCGCCTCCGAGGCTAGCCAAAGAAGCTGTGTGGCTCAGGAACTTCCTGATGGACTTGGATGTGATTCCTCGTTTTCCCAGAACTATCACAATTTATTATGATAATAGTGGTGCAGTTGCAAACTCGAAGGAACCACGAGCCCATAAGGCAAGTAAACACATAGAGCGCAAGTACCACCTGATACGAGAAATTGTAAAGAGATGAGAAGTTGCTGTGGCCAAGATTGCATCGGAGGATAACCTGGCAGATCCTTTCACTAAGGCCCTTCTGGCGAGAGCTTTTGATAGGCATGTGGAGGGAATGAAGATCAGATGTATGACAGTTTGAGGACAGCATAGTCTTTTAGTATAAGTGGGAGATTGTTGGGATGTATACTGAAAAGTCTATCTTTTGTATGAACATCTTTATTTTGAAATAAGAATCACATGATCATTGTTTGTATATTTTTATGGTTATGCATATTGTCTAATACATTACATTATAGATAACATAGTGTGTGGTGTCACACAGAAGATCATGTTATCGTCTCCTTGTAAAGTATAAGTAAAGGCTCACAATCGAGATGACTTTGGATAAACCATTGGAATGGTTGTAGTGTGATTTGGTATTGGTTTGTCTTGACCATAGAATCACACTAGTACACTTTGTGTGTATTGAGCAGGACTGACTTAGAGGTGATTCGATTTATTGCTGACTACATAATCAAATCGGACCTCAGATATTATATTGTACATACTCTTAATCCCGATATAATAACGGGCACATATACTTGGTATTCATTTCTTTGATTTACCAATGGGCGAGATTTATAGATTAAATCGATAGGCTAGGTAAGTTGGGAAATGATATTATTTATATGGTGTGCCATTGATTATAGGAGGAAACTGTGTCCTATATATTAGGATGATAATGTCCCCTTGAGAAGCTCATAAGGTTCATCATGTAAACCCTGCAGGTGGACTTGGTCTGGCATGATGAAAAGGTTGAGTGGTACTACTCATGGAGTTAGATGTTGATTAATTAATGGTCAGTAAATTAATTAATCGACGGACATTCGAGATCTTAAACACGAGGAGAAAATATACATATAATATATGGAGCCCATATTAACTTATGGGGGTTGGTGAGGTAGATCAATGATAATCCTTAAGTGGATTGGATTATCATTAATGGATCGGACTTTATGTGGGCTTGATCCATTGGGTGGCCAAGATCTAACTCCTCCTCATGGTCTCTATTGTAGCCTATTAATACCTCATGAAGCTTAGATCCAATAGATGGAAACAAAACTCTAGATCCAAAGGTAGAGATTAAATCTCTAGATCCGACGGTTGAGATTAAATCTCTAGATCCGACGGTTGAGATTAAATCCCTAGAACCAATGGTGGAGATTAAAACAAGGCTTATCCCTAACTCTATAAAAGGAGAGGAGGGGGTGGGCGGCAAAAAATCAAGGGGAGAGGCTAGGGTTTTGGGCGGCAAGGAGCATTAGAGTTGGCGGCACCAAATAAGGAAACTTATTCCTTATCTTCTTCATCCTCAAGGTGGCCGGTGCCCATACAACCCTTTCCAGCCCTTTGCCGACGTCCAAAGCATCCCTTCTCCCTCTCTTTGGCCGGTGGAAACATAGCTTAAGGTCTTCCCTTGGAGCTTGTGGTTGGAATCCATCTTTCTCCTTCTCCTTGTTGGCCGGCAGCAAGCAATTTGCTTGTTTCTTGTTGGTTGGCTAAAGGAAGGAGAAGGGTCTTGTTTCTATTCTTCCTCTTGCTCGGAACGAGCAAGGAAGGAAGATTGGTGATCTAGGAGATTCAACTTTTGGTAGATCGTCGCTCACACGATGTCCGAAAGGAGGAAGGTCATACAATAGAAGATTGAGAGGTATATCACTTATCTATCTTCATGTGTAACATGTTTATATTTGTTTTTCAATTATATGAATGTTATATTCTTTTTTGTGGCCCCGAACATAAACACAAAAGCCGGCGATCCGTACATCGTCTATTCCACGGCTATTCGTAAAATAGAGGTTGGTCGCTTGAACAACAAGTTTGTTCAAGAGACTACTCTAATCGAATAGCACGACGATGACAAGGTTGCTTGGGCAATCCCTCTTATCAAGGATAATTTTTTTTTATCCGGGGGCGTAGAAGGGATCTCCATGAACAAGCGACCGAGTTGAAGTGGGAAGCAAAGTTTCCTACCTTCACCTTCTTTGTAGATGGTGGAGTTCGATCGCTCTCTTAATTGTCTACGATTAGGGTTAGCGCAAAGAAATAATTAAACTAAGGAAAATTAAGAATAAATGCAAGAATTAAAGAGACAAATGCAAACGCCAAGATGTAACGTGGTTCACAGCCCTTGCCTCTAATCCATGACCCGATTCGTATAGAGAATCACTCCTTTCAAATTCACTAGTCTCTCCTTTGCACTAAGCTAGGTGGAGGTAACCTTTCTTAAAAGAATCACTCCTCTTACAATAGGATGAAATTAAACACAAGGAAGAGGAGTAAAATCATGTAGGCACTTGGGAGTATGTTTAGAGATGAAGAATTAACCATCCCAAGTCACCTAAGGCCCCTTCTTATAGAGAAGAAGTCATTCTTTCCGTTGGGCACCGAGCAGTCGATTGATGCAGCCATCATTCGACTACTGCTGTAGCCGTTGCCTCGCAATGGCTTCATCCACGTTAGATTCCGACCAATGACTCCCACATCAGTCGACTGATCTTCCGATCAGTTGACTAATGGAGCCAACAGTCGAGTGGTCGATGAGATCACTCGACTGTCGAAACTTCTATGCCCAAACTCACCTCGATCAATCGACTGTCGTCCCTTGGCAGTCGACTGATGGTGTTGGCAGTCGACTGCTATCCCTTGGTAGTCCACTGTTCGGCTAGAACCAATTCAGTCGAACACCGATCGAGTCCAATTGACCTAGAGCAGTCGATTGCTACCTATAGCAGTCGACTGGTGTCGGGTAAAACCTCAAACCAACCTTTGGTTGAGCATCTGACACTTGACTTATCCATTCGGCCAAGTTCACCTATGAGCTACCCCTTCCTAGGTTACAGTCGCTCACTCTCATTTTTCTTGGAGTCCTTCGCCTTGAAACTCTCTTCGTCCAGCCACATCCCTTGGATGCACCAAGTGCACGGCTTCGTAATGTCATCCTTCGCGTCTCACCCTGAAGTATGCTTCCTTGGCTTCACTCCAATTCTCCTCGTCCGGCGGTCCCTCAGATGCATCAAGCGCACGACTTCGCAATGCCGTCCTTCACCAACTCAAGGACCGAGTCATGAGATGGTGATCTTGCCAATGCTTTGTCAAGCTAACCATGTGTGAATTACTAAGTCCTGCACGACTTCAACACATATATCAAATCCACAAAACAACCTAACTTAAACCTTTGCCACACACATCAAAACACATCATCCATGGGTTGATTGCCCTAACAATCTCCCCCTTTTTGATGTGTGGCAACCTTGTTTAAGTTAGGTGAAACATTAATCAAAATACATAAGATAGGAAAGCATGGATATCAAACATAAATATCAACTCCCCCTTAACCATGCTTAACTCCCATGAGTGAAAGCATGTATAGTTAATCATACAAAGTTGTCATACTTAACCATCAATTTTATTCAATTCTACCCAAGGTTAAGTATTATCCTAAAACCTATCATGATCATAAAACAAGTATTATCCATGCTTCCATATTATGATCATACACCAAATATTATCATCCAAATCATAAATCATGATTATTTCTTAAGTATAAAATCAAGCATAAATCATGATTTAAGCATTCAATTCATGGGTTTCACATTATCATCACCCAACACTAAATCAAACATCATGACCCACATCCTTATAAGTCAACCATTTTACATGATATAAAATAAGTCCAATTATGGTTGACTATCCTAGGTCTCTCTAACCCTTAAGGATTGACTTGGGAACCCAATATAAGTTCTTTCCAATGGGGTTCACCAAGTACTCCTTTGGGATCCATTTCCTAGCTACCATTGTGGTTTTAGCTTGACCCCTAGCAATCAAACAATGGTAGGCCTTCTCATTTTTGTTTCCCTTATAATCTAATCCTTTCTTATTAAAGCTAGCCCTTTGGCTCCCAATTATCATGTTCAAAGTGTTGGAGCCAATAGTGAATTTTTCTAAGGCCTTTGTTAGATGATCTACCTTTTCTCTTAAGACCTTATTTTCTTCAATACATGTATCATTAACATTAAGAAGAATATAATCATCATGTGAGCATGCATTTGCTAGTTTTTCTTCTAGGGCCTTAATTTGATCAAACATGCATTTGTTCTTTTTCTTAGCCTTCTCCCTAGTTAGGATAGTAATCATAGAAACTACATCATTGGAGGGTAATTTAGTTACCTTGCTTACCCAATCCCCTTCCGATGATGAAGATGAAGCTCCCCCTTCACTTGAGCTCTCCTCCTCACTTGTGCTTCTTTCTTCTTGTTCGGAGGAGTGGAGTCCAAATCATCTATTCCCATGAGTGCAAGGCTTGTGAAGGCTTGATCTTCCTCCGATGAGGATGGATCATCTCATGTCGCTTTGTGTGCCTTGGCTTTCCCTTTTTCTTTTGATTTCTTCTCTTCATCCTTCTTCTTGCTCCCTTTCTTCTTGTCTTCTATCTTTCTCCTCTCTTCCTTGTTTTTGTTCAAGAGGGGACAATCATACCTTATGTGTCCCTCTCCTTGGCAATTGTAGCAAATGATTTTTCTTCTAGGCCTTCTTCCCCTATCATGAGACTTATTAAATCTAAAACTTTTTAAAGCATGTCTCACCTTTCTTACCATATAGGCCTCCTCATTGCTATCCATTGAGGAAGAGAAGGAATCTTCATCGGATGAAGATGGTGCAATCTCCTTCTTCTTCTTCCCTTTTTCGGCTACAAGTGCTACTCCCCTTGATGACTTGATGGACTCTTCTACTATACCTTCAAGTCTTGTCTCATGAAGCTCCATGGTGGAGAAAAACTCTTCTAGAGTGCTTACCTCTAGATTTTTCGAAATATAAAAGGAGTCCACCATAGAGCTCCACTTTGAGGACCGGGGGAATGCATCTATCGCCTTCATTATCATGTCCCAGTTGGAGAGGCACCATTAATTATGTTTTTAAACCTAGAGTGTAGTGATAATAGCTTCTCCCCTTTGTCAAGCTTGATGTTATTTAGTTGTGAGTGGAGGAGATCCCTTCTTGCTAGCTTTGCCTCGGAGGTGCCTTCATGAAGCTCAATCAACCTCTCCCACATCTCCTTGGCACTTGAACATTCTCCTATCCGGTTTATCTTTTGTTGAGGAAGCACATTGAATAGGTGATGTTTGGCTTTCGAATTTGCCAAGTGCTCCTCTATTTTCTTCTTTGTCCATCTCGATTTCTCTAGTGGCTCCCCTTCTTCATCCCTAGGCATCTCGAAACCGTTTTCCATTATTAACATAATATCGAAGTCAGTTTCAAAGAATACCTCCATACGCTTCTTCCACCAGGCAAATTCTCCCTTGAACTTGGGTGGATGGATGTTTGAGCTGACCATCTTTGTTGTTGTGCTTGTTGTGGCGGTGAGTCCGGTGACAAGTAACCTTGGCTCTGATACCTACCACTTGTTGTAGGATCGGTGGCTGGCTAGAGGGGGGTGAATAGCCTTCTTCCTAAATGGTGGAGTTCGATCGCTCGCTTAATTGTCTATGATTAGGGTTAGCGCAACGGAATAATAAAACTAAGGACAATTAAGATTAAATGCAAGAATTAAAGATACAAATGCAAATGCTAAGATGTAACATGGTTCATGGCCCTTGCCTCTAATCCACAACCCGATTCGTATGGCGAATCACTCCCTTCAAATCCACTAGTCTCTCCTTTGCACTAAGCTAGGTGGAGGTTACATTTCTTACAAGAATCACTCCTCTTATAATAGGATGAAATTAAACACAAGGAAGAGGAGTAAAATCGTGCAGGCACTTGGGAGTATGTTTAGAGATGAAGCATTAACCATCCCAAGTCACCCAAGCCCTTCTTATAGAGAAGAAGCCATTCTTCCCGTTGGGCACCGAGCAGTCGACTGATGCATGCATCAGTCGACTGCTACTATAGTCGTTGACTCGCAACGACTTCATCCACATTGGATTCCAACCAACGACTCCCACATCAGTCGATTGTTCTTCCCATCAATTGACTGATGGAGCCAACAATCGAGTGGTTGACGAGATCACTCGACTATCGAAGCTTCTGTGCCCGAACTCACCTCGATTAGTCGACTGCCATCCCTTGGCAGTTGACTGATGGTGTCGACAGTCGATTGTTCAGCCAGAACTAATTCAGTCGAACATCGATCTAGTCGAATCGACCTAGAGCAGTTGACTGCTACTTATAGCAGTCGACTGGTGTCGGGTAAAACCTCAAACCAAACTTTGGTTGAGCATCCGACACTTGACTTAGCCATTCGGCCAAGTTCACCTATGAGCTACCCCTTCCCGGGTTACAATTGCTCACTCTCATCTCCCTCGGAGTCCTTCGCCTTGAAGCTCTCTTCGTCCGGCCACGTCCCTCGGATGCACCAAGCGTACAACTTCGCAATGCCATCCTTCGCATCTCGCCCTGAAGTCTGCTTCCTTGTCTTCACTCCAATTCTCCTCGTCCGACGATCCCTCGGATGCCTCAAGCGCACGACTTCGCAATGCCTTCCTTCACTGACTCAAAGACCGAATCATGAGATGGTGATCTTGCCAATGCTTTGTCAAGCTAACCATGTGTGTGAATTACTAAGTCCTGCATGACTTCAACACACATATCAAATCCACAAAACAACCTAACTTGAACCTTTGCCACACACATCAAAACACATCATCCATGGGTTGATTTCCCTAACACTTCTCTTCCATTAGTTAAAGCCTTCTCGTCAATAAAGCGCATACGTGACCGGTGTGTTGATGTCCCATCCTAGTTGTTCTTCAAAATCCATCTTGTTCCTCTTCACCCTCTAGCACCTTTGCTTCGGGTTGTTAATCTGTAGAAGAGCAACCTACTATGATACCAATTGTTAGGACCTCAGTGCGTGCTAGAGGGGGGGGCGGGAGAATAGCGGCGTACGTCGTAGATGGAGGAATTCTTTCACGATCGCGTGCTTGCTATAATTTGGTTAGTGCACAACGGAAATAGTAGAAATAAAACAATAACAAAATATACAAGCACACAATCACAACACACAATATAATGTGGTTCAGAACCGAATGGTTCATACTCCATGGATTGGGCTCGTAAGAGCCCTAGCGATGCGAAACACCACTAAACAATAAACTCCCCTTCTCGGAACAATCTGAAGGTGGAGGAAACCATTTATAATAGTTCTTACAACAATAAGAAATGAATACAAGCTATTACAATGAAATACAACAAAAGAATGCAAAGAAAACTTTACAATCGATCTTTTGGAAGCTTGCTTGTTTAGTTGCTTGAGTTGCACTTGGAGACCTCGAATTACACCAACAATTCGCTCGAAAACTCCTCATAGAACCATGACAAAAATCCTCCCCACGAATTGCTTTTATAACTTACATTCGGGCTGATTTTTTGCCTAGCAGTCGATTAATCGGGACCATCAGTCGCCTGCCCCTGTAGACATTATCTCACAACGGCATGAACCATGTCGGATAAGTCCAACGGATAGACCATTAGTCGACTGATCATACCCATCAGTCGACCGATGGCTCAATTAGTCGAGTGTTCGGGCTGATCACTTGATTGGAGAGCTTTATGTGCCCGAAAACCTGACCAGCAATCGACTGATCTCCAAATCAGTCGACTGCTTAGGCCATCAATCGACTGCCCAATGCTGGCAGTCGACTGCTAGGCCATATTCCCATAGTCAAACCCTAGTTGACTCCCATCAGTCGACTGACCATAGTCCCAGTCGACTGGTACACCTCAAACATGAGGTTTTAACCCAAGTATGGTGCCCCCATACTTGCTAGACCACCCTTAGCCTAGACCTAAGCCTTCTAGCCACCTCTATCAGCCTCACGCCTATTGGATCTCTCCAAGTCATCCATGACTTGTTCATCCATATGCTAGCCTTCAGGTGCTTCCATCGGCTATGTCATGCTAAGTGATCGATACTGCCAAGGCACATTGGACTTACGTTGCCAAGACTTCGCTTGAACTTTACGCCGCCAACCATTGGACTTATGCTGCCATGACTCCACCCTTGGACTTTACGCCGCCAATATTCCCCTTGGACTTCTCAATTACAATGACTCAAGCTTGGACTTTCCCTTGCCAACCCATGTTGGACTTTTCATGCCAAGACCCATGCTTTGACTTTCTCTTGCCAATACCCATGCTTGGTCTTTCCCTTGCCAAGACCCATGCTTGGACTTTCCTTGCCAACCCATGTTGGACTTTCCATGCTAAGACTCAAGCTTGGACTTTTCATGCCAAGTACACAAGACTTGGACTTCTCCCATGACAATGGTCAAACCATCATCAAACATCAAGTATGACCTGGGTTGATTGCTCCAACAATCTCCCCAACACTTTATCAGACATCAATGTCAGACATCAAAACACTACTCAAGTCAAACTCGAGTCTGATCAATCGTGACCTGGGCCGATTGCACCAACAAGAGGGAGATGGAGATGATATTGTGTATTTTCAATTACTGTGCATTCCATAGATCGGATGGCTAAGCGCTCGGATCAAATGACTAAGGGTGCATTGCGCATGGGGTGCACATCGATGAGTTACGCAGGAGATCGTATCTCTCTCTCTCTTTCTATATACATAAAGAGAGAATTGATATCATGTGCTATTTACCCTTTGCGATGACCCAATCAACTATTCAATTTTCATGATCTAATGTGAATGAGAAATGCACAGTAAATTGGAATGCACAGTGCACTTGCCATCACCATCATTGCTCGGATCCGTTGTCTGATCTGACATTGTCATTATCGGTCGAATCCTTGCTAAAGCTCAATCCCTAAACCCCAAAGGGATTCATGCGTCATCCCTCTCACTGTGATCAACCTCGATGGGATACAATCGGATTTCAACCAAATCATGGTCAGATTCTAACTGCATCATGATCAAATCCTAGTGCGCCACAACATCACACATGAAAGCAATCCGAGCACGGTCGGGAAGCGACTACGAGATGTTGAGTTACAATGATGATGAGGCTAGATTCTGGCCATAATATGATCGGAATCCAATCGTGATTTGATCGGTCGGATGGCGGCTCCAACCGTGATGGGTTCAGGGGGTTAGTTATAGTGATCGCTGGAGCGACAATGCATGAGGACGAAGGATTATTCCTTGTTACTATGCAATCTCGTAAGATCGGATGGCTTATCACAAATGGGGCACGCACAAAGCATCGCATATATATGACCCATTTGTCGTGTGCTTAAGGGGGGTGAATAGCGTTTCATCGATTTCGTGCTTCGATCGTGATCGCTTGTCTACAAAACGTTAATAAGCAGTGGAATACAAAATATACAAGTACAAATAAATACAATCACAACACGATATTTTACATGGTTTGAAACTAGAGTTTCTACTCCACGAGTCGAGCTCTAGTGACACACACCACCACTATATATTCTCCTTCTCGGAATAATATGTTGGTGCAATCAGCCCAGGTCACGATTGACCAGACTCGTGTTTGACTCGAGCAGTATTTTGATGTTCGACAAAACATATGACATGTGATTGTCATGGGAAGACCAAGTGTGTAGCCTTGGCTACGTAAGTCCAAGTGTGTAGCCTTGGCGATGAAAGTCCAAGCTTGAGTCTTGGCATTTGGAAAGTCCAACATGGTGTTGGAATGGGAAGTCCAAGTGTGCAGCCTTGGAACGGATAGTCCAACATAGAGTTGGCATGGGAAGTCCAAGTGTATAGCTTTCGCTATGTAAGTCCAAGTATAGAATATTATTAAAATTTTTAGAATTTTTCAAAATAGGATTATTAGAATTATTAGGATTTTTCAAAATAGAATTATTAGATTTTTTTTTCAAGATAGGATTATTAGAATTTTTTAAGATTGGATTATTAGGATTATTATAATTTTCTAGATTAGATTTGGAACTTTTTAAATTTAATTTTGAATTATTTAAATCTAATTTCGAATTTTTTAAGGTTGAATTTTCTATAATAGAATTTTTTTAATTCGGAATTATCTTGATTAATCAGATCTGGGATTTGATGATTCTGTCCTAGGTTTTAATTATTCTGATCTAGTCTTTGATTATTCTGATTAAGTCTTAGGTTGGTTTTAGTCTTGATTCGATCTAAATCTATGTTAATTAGACTAAAAATTTGATTAAGTTCTTGCTTAATTTTATCAAAGGTCAGATTAATTTGATCATTTTCTTCAATAATATTATTATTATTTAAACTAATTAAATCTGGATTAATTAATTTTTTACTAGTTGAATTATTAATCGTATTAATTAATTGACAACAATCAACCAATTTGCTAGCTTTAACACACAATTTATCTAGATTATCAAGTATTTTAAAACTTAAATTCTCAAAACTTTTAATTTTACTAATGCTCTTTTTCTCCGAGCATTGATTTTTATAGTGGTCAAATCTTCAGCACCTGAAGCGCTTGATGTGCTCCTTATTCCTCCGGACTTCTGACATTGGTACCTCCTTTGCCGCAGGTTGCACCATTCGAGTCTTACGAGTAGGACACTTATTTTTATAGTGTTCTCTCTCCCTGCACTTGAAACAAATAATATGAAATTTAAATTTTAGATTTAACTTATTACCTTGTGAGTTATGATCTGAACTCTCCCCCTGAATCCTTAATATGATAGATTTATCCATTTTCCTGCAATGTTAATTACAAAACAAATGTCCCATGACTTGGTCTTGTATTAGTAGTGCAGGATAAAACTTAAGCAAATAATAAACCAATAAAAAAAATGCTCGATTGGTGGTTCCACCGAATTTGAGCGTCCCTGCTCTGATACCAATGTAGGATCGAGAAAGACAGTATAGAGGGGGGGGGGAAGGTGAATAGCATTTTTAAAATCTTTCTTTTCGTTTGTAAAAACTAACTCGTAAAACACAAAGTATATCGTAGTGGAATAAGTAAAGGACAAAACTAAAGGCACAAGTGTTTTTTACTTAGTTCGCAGCAAACTTGCTGCTAGTCCAAGGCCCATGATCCTTGATCACTTATGAGGGGTAATTGTAATATATCGAAAAATATATATATATATGTACATATATATAACAAATTAAATAAAAAAAATTAAAATAATATAATACAATAATAATATAATTTAATTACGAGATAAATAAAGTAAATTTATTTATCTATTTTATTAAATAGAAATTAATTATTTATTAGTATTTTAGTTGATAATTTTGAGATAAGCTTTTATCAGATTGGACTAAGTCTAATTGGCTTTATCCAATAATAAAGTTGAATATTTCAAAAGCGGAGATTTAGTTATGGATATTTAATAGAAAAGCTTCAGATAATTTTATTAGATTTTGAGATAGTCTATTTATTTTATCCGAAAGGTAAGCATTTTAGGATACAATTTTTAGGACTTTGGTTAATTGAATTAATCAAGGTTGATTAATTCAATAAAACCTTAAGTTATAAATAACCCTTGAAATTTCTCCTTTCCTATTTTTATTCCCGACCGCTTTCTTCTCCGCGCCTCTCTGCCGCCCCGCCTCCTTCCTGTACCACCGCCGTTACCGCCTCACCGCCCTCCACGCGCTGCGCACTTCCGCACGCTGCACCAGCCAGGACCCTTTGCCGTCGCCCGCTTTTTGCCGCTCGCTTCACGCGTCAACAACGTGATCGCCGCCTTCGGCCGATCCACCGCCTATACGGCGATCGCTTGCGCCGTCTTGGCAGATTGCTCTCTCTCCCATGTTTGCCCAAATCACCGAGGGTGCATCGCTTCTCCTCCTCATCGATCCGCTTTGCCTTTCCAGTTGTGCGTCGTACAATTCGATCGTGAGTTTTTTTTCTTTTCTCGCTTTCCTCTTATTCGTCATGCGATCCGCCGCTCGGCCGGGAAGAGACGAGCAACCCCACCGACCCCCTTAACTGCTAGGTAACACATTAAAATTGATCGAGAGGAGCTTACTATCAAAGAAACAACATAGTGTTGGGTGTTGATGGACAGAAAGGATTAAGAAAGGCCTCAATACTTGTCAGATTAAATGGCACATCAATTGAGTTCTGCAAGAACATTGTTTTGGCTGGTGTAGGAAATCTGTCAGTGAAGGATGACCCCTTAGTGACAGAAGATATACTTCAAGCAAACTTTCTGATTCCTCGGGAAAGTTATGTACATGGTGGTAGATCCCTTTCTGAAGTGTGTTGTGAGCCTTTAAGAGATCTCAATCCGTGTGTTTCAGTTGAAAAAGCAAGAAGAAGAGGAGGTTAAATCTGTGTGAGGACTTTGATTGTGATAGATTCTCTGACGGGAAAACAGTTAGCACAGTCTACAGATCAGGTGGGTCGATCTCTAACATCTTTAGAATTTAGTGCATGGTTTTATTGGTTATGTGGTTTACTTATGTTATTGCTGAGATATAAATAGGTAGGTAGTGTTGGTAGATGCTTACCTATTATTTGTTAGATTGGTATTATGATTGGACTAGTGAAATAGTATAATTAAGATAAGATTAATTGTTAGAGAATATATAATTTTTCTCTTGTCTCGACTGCCAGCTATGTCTCCCATTCGTGGTTGAGAGGGTCTGCAGTAGAGGATATATAATTTTTCTCCTGTCTCGACTGCCAGCTATGTCTCCCATTCGTGGTTGAGAGGGTCTGTAGTAGAGGATTTGTAACTTTTCTTCTATCTCGGCTGCTAGCTATGTCTCCCATTCATGGTTGAGAGGGTTTGCAGTAGAGGTTCTCTACTTTTGAACTATGGTTGCTTTGTATACCTGTGGTCGCTTATGTCTCCCATTCGTGGTTGAGAGGATCTACCACAGAGTTATACTCTTGGACTACTCGTTCGAAGTTAGTGATAGTTGGATTCGTGTATCGTATGTAGCTAGATAGCTACCTTACATCTTGACTGCCCACGAGACCCGGTCGTGGTAGCATGTTGTTGCGTGCAGTCCATAGCTAGATAGCTATATACTCTGTCTGCCCACGAGACCAGGTCGTGGTAGCATGTCGTTGCCCGTAGACATGGAGTCTTTTATTGCTTATTTGCCCACGAGTCCCGGTCGTGGTAGCATGTGGTTGCGCGCAGATAGTGTCTTTGTATTACCTCGAGAGCCACGAGGCTTTGTCGCGGTATCTTGGTATGTATTGCTTGTAGATTGCAGTTGGTTGTATAAGTTGCAGGTGTATTTGTTATATTGTTGATCAGGTTAGTTGCAGACTGATATTGGTACTCTGAGGTTTGGGTTACTCTAGTTTGTTTCCTTTGACTTCCATTATATCCATTATATCCATTATGATTATGCACTATTTTCTATCCACCCACTGAGTGGTTGTACTCACCCCCTCTTCTTTTATCCTCCAGGTTAGCTAGTAGAGGACGTGTCCAGTTGGCTTACCTTCGCGTCGCTCAGAGAGTCCCTTGCTGTGCTGGTCCCACTGCATCATCAAGATGCCGTTTTATTTACTTTTTGTTATTGCATTTTGTTTATGCACTTTAGATATTGGTCGCAGCTTGATTTGATGTCATAAAACTAATTTAATTTTAATTGATTTATATTTTTAGTCATGCATGCATGCGGTTAATAAAATACTTATATTTCTATATTATTTCATAGTTTTTATCTGATTTGGTTCCAGCGATGTATATCGGAATAATTGTCACTAAGGGGCTCCTCCGTCATTTGGATGACGAAGATGCCCCCGGGGCGTGACAATTTTATTGGTATCAGAGATTAGGTTTGAGATTTCAATTTGTGGGTTTCGTGTTTCGAGATTTTCTTATTCTTCATTTTTTGGACTTTTGTGTTTTGGGACCAAACAAGCAGAAGGATATCTTTGAGCTATAGGAAAAGTTGTTGTCTTTAGTGGTCACTGTACTTTCCTTATGTAATAGGAAGTTATCATTATATTTTTGTTAGATACTTACATATTTGCTCATTGTAGGAAATGTTACCTAGTGAAATTCCTCTACACATGGTTGTGGACGAGGTCGACCTTGAAAATGACCTATTGATGTTGCGGGACCTACCCTCAAGATTGAAAATGTAAACTCTTTAGGGATGTCGACTGGTGTCGAATTAGGAAGCTAGGATTAGGCCCGCTAGCCACCCATTTGGAAGTCAAGGAGTGACCCCTCAGAGAGTATCAATCCCTGCTACTAGTGATTTGGTCATAGATAAGGCGTGTATACCTACACTGACTAAGACGATGAAGGATCACCTTACCTTATTTTAGGGGATGCTGATCCATGGATTGCTCATGCGTGGATGGAAAATGTAGAAGATTCATTAGATACATAACTTGCATGGATGCAGAAAAGATGGAGCTTGTCATGTATCACTTACGAGGTCAGACCATTACATGGTGGAAAATACCGTGGAGGATTTCGGGGAGTAGAGTATCACTTGGGAACTATTTCTAGAGGCCTTGGAGAGACAATATTTTACCTGTCTCTTTTCCGTATAAGTTGTCGCTAGGAGTTTCTGAATCTTACGCAAGGCGATCGAAGCATCATGGATTACAATGTAGAATTTAGTCGACTTATAGAATTTTACCCTACTTGGGAGCCCAGGACTATGATCGTATGCTTCACTTCGTCCAAGATTTTATAACCTATATCTAGATTAGAATGTTTGAATTCCTCATAGATACTTATTGAATAGTGTTAGACTGAGTCATACTGATCGAGATGACTTAGCGAGCCGATGGGTATGGTATACGAGGTATTGTTCCGGTTTACCCTATTCTAGTTGATATATTGATAGCTCACATTCCTTGATATCCCGATAATACTTAGGGAAAAATTAGTAGAATTACGATACCTTGCCTTTATAGATTAGTTATAATAAAGGAAGACTTTAACGTTTCATTACGAAGTAAAGGAGTAACCCTTAGATTTTGATAGGCATACCTTGATTTGAAATTAGACTACCCATAATTTAGAGTATGAGACTTGACATACAACTCAGTACAAATGCATTAGATCTCACACTTGCTGAAGATGAGAAGACTAGCACCCAATTTGGGATATGGATCAGAGTGGCGCAGTGGAAGTATGATGGGTCCATAACCCACCGAGAGGGTTACGATTTGACAATTGGAATGTGAAGGTTTAGAGTGAGCTAAACGAGTGACGTAACAATTAGGGTTAACTAACTATAGAAGTACATAATGACTTTCATATTTTGTTAATATGAGAGTATGTGCTCAATTTATTTATGTTATGAAGGATATAGTTGAAGTTCCAGAGTATATTCCAATTGCAAAGAATGAAGAAAGGGCATCTGCTAGATTGAAGTTGGATGGTAACGAGATTCCGATGAAGCAACTGTTTAGAGTAAAAGAACGACATGTAGATAGGATATCTTCATCAGGGTATATCGAGTAGGAAATTTGGAGACCAAATTTTTATTAGTGGGGGAGAATGTAATATATCGAAATATATATATATATATATATATATATATATATATATATATATATATATATATATATATATATATATATATATATATATATATATGTACATATATATAACAAATTAAATAAAAAAAAATTAAAATAATATAATACAATAATAATATAATTTAATTATGAGATAAATAAAGTAAATTTATTTATCTATTTTATTAAATGGAAATTAATTATTTATTAGTATTTTAGTTGATAATTTTGAGATAAGCTTTTATCAGATTGGACTAAGTCTAATTGGCTTTATTCAATAATAAAGTTGAATATTTCAAAAGCGGAGATTTAGTTATGGATATTTAATAGAAAAACTCCAGATAATTTTATTAGATTTTGAGATAGTCTATTTATTTTATCCGAAAGGTAAGCATTTTAGGATACAATTTTTAGGACTTTGGTTAATTGAATTAATCAAGGTTGATTAATTCAATAAAACCTTAAGTTATAAATAACCCTTGAAATTTCTCCTTTCCTGTTTTTATTCCGAGCGCCTTCTTCTCCGTGCCTCTCTCCGTCGCTGCTCGCCGCACGCCTGCCAGCGTCGGCCGCGCCACCGCCGCCCGCCGCGCCGATCGCGCCTCCTTCCTGTACCACGCCACCGCCGTTGCACGCGCCCTCCATGCCGCCGTCGTTGCCAACCGCACACATGCACCGCAAGACCCTTTTGTTTTCCCAAATCACCGGAGCTGCATCACCGCTTCTCCTCCTCATCCACCGCCGCCTGCCTTTCCAGATTGTGCGTCGTACAATTCTGATCATGAGTTTTTCTTTTCTCGATTTCTCCCTCTTACTTTGGTCATGCGACTGCTGTCGCCCGAAGCTGGGGAAGAGACGAGCAACCCCACCGGCCCCCTTAACTGCTAGGTAACACATTAAAATTGATCGAGAGGAGCTTACTATACAAGAAACAACATAGTGTTGGGTGTTGATGGACAGAAAGGATTAAGCAAGGCCTCAATACTTGTCGGATTAAATGGCACATCAATTGAGTTCTGCAAGAACATTATTTTGGCTGGTGTAGGAAATCTATCAGTGAAGGATGACCCCTTAGTGACAGAAGATATACTTCAAGGAAACTTTCTGATTCCTCGGGAAAGTTATGTACATGGTGGTAGATCCCTTTCTGAAGTGTGTTGTGAGCCTTTAAGAGATCTCAATCCGTGTGTTTCAGTTGAAAAAGCAAGAAGAAGAGGAGGTTAAATCAGTGTGAGGACTTTGATTGTGATAGATTCTCTGACGGAAGACAGTTAGCACGGTCTACAGATCAGGTGGGTCGATCTCTAACATCTTTAGAATTTAGTGCATGGTTTTATTGGTTATGTGGTTTACTTATGTTATTGCTGAGATATAAATAGGTAGGTAGTGTTGGTAGATGCTTACCTTTTATTTGTTGGATTGGTATTATGATTGGACTAGTGAAATAGTATAATTAAGATAAGATTAATTGTTAGAGAATATATAACTTTTCTCTTGTCTCGACTGCCAGCTATGTCTCCCATTCGTGGTTGAGAGGGTCTGCAGTAGAGGATATATAACTTTTCTCCTGTCTCGACTGCCAGCTATGTCTCCCATTCGTGGTTGAGAGGGTCTGCAGTAGAGGATTTATAACTTTTTTTCTATCTCGGCTGCTAGCTATGTCTCCCATTCGTGGTTGAGAGGGTTTTCAGTAGAGGTTCTCTACTTTTGAACTATGGTTGCTTTGTATACCTGTGGTCGCTTATGTCTCCCATTCGTGGTTGAGATGATCTACCGCAGAGTTATACTCTTGGACTACTCGTTCGAAGTTAGTGATAGTTGGATTCGTGTATCGTATGTAGCTAGATAGCTACCTTACATCTTGACTGCCCACGAGCCCCGGTCATGGTAGCATGTTGTTGCGTGAAGTCCATAGCTAGATAGCTATATACTCTGTCTGCCCACGAGACCACGTCGTGGTAGCATGTCGTTGCCCGCAGACATGGAGTCTTTTATTGCTTATCTGCCCATGAGTCCCGGTCATGGTAGCATGTGGTTGCGCACAGATAGTGTCTTTGTATTACCTCGAGATCCACGAGGCTTTGTCGCGGTATCTTGGTATGTATTGCTTGTAGATTATAGTTGGTTGTATAAGTTGCAGGTGTATTTGTTATATTGTTGATCAGGTTAGTTGCAGACTGATATTGGTACTCTGAGGTTTGGGTTACTCTAGTTTGTTTCCTTTGACTTCCATTATATCCATTATGATTATGCACTATTTTCTATCCACCCACTGAGTGGTTGTACTCACCCCCTCTTCTTTTATCCTCCAGGTTAGCTAGTAGAGGACGTGTCCAGTTGGCTTACCTTCGCGTCGCTCAGAGAGTCCCTTTTTGTGTTGGTCCCACTGCATCATCGAGATGCCGTTTTATTTACTTTTTGTTATTGCATTTTGTTTATGCACTTTAGATTTTGGTCGCAGCTTGATTTGATGTCATAAAACTAATTTACTTTTAATTGATTTATATTTTTAGTCGTACATGCATGCGGTTAATAAAATACTTATATTTCTATATTATTTCAAAGTTTTTATCTGATTTGGTTCCAGTGATGTATATCGGAATAATTGTCACTAAGGGGCTCCTCCGTCATTTGGATGACGAAGATGCCCCCGGGGCGTGACAGTAATTCACTAGTTGATCTCTTCCTCGTTGAAGGTAAGAGACATGACACTTACAAAAAGGTAAAATAGACGGTAACAACCTTACTGCTCCTTTTGAAAATTAAGTACACAACAAATAAATTAAATTACCGATAATAGATTAACGAAAGAGCGCGGTCAGAGTAGCATTGTGGCATGAAGAAGCACAACTGGAGAACAATAACACTTGAGAGAATTTCTTGTGTTAGGGTTTGTGTCCAACCCCCTTTTATAGACCGTCCTGAGCCTTGAAATAGCCCTTTTCATCCATATGTAGATCTGGATCAAGATCTAGATAGAACTTATCCAAAAGCCTTATTTATGAGGTGGCAATTTGACTCTGCATGCACACACCAGTCGACTGCTCCTATTGCCAGTCGATTGGCCCCAGTCGACTGCTGATTGTCCCAGTCGACTATTATACTAGACTTTCCAATTCAATCACATGTATCACAAGATTAGCACAAGATATAACAATAGTGATTGTGACAGTCTTTTACTGTCTAATCTCGACTTCGACATTCCTTCAGAAGCCTTGGGCGGATCAACGTGTTAGGGCAATCTCTTGCCGTAATATGGTTTTGATGGTGTGGCAAAGGGTTTAAGTTAGTTTGATATGTTGATTTGATATGTGCGTTGAAGTCGTGTAGGACTTAGTAATTCGCACATAGAGCCGTGGCGAGTTTCACATCTCATGACTCGTGCCTTGAGTCGGTGAAGGATAGCTTTGCGGAAGCCGTGCGCTTGGAGCATCCGAGGGACCGCCGGACGAGAAGCTTGGAGTGAAGCCGGAGGAAGTAGACTTCGAGGCAAGAGACGCGAAGGAGCATTGCAGAGCCGTGCGCCTGATGCTGCCGAGGGACGTGGCCGAGAACAAAGAGAACTTCGAAGGCGAGGGACTCCGAGAGATGAGAGTGAGCGATTGTAACCCGGGGAAGGGTAGCTCTTAGGTGAAACTTGGCCATTTGGCCAAGTGTCGGATGGGTTTTCCCAACACCAGTCGACTGCCATGTCATGGCAGTCGACTGCTCTGAGTCGAGTGTAGTTCGACTGGTATACGATCGATCGGATTGGCTGCAGCGTGATCGCGCCATACGTCGTGGCGATCGCAAGACCATCGATCGCTGCAAGCGGATGGTCGTCAATAGGGTTTCGACCGCAGAACCGTTCGTAGCCGATCGGGCGATCAACGAGGCGTAGATCGGCCGATGAGGTCCATCACGATCGCTGCCAAGAGTTCCGTTGGACTACAACGGTCGGGATCCGACGTGTTCGGAGGTCGTTGTAGTGACGGCAGTCGACTGCCAAGGGCGGCAGTCGACTGATGGCGGCCAACGGGAAGAAATCAGCCCTCTTTATAAAAAGAGAGGGTGTAAGCCTTTGAGAGGCTAATGCTTATGCTCTAAGTGATCTTCCTAGTGCCCCACAAGCTCAAAACTCTTCTTACTTATTTTTACTCCATTCTATTTGTAAGAAGAGTGATCTTGATTGTAAAGGTTACCTCCACCTAGCTTGGTGCAAAGGAGAGACCAATAGTGATTGGCTTTGGAGGAGTGATTCACCTCGGACGAATCGGGGACCGTGGATTAGCGGCGTAGCCGTGAACCACGTTACATTCTTTGTTAGCGTTTGTTTTTCTCGTATTTCTATTTGCTTGTCTTTATTAGTCTTCCGCTTGCGCTAATTAGTTTTGTAGACGAGCAAATACCGGCATCCAAATGAAAAGGGCTATTCACCCCCCTCTAGCCGGCCGTACCGATCCCCGACAAGTGGTATCAGAGCCGAGGAAAGCTTGTCGAGGACTAACCGCCACAACAAGCAACTTTCAAAATGGCCGGCTCCAACATCCATCCTCCGAAGTTTGAAGGAGAATTCGCTTGGTGGAAAAAGCGAATGGAGGTATTTTTCGAAACAGATTTTGACATTATGATTACAATGGAATCCGATTTCGTTTTGCCTAGGGATGAAGAAGGGAAACCAATCGAAAAATCACGATGGACTAAGAAGCAAAGAGAGGAGCACCTTGCGAACTCAAAGGCAAAACATCATCTTTTCAATGTGCTCCCCCAACAAGAGATCAACCGGATCGGAGAATGTGCTAGCGCCAAAGAGATGTGGGAGAAGCTTATAGAACTCCATGAAGGCACATCCGAGGCCAAGCTAGCAAGGAGAGACCTCCTCCGCTCCCAACTATCCAATATAAAACTAGAAAAGGGAGAAAAGGTAACCTCACTACACTCTAGGTTTAAAGAAATTTTAATTGGGCTAACAAGTGTAGGTGAGAAGCTATCAAACCGGGACATGCTCATGAAGGCTATAGATGCCTTTCCCCGGTCCTCAAAGTGGAGCTCCATGGTGGATTCGTTCTACATCTCCAAGAACTTGGAAGTAAGTACCTTGGAGGAATTTTTCTCAACAATGGAGCTCCACGAAACTAGGCTTGAAGGAATACAAGAGGAGCCTAGAATTCAACCTTCAAGAGGAGTAGCATTGTTGGCAAATAAGGGGAAGAAGAAGATAGAGATCTCCTCCTCCTCCGATGATGAAGCGTCTTCCTCCTCCATGGATAGCACGGAAGAAGCCTACATGGTAAGGAAGGTAAGACGTGCATTTAAGAATTTTAGATTTGATAAATCTCATGATAGGAATAGAAGACCAAGGGGGAAGGTCATATGCTACAATTGCCAAGGAGAGAGGCACATAAGGGACAATTGTCCTCTTCTAAACAAAAGCAAAGAAGAAAAGAAAAAGAAGGAAGAAAAGAAGAAAAAGGGGAGCAAGAAGAAAAAGGAAGAGGAGAAGAAGACAAAGGAAAAGGGAAAGGTCAAAGCCCTAAAGGCAAGGACTTGGGATGACCCATCCTCATCCTCTTCATCATCATCGGATGAGGAGAATGCCTTTGTCACCAATTTGGCCTTGATGGCCTTTGATGACTTGGATTGCTCTTCATCCGAAAATGAAGGATCAAGCTCAAGAGGAGAGAGCTCAAGTGAAGGGGGAGCTTCTACATCCTCCTCATCCGAAGAAGAAGAAGATATGGAAACTATGGTAACGAAAGCTTCTCCTAAGAAAATAGTTTCCATAATTTCTAGTTTAACTAAGGACTTATTTGGAATGAAAAAGAAAAATAAAAGCATGCTTAATCAAATTAAGACTTTGGAATATAAGCTAGAAAATGCATGTTTAAATAATAATGATACCTCTTCTTGCCATGATGATGCATGCTCACATGATTATATGCCTTTGGATGTTAATGATGCATGCATAGAGGAAAATAGGGCATTAAGGGAAAAAATAGATTATTTAACCAAAGCCCTAGAGAAATTCACAATTGGCTCCAACACCTTAAATATGATCTTAGGGAGCCAAAGAGCTAGTTTCAACAAGAAAGGCCTAGGATACAAAGAAAAGAAAAATGAAAAGGCCTATAAATGCCTAATAGCTAGGGGACAAGATAAAAAGAAAGTAATTGCTAGGAAATGGATCCCCAAGGAGTATTTAGTGAACCCAATAGGAAAGAATTTATTTTGGGTTCCAAAATCTATCCTTAAGGGTTAGAAAACCCCTAGGGTAGTCAACCATATGAACTTGACCTATATCATATTTTGGTTGACTTAGGATGACGGGACAACATTTTTTAGATAGTGTTGGGTGATGATAACGTACCCATAAATAGGTAATAATCCTTAAATCATGATGATTAATGTAATTGCTATGTATGTATGAAATCATGATTTATGATTTTGATATTTGGCACGTTATCATGAGAAATAGGTTTGAATCATGCTTTAGGTGATACTTTGTTTATTATCATCATATAATACCTAATGCATGATTATAATTTGATGAAAACATGTATTTCATGATCATTATGTGAAATTGATTCATATATGTCATTATGATCATGATTAATTGTTAGGTTGATACTTAACCATGATAGAATTGCATGAATATATTTGTTAAGTATATACAAATACCCCCTAGGTTGCATCTCACACTCACCATAGGCTACCTTGATTGAAAACTTAGCATGGGTGAGATGTTAGGATGATACAAATGTCCACTAATGCCTATGGCATTTAAATGGTCATTTAAAGTATCAACATAGCAATAATAGACCAATCATGGGGAAGGCTTATGTTTAATTCATAGACATATTGCCCGAAGATCATGGTTGGATATTTCATAAGTTTTCAAAACAATTTTTTACTTTAAAATACATGTATTCATGTTTTGAAACAATTGGATGCAAGACTAGGTGTTAAAATGGATACTCTTATGATAAAAAACCTAGTAGTTTTTAAAGCTTTTGGACTTTTGGAAAATATGTGGAAATATAATGATTTTTCACGAAAACATATTTTTCACTGATAGATATACTTAAAAGAAATATGTTCCCTAAATTTCATGATTTTTCGAATTTTTTGGAATTAATAATACATTTCTGAAATTCATCCAGAAAAATCGGAATTTCGGAATCAATTGTGCCGATCCTATATCGATAGCGATCATTGCTCACCTGAAAATCAGCCTGCAATTCTCTGTTTTTAGATTTTAATCATGTTTTTGGTATTTTCCCTCCAGTCTACTTGATGCCATGAGCTTATAACTTAGTGTTAATCTTTTTGATGGTGTCAAAGGGGGAGAAATAATTTATGTTTAAGTTAATTATTTTAGGGGGAGAAATATATGATAGGGGGAGAAAATTTGCAATATAGAGTTTCATGGATTAAGGGGGAGTGGCATGTTGCTATATCATGTTTATCTTTACATGCTTTCTTACCTTAGAATTTATATCAAATGTTTTTACCTAACTTAAACGGATTGCCACACATCAAAAAGGGGGAGATTGTTAGGGAAATCTCTTGTCGTAATATGGTTTTGATGGTGTGGCAAAGGGTTTAAGTTAGTTTGATATGTTGATTTGATATGTGCGTTGAAGTCGTGCAGGACTTAGTAATTCGCACATAGAGCCGTGGCGAGTTTCACATCTCATGACTCGTGCCTTGAGTCGGTGAAGGATAGCTTTGCGGAAGCCGTGCGCTTGGAGCATCCGAGGGACCGCCGGACGAGAAGCTTGGAGTGAAGCCGGAGGAAGTAGACTTCGAGGCAAGAGACGCGAAGGAGCATTGCAGAGCCGTGCGCCTGATGCTGCCGAGGGACGTGGCCGAGAACGAAGAGAACTTCGTAGGCGAGGGACTTCGAGAGATGAGAGTGATCGATTGTAACCCTGGGAAGTGTAGCTCTTAGGTGAAACTTGGCCATTTGGCCAAGTGTCGGATGGGTTTTCGACACCGGCCGACACCATGTCATGGCGGCCGATCGCTCGAGTCGAGTGTAGTTCGACCGGTATACGATCGATCGATTGGCGCGCAGCCGATCGCCATATGTGGGCGATCGCTAAGATTATCACCGACCAAGGCGGATCGTCAATAGGGTTTCGACCATTGATCGCTCGTAGCCGATCGGCCGACACGAGGGCAGCCGATCATGAGGTCCATCAGTCGACTGCCAAGAGTTCCGTTGGACTACAATGGTCGGGATCCGACGTGTTCGGAGGCCGCTAGAGTGGCGGCGATCGCCAAGGGCGGATGATCGATGGCGCCAACGGGAAGAAATCAGCCCTCTCTATAAAAAGAGAGGGTGTAAGCCTTTGAGAGGCTAATGCTTATGCTCTAAGTGATCTTCCTAGTGCCCCACAAGCTCAAAACTCTTTTTACTTGTTTTTACTCCATTCTATTTGTAAGAAGAGTGATCTTGATTGTAAAGGTTACCTCCACCTAGCTTGGTGCAAAGGAGAGACCAATAGTGATTGGCTTTGGAGGAGTGATTCACCTCGGACGAATCGGGGACCGTGGATTAGAGGCGTAGCCGTGAACCACGTTACATTCTTTGTTAGCGTTTGTTTTTCTTGTATTTCTATTTGCTTGTCTTTATTAGTCTTCCGCTTGCGCTAATTAGTTTTGTAGACGAGCAAATACCGACATCCAAACGAAAAGGGCTATTCACCCCCCCCTCTAGCCGGCCGTACCGATCCCCGACACAACGCCTATAGTTTTCCCCATACTGAGAACGTGACCTATCCTCTCTACACAAGGTTCTTACCATGCTTACCTTTGGTCCTTCTGACCTATCACTTAGCTTCCGTGTTGGAGCTAAAGGCTCCAAGTTGTGTTTTGGTGTTTAACAAAGGTTTAGGTAGTGTGAGGAATCTAAGGGTGAACCTAGGTGGAAAGTCCAAGAAGGGTAATTCCTTGGAAATTGGAAAATTCCTTGCGGGAGTTGTTGGTGCAATCGGCCCAGGTCACGATTGACCAGACTCGAGTTTGACTCGAGTGGTATTTTGATGTTAGACAAAACATATGATAATGTGATTTTCATGGAAAGTCCAAGTCTTGAGTACTTGGCATGGAAAGTCCAAGTGGGACACTTGTTATGCGAAAGTCTAAGTCATGAGTACTTGGCATAGAAATTCCAAGCATGGGTCTTGGGTACTTGGCAATGGAAAGTCCAAGCATGGTTCTTGGCATTTGAAAAGTCCAACATGGAGTTGGCATGGAAAGTCCAAGGGTGTAATCTTGGTCACGTAAATCCAAGTGTGTAGTCTCTGTGGTGAAAGTCCAAGTCATGGGTACTTGGCAATTGGAAAGTCTAAGGGTGTGATATTGACAACGTAAAGTCCAAGCGGTAGTCTTGGTAGTATAAGTTCAATGGTTGGCGGCGTAAAGTCCAAGCATAGGTCTTGTAGCATAAGCCCAATGTGCCTTGACGGTGTAGACCCGGTTAGCAAGACAATAGCCGATGTAAGCATATGAAGGCTAGCGTATGGATGAAGAAGTCATGGATGACTTGGAGGGATCCGATAGACGTGAGGCTGATGGTGGTGGCTAGAAGACTTAGGTCTAGGCTAAGGGTGGTCTAGCAAGTATGAGGGCATCATACTTGGGGTAAACCTCATGGTTGAGGTTTGTCAACCGATTGGTCAAGTGTTTTGACACTTGGCAACTGAGTTGACTTTAAGTACTCGACTGGGATTATGACCAGTCGACTGGTTGAGAGACGACTGGCGATCGACTGTGGCTGATGTGAGTAAAATATATAGGGTTTTAGGAGTAGTTTTTGCTGACATCTCATTACATTTTATGTTTGTTTCATGCATATTTCACATTGTTTTGCATGCATTTCCTATTTTCTGGTTCGAAGATATGCTCTTTGTACTTTTGTGTGCAGGATAACATTTCATGGGGAAAAAGGTGCACTTTCGGAGAAAAAGAAGGACATTTTGTAGTTGGACGCAGAAGGGGACACGGCCAGGGCGTGTGGCTACACACGACCGTGTCCAAGGGGCGAAATTGGCCACCCCAACTCCACACGCAGCCTGGCTGTGTGGAAACACACAGCCGTGTGGCGCTACGCAATTTCGATGTGAGTCGGTTATTTTCCAGGCTGATATCTATATAAATGAGGCTATGCCCAAACCCTAGGGGAGAGGTCCGACGATCGGGATGGCACATCGGTGCCCTAAAAAGCATCGAAAACTCACAACGGGGAGGAAGAAAGCCGCCGGAGACCTAAATTCTGCACTTTAACACCGGAGAGAAGAGTCACATTGCATTGTAATTTCCGTTCCTTGCTTAATTTCTATAGTTTATACGAACATGATCATGTTGTGTTTTTCCTCTCCTATCTATGGAGTAGACTTTTCGATTCTAGGATTAGGGAGTAGTTTGTGTGCGTAGAATATGTTATTCCAAATTTGAATATTGTTCTTGAATTTCTATTTGCAATTGGCATTTGGTTTTAGCATTATAGTTATTGTTTTGGTTTTCTATCTACTGTGCTAGCTGATATGAGGGGTGACAGCCCTTGTATCTAAGATTTAGGAGAATCAAGGAGGCACCTAGGGGTTGACCTTATCTCCCATAACCGTGGGTAGAAGGATGCGATAGAGTAGGAAATATGCCCCATTTTCGACTCATCGCAGGGATCGATTCGGCATCCTCGTACTTATTATCCCGTCCTAAGTCCAGGGGTCGATCGGTAATGGCAGAGGTAGCTTCCCATAGATGCAAAGGCTAATCGAAGGAGTGTATGATGTCCTTTCCACAAAACCGTAGGTAAAACCCTAGATGATACCCAATTGACAACGTGTTCTGCAACACACAAACGAAATCGAAATCCTAGAATCCCTTCCAAAATCTCGCAACATAGTTTCTTTCTTCTTCCGTGTGACACCGTATTGAGTTGGGACCGCCGTCAACCCTCGCATTCACAACCATTAAATCTGAATTCCAAACAATAACCTTCACCTACCAAATCTGTACTCGAATCTCAGCCCCTGTGAGATCGATAATCTTTTTATTACTTGATGATATTCGTGCACTTGCGAGCGTTGAGTGCGAGCGCATGCTTCGAGTCCTTGACGGTCTCCATTGCGAGATTTGAGGTCGCGTTCACATGCATCAGTGGGCGAGTTGCGTCCACAGATGCAAGACGACTCAATTGATGCCTCGACTGGAGTCCTAGTCGAGGCGATGCCTCAACTAGCCTTGAGCAGTCGACCGCCATGGAGAGCAGTCGACTGTTGGTCTTGGTCATGGGCATAGAACCTTCGGTAGATGACTGGTCAATCGACTACCGAAGCATCAGTCGACTACTAGGAAGGGTAGTCGACTGTTGAGGTATTCTTTGGAGTTTTTCCAGCATGGATCGAGTTGTTGTGAGATAACAGATATATGAGCACTCGACTGATGGGTATGAGCATTCGATTGCTAGGTGGAAATCTGCCCGAGTTGAAGCTTTATAAGGAGCTCAAAGGAGAGGTTTTTGGCAATGGTTCTTAGGGCAATTTGGAGGGAAATTACTGTTGTATTCCAGACCTTCAAGATGAAACCAAAGCAATCAACAAGCAAGCGATCCAAAGCTCTTAGTGTAAAGTTTTCTTTACTTGTATTTGTGTATTGCTTAGTTTACTTGCTGTACTTTATTGTATTACTTTTGTAATCATTTTTATGAGATTTCTCCACCTCCAGATTGTTCCGAGAAGGAGTGTATCGATTAGTGGTGGTGTTTGCATCACTAGAGCTTATTTGAGCTCACCCCGTGAAGTAGGAACCCTAAGGTTTCGAACCACATTATATCGCGGTGTTTGTGTTTGTGTGCTTGTATTGTTGTTATCGTGTTATTTGTTATTTGTATTCTGCTGTGCTAATGACAATTATAGACAAGCAACTCGATCGAATTCCATCTATGTCAACGAGACACTATTCACCCTTCCTCTAGCGGTGTACGATTTGTTGGTACAATCGACCCAGGTCATGATTGACCTGACTCGAGTTTGACTTGAGTAGTGGTTGATCTTAGTGTTTTGATGTTTGAAAATGAGTTGACCATTGTTTGATAATGAGTTGACTATATGGTTGACATGAGGATGACCATATGATGGAGAAGTCCAAGTGAGACACTTGGCTATGGAAAGTCCAAGTCTTGTGTACATGGCATGGAAAGTCCAAGTCTTGGGTACTTGGCATGGAAAGTCCAAGCATGGGTCTTGGCAAGGAAAAGTCCAAGCATGGGTCTTGGCAATTGGAAAGTCCAACATGGGTTGGCATGGAAAGTCCAAGCATGGGTCTTGGCAAGGGAAAGTCCAAACTTGAGTCTTGGCAAATAGAAAGTCCAACATGGGTTGGCATGGGAAGTCCAAGGATTGATATTGGTGGCATAAAGTCCAAGCGAGAGTCTTGGAAGCATAAGTCCAATGGTTTGGCGGCATAAAGTCCAAGCGTGTGTCTTGGCGGTGTAAGCCCAAATGTTCTTTGGGGGTATAGACTAGCTTAGCATGACAATAACTGATAGAAGCACCTGAAGGCTAGCGTATGGATGAACAAGTCATGGATGACTTGGATGGATCCGATAGGCGTGAGTATGACGGAGGTGGCTAGAAGGCTTAGGTCTAGGCTAAGGGTAGTCTAGCAAGTATGAGGGCATCATACTTGGGGTTAAACCACTTGGTTGAGGTTATCAGTCGACTGGGGATTTGGACCAGTCGATTGGTCAAGTGTTTTGATACTTGGCAGTCGAGTCGATTTATAGCAGTCGACTGGGATTATGACCAGTTGACTGTTGTGAGTCGACTAGGGTTTGAATGCGACAAAAGACCTTGGCAGTCAATTTCTAGCATTGGGCAGCCGACTGATGGCTTGATCAGTTGACTGCCATTGAGCAGTCGACTGATGGTGAGGGAATGCTATAGATGTGAGGCAGACTTGACCAGCAACTCGACTGCATGTGCATCAGTCGACTGATGGGTGTGATCAGTTGATTGATGGTCTATCTGTTGGAACTTATCCAATGTGGATCGAGTCATTGTGAGACAACGGCTACAGGAGCAGTCGACTGATGGTCGCGATCAGTCGACTGCTAGGCGAAATCCAGCCTGAGTTGTAGCTTTAAAAGGAGCTCGTGGAGGAGGATTTTGGTATGGTTCTTTGAGGCAATTTTGAGGGGATTTGCTACTGTAATCCAGATCTTCAAGGCTACTCTCAAGCAACCAAAAGCAAGCATTCAAGTTCACATTTTGTAAAGTTCTCTTTACTTGTATTTGTGTAGTTTACTTGTATTCATTGTATCACTTGTTGTAATCACTTGTACGAGGTTTCTCCACCTCTAACTTGTTATCGAGGAGTATTTTTTATTATTAGTGGTGTTTGGCATTGCTAGGGCTCATTCGAGCCCAACCCGTAGAGTAGGAACCCTAAGGTTCCGAACCACATTATATTGTCGTGTATTGTGAGCTTGTGTTGTGTATTTTGTTTTTGTTATGTCTATTCTATATTCCTCTGTGCTAATAATGATTGTAGACAAGCACGATCAAATTCCATCAAGCGATTGAAGACGCACCATTCACCCCCCCTCTAGCGATGTCCAATTCCTAACAAATGGTATTAGAACGAGGCCTCTCTTCAAGGTTTAACAACTGAGGGAGCATGCTAGAGGAAGTAAAATGACGGTTGAAGAAAGATTGGGGGATGATATCAACATGCTGCCATCATACAAACTCTATGGAGTAAAGGATTTTGAGTTATGCACGGCAAGGATGAAATATTTCCTCATGTGCGATTATAATAATTGGATTAGTGTGATGTAGGGTTCGATGCTCCAAAGGACGAAGAAGGAAAATGGCTTAAGAAGAAGAAGTGGAGCAAAGAACAACTCTGATACTACAACATAAATAACAAGGTAACGGGTATATTACTTAGTGTAATCCCAAATGATGTTTTGATCAAGATAGAAGATTGTAAAGACGCTAAGGACCTTTGGAGCAAGTTGGCGAAATATCATGAATAACCCTCAATGACTCAAGAAATAGAGGAGCTCAAGTAACAAGAACCATCATCTGCTCAATTGGAGGAAGAGGCCGAAGAAACAAGCTCATCCTTACAAGAAAGTGAGGATTCGAAGGTCGAGGAGTGTTCGACATCCGAGGAGGAAGAGGAGGTGGAAGAAGTAGGGGAGGCCTTCACCTCTAGGATTTAAGGGGAGGAGAGACCATCCACTCTGGAACATCAAGAAGAAGCTTCTACCTTCGGTCAAGAAGAAGAGGAAGCTCAAAATTCCACCACCATCCTAGGTAACTCGAGCACATTAATAAATAATAAAAATCATATTATGTGTTTTGAGTGTAGGGAATATGGGCACTATAATAGCAAGTGCTCTAAGATGGTTAAGAAGGCTCTACCGACATCAATGGTCAAGGATGTCGGTGCCCTAGTTAGGAAGAGCAAGAAGCACGTGGTGTGCTTCAAGTTTCAACAAAAAGGGCATTATAGGAGTCAATGCCCTAGGGGAAGGAAGAAGAGCCAAGAGGGAGCATCACATGTAGGGGGAGCCTCTAAGGCAAATCCTAAGGTAAAATTCAATAATGCACCTTCAAATTTTTATGATAAAAAGCATGCTTTTAATTTACTTGCTATTGTTCATGAAAAACATGCTAGAAATAATATATATTATTGCCTAGGTGCTAAGAGTCTCAATTTTAGAAATAAGGAGAAACTTGGGACTAATAACCCTAGAAAAATTCTATCTAGCGAGTCTATTAAGAAGGTAGAGGACCATTTAGGCATTAATCCCAAGAACCATAGACATATGCCTAGGAAGTCTCATTCCCAAAGGATTAATGAAAAATCTAAATTGGGAAGTTTGGAATTAGAGAACCAAGCCTTGAGAAACTTGAAAAGACCCTTAGAAATATGCAAAATCAAATTCAAGGGTCTAGGAGTCAAAACCTAGGGTCTAGGAAGCAAGGTACACCCAAGGGCAAGAAAGGTTTGGGTAACAAACCTAAGCCCAAGGAGACCTATCATAGTGTTCCTTTCGATTATGGAACACAATCTAGGTCTAGGAAAACAAAGGTCACGAGGGAAGTCATCCCTAGAGTTGACCATTGAGTGTGCCTAGTGGATAAGGTTTCAAGGAAACCTAGGAAAGCCACTAAGAAGGTTACAAGGGGAGTCACCCTTAGAATTAACCTAGGCAAGACCACAATGACCAAGGCTACCAAGCCTAGGAGGGTCATTAGGAGGGTATCTAGGGAGGTCATCCCTAAGGAATACCTAGGTAACCCAAGGAGATCCAATAGGTATTGGGTTCCTAGGAGCATGATCGATTCATACTAAATAGGTTAGGATGTGTCAAGCTTGATTGGATGGGTAGTTAACCGAACCATAGCAAAGTTGACACTTTAGGTCATTTCTAAGGTATTGTGACACTTTGGAAATGTGGTTTGAATTTAATCCTAAAGGTTTTTAGGATGTGCCAATATATTTTAAGAATTATGAGAAATTAATCAAATTGGCACAATTAGGTCTTAGAGGTCATAGTGTGCCATTTTGAGTTTTTGGCACACTTGGGAGATAAGTTGGTAATATGGCAAAATAAACATAATCCTAACAAATGACAATAAATATTGAAATTTAGGTATTCTTATGTAACACCCCCCTCTCCTTACTCTCGAAAAGGAGGTGTTACTATCATACTTTATCTTAATCTTTGCGTGATCAGGTAAAACATGACTCAATCATTCAATAAACACACTTACAATATTTATGAATTAACTAACACCTGATTTAAAATAGAAGAGTGTCAACAACCCATAACAAGATCTAAACATGGTTTCTAACCAAGTATCATAATTCAAACTCTTAACTTAAAACTACGAAAGCTAAAGATATAGGTAAACTACATTGGCATGTTGACACAGGGATATTACGCAAGTTCTTAACATATCTAAGCATGCACCTTCGCTAGGGTTCTAACATAAAACTTCTTAAGTAACTCAACCTCATGCATGGAGATAGTAATGATATGCATCTTTGACATAAAGATAAACATAACCAACAATACTAACATCAACACTAGCACCTAACATGAACACTAGCACATAACATAAACACTAGCACCCTAGCAAGTTCAAGGGTCTTAGCATAGCATAATACTAGTAAGTTCGACATTCTTAGACACAATATAATCAAACACATAACATGAACACTAGCACACTAAAAAGTTCGAGGGTCTTAACAAAACATAATACTAGCAAGTTCAGGATCGTAATCCACTGTTCCACCACCACACACACCAAGCACCTCATCCGCTGCCCCCTCTTACACAAGCCTTGCTTTACCCTTATCTGCAGTATAAGGGATGCAAACTATAAGCAATGAAGCTTAGTAAGCTCCTCTTATTCTCACAAAACATCGCATTAAAAAAACATGCTATTAGAATACTTGCATGCAACATGTGCTCATACTGGCCATTAAGAAAATTCTGCATTAACTATTTAGAAACACTTGTACATAATACAATGGTTCAACTTGAAATGCATGAAATTTATATATTAAACATTTAGAAACACTTGTACATAACACAAGGGTTCAACTTGAATGCATGAACTTGAAATACACAACTTGCAATACATTCTCCTTAAATATGTTTCGCTTGTAGAAACATGCACATGAGATATACTTAAGCTTGTAACCTTGGTGCTTTGGTTAACTTTAGAAACCATATATACATATATACTTTAAAAAACTAATCATCCTTGTTTGGGCATCCTGGCATAGTACCAATTTGCGCGCAACCCTAATAGAATTTGGGGTAGCTAGCCACCGAACTTATTAGGGCAACTTACTAAGGGTGGTCTAGGGCCCATGGGAGATCTAAGGGCCCGGTATATGCCACTTTAAAGTAAAATACTTCCTTTATATATGACCTACTGATTTTGGTCATTTAACAACTATTTAACATGATTATACTCCAAACACCCATATAAGAAGCCTTTCAATATATTTGATAATGCTCTTTGTCCCCAAAACTTGTAGGGGAAGTATCTTTGCGATCTTTAAGCCTTTCAAGACATTTGATCATGCTCTTTGTCCCCAAAACTCATACGAGAAGTATCTTTGTGATCTTATGTCTTTCTTCAACATGAAATTACCTATAAATATATATGACCTACTGATTTTGTCATTTAACCAACATGTAACATGCTCATACTCCCAAAACCCATATAGGAAGCATTTCAAGACATTTAATCATGCTCTTTATCCCCAAACCTCATAGGGGAAGCATCTTTGTGATCTTATGTCTTGCTTCAACATGAAATATACCTATAAATATATATGATCTACTGATTTTGTCATTTAACCAACATGTAACATGCTCATACTCCCAAAACCCATATAGGAAGCATTTCAAGATATTTAATCATACTTTTTGTCCCCAAAACTTGTAGGGGAAGCATCTTTGCGATCTTATGTCTTGCTTCAACATGAAATATACCTATAAATACATATGACCTACTTATTTTGTCATTTAACCAACATTTAACATGCTCATACTTCCAAAACCCATATAGGAAGCATTTCAAGACATTTAATCATGCTCTTTGTCTCCAAAACTCGTAGGGGAAGCATCTTTGTAATCTTTACATCTTGCCCCACAAGAAATATACTTAAAATACCTAAAAATCCAAAAAAACATAATCTGGATAGAACCTATAAATCTGAATAAAAAAATGATAATAGGAGCTAGATGTGCAAATCAAAGAGTTATGCTATAGGTGAGAAATAGCATCCTGGTGATCTTATGTCTTGCTTCAACATGAAATATACCTATAAATACATATTACCTACTGATTTTGTCATTTAACCAACATGTACCATGCTCATACTCCCAAAACCCATATAGGAAGCATTTTTAAGGCATTTAATCATGCTCTTTGTCCCCAAAACTCGTAGGGGAAGCATCATTGTAATCTTTACATCTTGCCCCACAAGAAATATACCTAAAATACCTAGAAATCCAAACAAACATAATCTGGACAGAACCTATAAATCTGAATAAAACATGATAATAGGAGCTAGATGTGCAAATCAAAGAGTTACTTATGCTATAGGTGAGAAATAACATCCTGGTGATCTTATGTCTTGCTTAAAACAAAATATACCTTACTTATAAATCTGAACACACCCATATAATCTAATCAAAACCTATAATCTTAACAAAACATAGGAAAAGAAGCTAGATACAACAATCGAATAGCTACTTATACTACAGGTGAGAAATACTTACATCCTTTCGCTATCTTACTAATATACTGCTAGGGTTTTTGTGAGATGAAGACCATCTCTTGTTCCTTAGCCTTGGGAGTGAACCTCTAGCATATATTAAGCTTGTGAGAAAATACCCTTGAAGGCCTCTCAAAGACACCAAACCAAGGGACCTTAGGGTTTCGGATGGGGAGGGAGAAAGGAGGAGGAGTTTCGGTGGAGTTGGATCTTCTAGCAATACCAAGACTTGTGAGAAACTCATCTTAAAAAACCCTCTTGAGAATCCCAACACAAGAAACCCTAGAGCTTTGGATGGAAGAGGGGGGGGGGGGGGAAGAAGGATGGAGGTTGTTAGGACCCTTGGAATAGCTAGAGGGGGGGTGATTAGCGTTTCTTCGATTCTACAAACAAGTTAGCGGAAGCAATACAAATACAAAAATGAATACGAATAAGAAATACGAAACCAATGCTAACACCCGATGTTACGTGGTTCGGAGATGACGCTCCTACTCCACGGCAATCTGTAAGGTGGATTAGTCCTAGCCAAGCTTCACTATCTTCTCCTTTGGATGAACCAAGGTGGAGAAACCTTTCTTACAATGATCTCCCCTTCTTTACAATGATGGATGATCAAGAACAAGAGAAGAGGAGGTTTTGAATCACTAAAAACACTTAGGAAGCTTGGTGAGCACGAGGATGTAGTTAGGATTAAGAGCACTAGCCTCACCAAGCTTCCCATGGCCCCTTTTTATAGAAGGTTTTCCCGTTAGGCGTCGATCGATCAAGCGATGCATGCCATCGATCGCCGCAAGCCAACGGCCACGCTGCGATCTCGCG
Organism: Wurfbainia villosa; assembly: GCA_025175895.1. Taxonomy (NCBI): domain Eukaryota; kingdom Viridiplantae; phylum Streptophyta; class Magnoliopsida; order Zingiberales; family Zingiberaceae; genus Wurfbainia; species Wurfbainia villosa. Next base: position 87,175,392 of record CM046001.1, read on the forward strand.
GAGATTCGTAAGCCGCAATCTCCAACGGCCAGTGATCGATCGATCCCTCCATCGATCGTGATGGGGTGATCGATCAGTGATCAAGGCGTGCGATCGAGTGAGACCGCATTGTGGCGATATTTCCCTTGATCGATCGATTTCCTTGGCGATCGGTGATCACGCGATATCGATCGTGATATGCCAAAGCGGTCGGCCCGATAGTTAGGTATCACCCGGATCGATCGATCGCGACCGGTCGACCGATACATCATATCGATCGTGATACTCATCAAGTATGAGTAATTCATACTTGATTTTATACCCTAGACCTAGACTTAACCTTCTAGCTCCTTAATAAGCCTTGCGCCTTCAGGATCCCTCCGAGTCCGCGACTTGTTCATCCTTTGCGCTTTGCTTCCAAGAGCTTCCTTCGATTTCGTCATGTCTTGGGTTGCCAAATGCTTGGACTTTACGCCGCCAAGACTACAAGCTTGGACTTATGCTGCCAAGACTTTACTTTGGACTTCCTTTGCCAAGGTTCACTTTGGACTTTATCGCCAAGACTACAAGCTTGGTCTTATGCCAAGTCCATCCCTTGGACTTCCTTTGCCAAGATCATACTTGGACTTCCTTTTACCAAGTACTTCATCCTTGGATTTCCCTGTCACTTAAACACATTCGTAATTAGATCACAAGATATTGCCTAACTTAGATGATTAGCCAAACATCAAAACATATAAATGCTTGGAGCACCAACAATCTCCCCCTTTTTGATGTTTGACAATCATTTAAGTTAGGTCTTTAAAGATACACACATAATCATCTAACTTAAGCATTCCTTCTCCCCCTTTGACATACATCAAAAAGAGAAGGATTTCAAAAGATGAAAGAATTTAAAGGTGTTGGATCTTGGACTAAGACATAAGATAGCAATTAAGCTCCCCCTTAATCCAAGATATACTTTATATTGTGTAAAACAATAGTTGAAGCAAAGCATACTACAAATTCAAACAATTAAGTCCTAACTTTGCACCAATAATGGTTTTGGGGATGAAAAAGATATAGTTTATGAAAACTCCCCCTAAAACACTGTATTAATTAGCCCTAAAACTTGTTTATATGCAATTTTATCATACTATAGTGTTAGGACATCAAAGATACACCAAATATCAGAAAATGGAGCTTATTATCAGAAAACCCAGTGTATCAGTCGACTGGTATTTGAACTACTGATCGCTACTAAATCGAAATTTCAAACCTTTTCAAACCCATTTTCGTAAATGCGTAAAATTCCAAAAATCTCAAAAAATCACGAAATTTTGCGTACACATTTCCGAAATCATACTTTATTAAGGAAAAATAATTTGAAAAATATATGTTTTCTAGATTCCAAGATTGATACAAATTTGGAAACTTACAAAAGTTCTAAAGAATTTTCAACCTTTGTATCACTTTTATGATTCATTTGAAAACTGTTTTCCAAAATATAATGAACATAGTTTAAAATATATATGATTTGGAATTTCCAACCATGTTCTTAGAGCTATGTACTCATTACTTGAATACAAGCCTTCCCAATGGTTGATCCATAAGGTATTTATGTCTCTAGGTGTGTCATTGACTCATAGTAATGCATCATAACAAGCATGATGAGCCAACTACACCTTCCCTATCATCTCACATGGTTCTAAGTGTCTCAATACAAAAATCAAGGTTTCTTAAGGCTTTTTGTGAGATGTATCAAGGTATAAAGATAACATATAAACATGGGATCATGCAAACCTAGAATTTTACTCTACAAGGCACATACCAAGCTCTCTCCTTAAAGATGAAAATTCATTTTCGGGAAGAGCTTTGGTGAAGATATCGGCAAGATTGGACTTAGATTCTACATAATTAAGCTCAATGTCCCCTCTTGCCACATGATCTCTTATGAAGTGATGTTTCACTTCAATGTGCTTGGTCCTAGAGTGATGTACCGGATTTTTGGTCAAGTTGATGGTACTCACATTATCACAATAAACTTTAATGTTAGAGTAGTGTAGCTCATAGTCCACAAGAGTATGCTTCATCCAAAGTAATTGAGCTACACAACCACCCATAGCCACATATTTGGCTTCGGTGGTTGATAAAGCAATACAATGTTGCTTCCTACTACTCCAACTAACTAGGGAGGACCTAAGAAATTGGCATCCACCACTAGTACTTTTCCTATCCAATTTGCACCCGGCATAATCGGAATCGGTATAACCAAGTAATTCAAATGACCTAGTCCTAGGATACCAAAGTCCTACATTTAGGGTGCCTTTAATATACCTTAATATTCTTTTGACGGCTACCAAATGTGATTCTTTGGCACAAGATTGGTATCTTGCACACATACCTACCGCAAATAAAATGTCGGGTCTACTAGCGATTAGGTATAGTAGGCTACCAATCATACTCCTATAAAGTTTAAGATCAATTGATTTACCTTCATGATCACTATCTATTCTAGTACTAGTGGCCATAGGAGTGGTTACAATTTTGGCATTTTCCAAACCAAATTTCTTGATCATTTCATTTGCATATTTGGTTTGATAAATATGAATACCCTCATTGGTTTGTTTGACTTGTAAACCTAGGAAAAAGGTAAGCTCTCCAACCAAACTCATTTCAAATTCATTTTCCATATTTTTTATAAAGTCTTGAAGAAGATCATTATTTGTTGACCCAAAGATGATATCATCAACATATACTTGGGCTATGAATATATCTTTCAATGTTGACTTTATAAACAAAGTTTGATCTACTTGTCCTCTTCTAAAATCCTTAGAAATTAAGAATGATGACAATCTTTCATACCATGCCCTAGGAGCTTGTTTTAACCCATATAATGCTTTCCTAAGCTTGCATACATGATTTGGATAATCTATGTTCTCAAACCCGGGTGGTTGCTCCACATATACTTCCTCCTTAATAAGACCATTTAAGAATGCGGATTTAACATCCATTTGGTAAAGTTTAAATCCCATATAGGAAGCATATCCTAGGAGAATTCTAATAGATTCCTCAACTTGATTAAATCCCCTAGCAACCAACCTAGCCTTATTCCTAGTGATATTTCCTTGATCATCTAATTTATTCCTAAAGACCCATCTTGTAGTAATTATGGTGCTATCATTGGGTCTAGGTACTAATTCCCACACTTGACTTCTCTCAAATTGAGCCAATTCATCTTGCATTGCCAAAATCCAATCCGGATCATGTAATGCATCATTGATCGATTTGGGCTCAATTTGTGAGATAAGAGCAACTTGACTAGTAGGAGGTCTATGAAATGACCTAGTTCTTACTCCTTGAGATAGATCTCCTACTACTTGGTCAAGTGGATGATCTTGATGAATTCTTAGGTTTCTAGAAGGGGTTTCAATTTGATCATTATTATCTTCCACCCTTCTCTCATCATCGGAGTCTCCTCTTTCTCCCCCTTGATCATTACCCCTAATGGTCAAATTTTGAAGTTTTTGGGTAATGTCTTGATTATTGTCATTAATATCCTTATCAATGGAGGACTTTCTAGGGTAGGTACTAGTGGTTTCATCAAATTGAACATTTGAGGACTCCTCAATCCCTTGGGTTCTCTTATTATAGACTCTATACCCTCTACTTGTGGATGAGTATCCAACTAGGATTCCCTCATCCGCTTTAGATTCAAATTTCCCTAAGTTATCTTTGGTATTTAAGATATAAACTTTACACCCAAAGACTTTGAAATAGTGAATTGTGGGAATAGTTCCATTCCATAGTTCAAAAGGTGTTTTTCCTAAAAACCTATGGATTTGAACCCTATTTTGGATATAGCAATCGGTATTCACCGCTTCCGCCCACAAGTAGCTAGGAAGTGAATATGCATTAAGCATGGTCCTAGCGGCCTCTTGTAGGGCACGATTTCTCCTTTCCACCACCCCATTGTGTTGGGGTGTTCTTGGACAAGAGAACTCATGCTTGTACCCTTGTTCTAAACAAAATTATGAAAATTTTGAGTTCTCAAATTCACCACCATGATCACTACGGATCCGGTTGATTTTGAGACTCTTTTCATTTTCAACCCTTTTACTAAATCCTATGATTATTTCTAAGGTATCATCCTTATGTTTCATAAAATAGACCCAAGTATACCTAGAAAAATCATCTACTATAACCAAGCAATATTTATTACCATTTAAAGATGGAGTACTATGACAATCAAATAAGTCAAGATGCAATAACTCTAATGGTAAAGATGTGTTAGTTAGAGTTTTACCTTTGTGTGATGCCTTTGTTTGTTTTCCTTCTTGGCATGCATCACACAATTTGTTCTTGACATACTTGATCTTTGGTAGCCCTTTGACCAACTCCATCTTGGCTACCTTGGCTATGTTTTTCATGTTGATGTGCCCCAATCTTCTATGCCATAGCCAACATTCCTCTTCTTTTGCAACAAAACACTTAGTAGAAATGTTAGAAGCATATGAAAGATCAACATAATAGATATTTGACTTCCTATATCCAACTAACATGCAATCATTTAATTCCTTGTGTCTAATCATGCATTTAGAGGATTCAAAGGAAACATGATAGTTTACATAGTTGACTAACTCTCAATAGATTAAACTTCATATTTTCAACGAGCAAGACTTTGTGAATAATAATTTTGGGGTATACCTCAATTGTACCTCTACCTACTATATTGAGTTTTCAACTATTCCAAAAAGACACCGCTCCCTTCTTCACATATTTAATTGTGGAGAACTTGCTCACATCCTCGGTCATATATGTTGAGCAACCGCTATCCACAATCCACATACCTCGCTCTCCTACCTAAATCACATGAAAAACACAAGCTTTTGGTACCCAAACATTTGGACCGGTAACATTAAGTAAAAACTTCTTAGGTACCCAAGCTTTCTTAACCTTACCCTTAATAGTTGCTTTCCTATTTATTAATGAAATGTAAGCAACTTCTTTTTCTTTTGGCTTATACCCTAAACCGGCCTTGTTATAAACCGCTCTTTGTCTACTAAGAATCATATTAAGACACTTTGAGCCATTTGAAAATTTTTCTAAACATGCTTTTAATTCACTAACCTCATCCTTAAGTTTATCATTTTCTTCTTTAAGCATGCAAGAGTCAATATGTGAGGGTTTTTCATTTCTAATGGCTTTTAGTTCTACCTTTATGCTTTTAACCTTAGATTTTGACTTATCTAGAGCTTCTTTAAGATAGGCAATTGATTTATAAAGGAGCTTAACCTTAGGAGAGTTCATTACCTCATCGTCACTAGATGACGATTCATCGCTTGAGGAATCTTCTTGGCTTGCGGTGCTCGAATCATCTCCCAGGGCCATGAGTGCCACATGGCGTGTGATGTGGCAAAGCTCATCATCGGAGGAAGAATCTTCAATGCTTGGTGTGTCCCATGTGGTTTGAGCCACCATGGCCTCCTTCTTCTTCTTTTCCTTTTTGTCCTTCTTTTTCTTTTCTTTTTCCTCCTTCTTTTTTAGGTCCGGCAATTCGGCTTTATGTGCCTTCTTGTTGCAAGCATGGCAAATCACATTATTATTAAAACTTGAATTACCATTAAATTTACCTTTTGAGGAATGAGACCCCTTCCTTGCTTCTCTATTCTTGAACTCTCTTGACTTCCTATAAAGCTTCTTGACGAAATTTGCCATTTCACTAGATGAGTCTCCATCACTACTTGACTCATCCTCCGACTCGGATGATGATGATGCTTCTTTTCTTTCCTTCTTCTTCTTTTCTTTCTTGTCCTTCTTTTCAATGAATAGAGCTAAACCCTTTTCCTTAGAAAACATGTTAGTTTGCTCATGTAATTCAAACTCACAAAACAATTCATCAATTTTAATTTGAGATAAATCTCTAGTTACCTTAATTGCATCAACTATAGAGGTCCATAAAGAATTTCTAGGAAATGCTTGTAAAATATACCTTACCAAATCCCGATTGTCAACTCGCTCACCTATGATATGGAGTCCGTTAACAATTTCTTTGAACCTTCCATGCATTTGACTTACGGTTTCATGCATCTTCATTTGGAAGGCTTGAAGTTGTCCAATCAATAGGTCCTTCTTGGCCCTCTTTGATTCCTTGGAACCTTCATTTAGCTCAATGAGCTTTTCCCATAATTCCTTGGCGGATTCGAAAGGTCCCACCTTGTTAAGTTGCTCCATGGTAATCCCACATTGAATGGTGAGTACCGCTTTGCATTTGACTTCAAACTCCTATTCATTTCTCTTGTCCAATCCTTGCTCGAATAGGGTTTCCACGTTCATCCACAGTTCCTTGAAACCATCTACAACACTATGCCAAATTTCAATATTACTCATTAAATAGTATTTCATCCTACCTTTCCAATATGCGTGACTCCCATCGAAGAGTGGTGGCTTGGCGATGCTATATCCCTCTTGAAGAGCCATTGATGCCTTGGTTGATGGTGAGATCTTCCAAGCAATCCGGCTCGATACCACTTGTTAGGACCCTTGGAATAGCTAGAGGGGGGGTGATTAGCGTTTCTTCGATTCTACAAACAAGTTAGCGGAAGCAATACAAATACAAAAATGAATACGAATAAGAAATACGAAACCAATGCTAACACCCGATGTTACGTGGTTCGGAGATGACGCTCCTACTCCACGGCAATCCGTAAGGTGCATTAGTCCTAGCCAAGCTTCACTATCTTCTCCTTTGGATGAACCAAGGTGGAGAAACCTTTCTTACAATGATCTCCTCTTCTTTACAATGATGGATGATCAAGAACAAGAGAAGAGGAGGTTTTGAATCACTAAAACCACTTAGGAAGCTTGGTGAGCACGAGGATGTAGTTAGAATTAAGAGCACTAGCCTCACCAAGCATCCCATGGCCCCTTTTTATAAAAGAGGGGCTATTTTTCCCGTTGGGCGTCGATCAGTCGACTGATGCATGCCATCACGATCACGCCGGCCAACGACAAACGCGATCTCGCGGAGATTCATTGCAATCTCCAACGGCGGTGATCGATCGGTGATCCTCCATCGATCGTGATGGGGTGATCGATCGAGTGATCAAGGCAGCAATGAGTGAGACGCGTGCGTGGCGATATTTCCCTTGATCGGTCGATCGATTTCCTTGGCGATCGATCGATTACGATCGATCGATATGCCCAAAGCGGCCGATCGATAGTTAGGGTATCACCCAGATCAGTCGATCGCCTGACCAGTCGACTGATACATCGTATCAGTCGACTGATACTCATCAAGTATGAGTAATTCATACTTGATTTTATACCCTAGACCTAGACTTAACCTTCTAGCTCCTTAATAAGCCTTGCGCCTTCAGGATCCCTCTGAGTCCGCGACTTGTTCATCCTTTGCGCTTTGCTTCCAAGAGCTTCCTTCGGTTTCGTCATGTCTTGGGTTGCCAAATGCTTGGACTTTACGCCGCCAAGACTACAAGCTTGGACTTATGCTACCAAGACTTTACTTTGGACTTCCTTTGCCAAGGTTCACTTTGGACTTTATGCTGCCAAGACTACAAGCTTGGTCTTATGCCGCCAAGTCCATCCCTTGGACTTCCTTTGCCAAGATCATACTTGGACTTCCTTTTACCAAGTACTTCATCCTTGGATTTCCCTATCACTTAAACACATTCATAATTAGATCACAAGATATTGCCTAACTTAGATGATTAGGCAAACATCAAAACATATAAATGCTTGGAGCATTGTTGCACCAACAGAGGTCTCGGCCAAGAATGAGGGGAGGAAGAAGGAAGAAGGAAAAAATGAGGTTCGATTCTTCCTTCTCTTTTTAATCTACTCTTTAATACCTAAGAAGATGAACACTCTTCATCCTCTCATGGGGGAATGAACCAACTCCTCATCTTCCCATTTATATATTCTTTGTATATTCTTTATATATCCTAGCCAAGAATCATCCTATGGTCTAGTGGTATCAAGGCTATCTCACAATTAGGAGGTTCATGGTTCAAATCCTAGCTATAACGAACCATATTTTATTTTATTTTTATTTTATTTTTCGGGCATTACATCTTATGCCTTACATCTTATTTTCCATGCCTTGATTATCATATACCATGTCATGACATCATATTCATTTAAATCATATAAAATGTCATGATCATGCTTAGATTTGTTTTTATGTCATGTATGCTTAGGTTTATATTTATGTCATGACATCATGATTATTGGCAATGCTTATTTATGTTATCATTTATGCCATGATCATTCATGCATTGATTAAAATTGATTTAAGGACTATGGCATGACTTGAAGTCCCATGTATAAGGGAACCAAGTAGAGTTGCCTTAGAAAATGCATGAGGCCTTAGTTTAGGATGAGCAAAACTCACATCTCACATCACATTGACTTGTGTGGGTATTGATACACTCTAGAAACATGTGAGATGCTAGGAAATGAGTTAAGTTCAAGGTGCATAGTTTTTGCATCTAGATGAACTCAAACTCATCTTATACTATGGTGGATCATGGGGAAAGCTAATGTGCAAGTCATGTGCATTGAGCCCATTGATCATGATAGAATATAGGTTTTCAAAAATATTTTAAAATCATTTTAGAAAAATTTGGTAAAATCTATCTTTTGATAGCAATCACCATTGATAGAGTTGATACAAAGTAGGGTAAAAACATTGAAATTTTCAATGGTTTTGAACTTTGTGTCAATCTCCTATTTTTATGGGTATTTTATTTTTCAAATATTTTTCACTCATAATGATTTTTATAAGTAGTATATGTATGAATTTTTAAGATTTTTAATATATATAATTTTTACTTATGATTTTTGTAATTTCGGTTTCTGAAATTGAATTTCTGCATTTGCAGAAATCAGTCGACTGCCACTTATGGCAGTCCACTGGTGATTATAAGAGTCGACAGCCAACGCTAATTTCGGGTAAACAAAGGATGTTTAGCCCATATTTTAGCTATGTTAGGCTACCCTAACTGCTCATAACCCTAGGATATGCTTTGAAAAACATTATAAAGGGTGAAAATCCATTGGATATGGATTAGGAGAGTTGTTTGGGTGTGTATAAAGTTTAAGGTGTGTGAAAGTTCAAGGTTGAACTTTTAACCCTAATTTTGATGGTTTAGAGTTTCTATAGGCTTAGGGACTCTCCAAGGTCATTGTGGGTGCAATGGTCAAGGGGGAGCAAGCCTTTAGGGGGAGGCTATCTATCATGGGATGATCGGTGTGTTCTTCCTCATGAGGGGGAGAATTTAGGGAATGAGAGAGTTTGAAGGATTGCCTCTCTTTAGTGATCTGGGACTTATCACTAGGAAGAGTGAAGGCATTCTAGATGTTTTTGGACCAAGGGGGAGATTGTAAGATCTCGTTGGGATATGAGACATTGACACCCTTGGGGAGAGCCTTTTTGATGTATGTCAAAAAGCGATAGAATTAAAAGAATTTTGAGATTCCCAATTTGGACAATTGGGAGGATTGGATTGAGTTAGTGTTCTAACTCAAAGGTATTGGTTTTTGTCAAACATTAAAAAGGGGGAGATTGTTGGTGCAATCGACCCAAGACATGATTGACCAGACTCGAGTTTGACTCGAGTAGTGGTTGATGTTAGTGTTTTGATGCTTGACATTGATGTTTGACAATGAGTTGACCATTATTTGACAATGGGTTGACTATATGGTTGACATATGATGGAGAAGTTTAAGTGGGACACTTGACAATGGAAAGTCTAAGTCTTGTGTACTTGGCATGGAAAGTCCAAGTCTTGGGTACTTGGCATAGAAAGTCCAAGCATGGGTCTTGGAAATTGGAAAGTCTAACATGGGTTGACATGAAAAGTCCAAGCATGGGTCTTGGCAAGGGAAAGTCCAAGCATGAGTCTCGGCAAATGGAAAGTCCAACATGGGTTGGCAAGGGAATTCCAAGGGTTGATATTGGCGGCGGAAAGGCCAAGCATGAGTCTTGGCAGTATAAGTCCAATGGTTTGGTGGTATAAAGTCCAAGCGTGTGTCTTGGCAGCGTAAGCCCAAATGTGCCTTGGCGGTATAGACCAGCTTAGCATGACAATAGCTGATGGAAGCACCTGAAGGCTAGCGTATGGATGAACAAGTCATGAATGACTTGGACGGATCCGATAGGCGTGAGGCTGACGGAGGTGGCTAGAAGGTTTAGGTGTAGGCTAAGGGTGGTCTATCGAGTATGAGGGTATCATACTTGGGGTTAAATCTCATGGTTGAGGTTATCTGTCGACTAGGGCTTTGGACCAGTCGATTGATCAATTGTTTTGACACATGGCAGCTGAGTAGACTTGTAGCACTCGACTGGGATTATGACCAGTTGACTATCGTGAGTTGACTAGGGTTCGATTGTGATAAAATTCCTTCGTAATCGACTGCCAACATTGGGGAGTCGACTTATGGCTTGAGTAGTCGATTGCCATGGAGTGGCAGTCGACTGATGGTGAGGGAATGCCATAGACGCGAAGTAGGCTTGACCAATGACTCGACTTCTTGTGCATCAGTCGACTGATGGGTGTGATTAGTCGACTGATGGTCTATTCGTTGGAATTTATCCAGCATGGATCGAGTCTTTGTGAGACAACGGCTACCGGAGCAGTCGATTGATGGTCGCGATCAGTCGACTGCTAGGCGGAATCCAGCCTGAGTTGCAACTTTAAAAGGAGCTCGTGGAGGAGGATTTTGGTATGGTTCTTTGAGGTGATTTGGAGAGATTTGCTGCTGCAATCTAGATCTTCAAGGCTACTCTCAAGCAACCAAAAGCAAGCATTCAAGTTCACATTTTGTAAAGTTCTCTTTACTTGTATTTGTGTAGTTTACTTATATTTTCTTGTATTCATTATATTACTTTTTGTAATCACTTGTACGAGGTTTCTCCACCTCTGACTTGTTGAGAAGGAGTGTTTTTTATTATTAGTGGTGTTTAACATCGCTAGGGCTCATTCGAGCCCAACTCGTGGAGTAGGAACCCTAAGGTTCCGAACCACATTATATTGCCATGTATTGTGTGCTTGTGTTGTGTATTTTGTTTTAGTTATTGCTATTCTATATTCCGCTGCACTAATAACGATTGTAGACAAGCACGATCAAATTCTGTCACGAAATCAAAGATGCGCCATTCACCCCCCTGTAGCGACATCCAATTCCTAATACGATCCCCAACAAGTGGTATCAGAGCGAGGCCTCTCTTCATGGTTTAACAACTATGGGAGCATGCTAGGGGAAAGAAAATGGAGTTTGAAGAAAAATTGGGATGGGATAGCAATACTCTGTTTCCATATGCATTCCATGGACAAGAAGGCTTCAATCAATGGAAGACAATGATTGAAGAATTCATAATGATGAGCGACTTCAAAGATTGGGCCATCTTGATGGAAGGATTCGAATATTCAAGAGGGTCGAAGGGAGGATTCCTCAAGATGAAGAAGTGAACCGAGGAACAACTCCAAGAATTCAAAAAAAAATTAAAAAGGTAATAAAATTCTTGGTTGATTTAATTCCTAATGATATTTTGTGTAGTTTAGGTGATTAAATGGATGCCAAGGAGATATGAAGCAAGTTGGCAAAATTCCATGAGGAGCCTCACTCGGTCCAAGAAAATAAGGTAGAAGAGGAGTTTTCATCCTCTCAAGCTCAAGAAGAATGTGGATCATCATTTCAAGAGCTTGAGGATTTAGAGGTTGAAAGGAAATAAACATCCGAATTGGAAGATGTGGAAGAAGTAGAGGAAGCCTCCACCTCTAATATTGAGGAGGAAGAGAGGCAATCTTCTATCCCGGAGCAAAATCAAGAGGATGCCTCTACTTCCGGAAGAGAAATCCAACCAAGAAGCTTCCACCACCGACTTAGGTAACTCAAGCATTTCAATTAAAAATAAAAATCATATTGTATGCTTTGAGTGTAGAGAATATGAGCACTATAAGAGCAAGTGTCCTAAGAAGGTTAAGAAGTCTCAATCGGTGCCAAAGACCAAGGATGTCGGTATCACCACTAGGAAGAGCAAGGAGTATGTGGTGTGCTTCAAATGCCATCAAAAGGGACATTATAGAAGTCAATACCCTAAGGAAAGACAAGCCTCCAAGGTCCAAGAAGGAGCATCACATGTAGGGGGAGCTTCTAAAGCAAACCCTAAGGTATATTCTATTAATGCACCTTCAAGTTTTAAGGTTAAAAAGAATTCTAGGGATAATTTTAATTCACTTTCTATTCATCATGATATAAAGCATGCTAAAAACAAATATTTTTGTTTACGTGCTAAAAGTTATAATTTTGGTCTAAGGACAAACCTAGAACCAATAACTCTAAACTTATTCTATCTAGGGAAAGTATTAGAAAGGTAGACGATCATCTAGGCATTAATCCTAAGAACCATAGACATATGCCTAAGAATAAAAACCATTCCCAAAATATCGATGAACAATCAAAATTGGGAAAATTAGAATTAGAAAACCAAGCCTTGAGGTCAAGGCTTGAAAAATTCGAAAATACCCTAGCAAAAATGACAAACTCATTTAAGAGGTATAGTGGTCAAAACTTAGGGTCTAGAAAACAAGAACTATCAAAAGGCAAGAAAGGTTTGGATCACAAACCTAAGCCCAAGAAGATCTACCACAATGTTCCATTTGATTATGGAACTCAATCTAGGTCTAGGAAAACCAAGGTTACTAGGGAGGCTATCCCTAAGGCTAACCATGGTGTGTGCCTAGTGGCTAAGGTTTCAAGGAAACCTAGGGAAGCCACAAAGAAGGTTACAAGGGGAGGTACCCCTAGAGTTAACCTAGGTAAGACCACAATGACCAAGGCTTCTAAGCCTATGAGGGTCATTAGGAGGGTATCTAGGGAAGTTATCCCTAGTGAATACCTTGTTAACCCAAGGAGCTCCAATAGGTATTGGGTTCCTAGGAGGCTTATGAATTCTACTTCTAAGCCGAAAGGCAAGAAGAAGAAGAAACAAGATGGAACTAAGGTGGTGGGAGGATCTCAGGGAACGTACTTCGCTTGCAAGCAGGATGGACATTGGAAGAAGGACTGTCCCAATTCGAAGCAAGAACAAAGGTATATCCTTTGGTCTAGTCGTTGAAACATGGTTAGCGGTATTATCTACCAGCACCTGGTGTGTAGATACGGGAGCCACTGATCATGTCTGCAATACTTTGCAGGGGTTCCAGGAAACCCGACGACTAGCTAAAGGGGAGATTATCATTTACTTGGGCAATGCCCTAAAGTTGGCAGCTATTGCAGTGGGAGACGTTTTATTTATCTTTTGAGAAAAATAAAACTTTGGTTCTGGAAAATTCCCTTTATGTACCTTTATTTAGAAAGAATTTAGTTTCAGTTTCTAAATTGTTTATGGATGGATATTCTATTTCTTTTAATGACAGAGTTGTTATAAAAAGGAATAGGGAGAATATCTGTTCAGGTACATTGATAGGAAATTTATACACACTTGAACCAAAACTGTTGGTGCAGTAGACACCTAAGTCGAACCTGAGTTTTGATTATAGCAAATGATACAAAGTTAAGCTCATGTCGTTATCTCACGAGCTGAATCGAGTGTGCAAAAAATTGCTATAGCTGGAGCTGAAGGCTAGCGACACTCGGAGGATGCCACGGTGGTTGGGCGACACTCAAGTGACTTCAGAGGGAGCCGAAGGAATCGAGTGGAAGGCCGGAAGCAAAAGCAACACAGTAAGTATCGAGGTAAGCTCGTGTGTGCGAGCGTAAGTAAGGTCGTATCCTCTTTACGGGGATAATCTTAAGCGTAGATCCGACCAAAGACATCCTATAGGTGGTCTAGGTCGAGATCGGATGGTCGGAGGCCGTCAAAATAATGTTTTTGTTAAGCTAACTTTGCCTTGCAGCTAGCATCAGTCGACTGCCAGCTTGGAGGACTCGACTGCCGTCCAACAGTCGACTGTCGGAGGTTAGCATTCGACTGATGCTACCATCAGTCGACTGATGATGGCCATCAGTCGACTGATGGTCAAGGATCAGCCTCGAGGAGTCAAGCCTTATCACCATTTTTCAAGGAGCCATGTGCCAAAACTCTATTGGGTGAAGTTCCTCTCGAAAAGGGGCTCAAAGGCTATAAAAGGAGGGCCAATCCTAGGGTTTCTTCATCAATTCTAAGCTTCCAAAAGTCTCCGCCAAGCTGTAACTTTCCGACAACGAAGTGCTTCCTCTCCGACGTCTAGGTCTTGATTGCTTTCTTTTTGTAACGTCGGTTTAATCTTTTATTTCAGTTCATTACTGCAATTTCTCGGAGCTTTTATCGTAACGAGGAGAGGGGGAGTGTCCCTCTACCTCAAGCTTTGTTTTTATTTGTATCGATCAACTCCTACCTCTAACGAGGAGGAGTTCTTTAGTGTTTTTGCCCTCCGTACGTGGTCAAGGACCACTAGGGCCTTGGAGTAGTAGCCGAAGGCTACGAACCAAGTAAAAAATCCATTTGTCTCCTTTATTTATTGCTTATCTTTCCGCTGCGTTTAATTATCTACTCGGGTTTTAACGAACAAATTCAAAAAAAGTTTTATCGCTATTCACCCCCCCTCTAGCGATCCGATCAATCCAACAATTGGTATCAGAGCCGAGGGCGCTTAGATTTGGTGAAACCACCAATCTAGCATTTTTTTTTCAGATTTGTTTTTCGTTCGTTTAAATTTTTCTCCCGCACTACTAATCCAAGACAAAGTCTTGGTACTCTTCGTTTGGTTTTGTTTTGCAAGTATTCGCTTTGGGAGTAGCCGACGGTAAAACAGGCATAACTTTTCGTACAAGTTGACCCACGAAATGGTCTACCTACCAAAATGAAGCTCTCGGAGAGATCTACACTTGGATTATGACCAATGGACAAAACGACAAGTCGAAGCTGACGCTAAGGCAACTCAAATTCTCCAATGCGGCTTGTCCAAGGAGGAGCTAAATCGCATCGGCCCCTTCATAAGCGCAAAGGACCTTTGGACAAAGCTAGTGGAGCTACACGAAGGGACCGATGAAGGCAAGGTATGTAAGCGTGATCTTTTATTTAATAAACTATATAATCTAAAAATACAGGAACACGAGTCCGCGACGCAACTTCATGCCCGCGTCCAAGACATAGTCAACAATCTACACGTGATCGGGCAAAAGGTCGAAAACCGTGACCTTATAAGGTATGTCCTAAACTCCTTTCCGAGGACTACCTTGTGGGCATCCATGGTCGATGCCTACAAGGTCTCCAAGGATCTTTCGAAACTTAGGTTAGATGAACTATTTTATGATTTTGAACTTCATGAGCAGTCTAACTCAGAACCCGAGAAGGGTATAGCACTTCTTGCAGGTTCAAGGAAGAAAACCGCAAGCAAGCCACCCCCGAAGGAAGAAGAGGATGAGTCCGATTCGGAGGTCGACCCAGAAATGGAGGCCGAACTAGTCAACCTAGTTCGGAGGATAGTCAAGGGCCGAAAGTGAACCATCACTCGACCCAACGAAGGTAAGCCTAAAAGTTCTAATATTAGGTGTTACGATTACAACAGGTTTGGACACATCAAGTCCGAATTCCCAAAGCTCAAAAGCAAAGCACCAAAATACAAAAAGGCACTCAATGCTACATGGGAAGAAGCGTCCGAGGAAGAAGATGATGATCGAGTCCTCATGGATAAACCGGTTGAATCGGAGACGGAGTTGGAACCGGAACACGAATCGGAAACCGAAGACGAGTCAGACTGAGAAGCGCTATTCAAGACAAGCCACGGATACGCATCCGGTTCAAAAGATACACTCAAGGTAAGTCGATCTCTAATTAGTACGCTTTATAGTGCAATTAAATTCTTAACTAGGAAATTAGCTAAGTCCGAGTCTATGGTCGAGACCCTGGTTGAGGAAGTAAAACTCCTCAAACACGAGGTCTCCCTAACCTCTTCGACTAGTCGAGTTCGAGAGGAGGACTCAACTCGGGTTGAAAAGCTCGAAGTTGAGAACTCACTCTAGAAGAGTCAAGTCGAAGATCTTAGGAATACATTGGAAAGGTTTACTTTGGGATCCAAAGGACTTGACCTCCTACTTGGATCGAAAGGGCCGTGTACAACAAGGTCAGGCTAGGGTTTAGCTCAAATACGACCAACAAGTCATATATGTCGATTGTAAGTCGACATAAAAAACATGTCCAAGCATGGGTCCCTAAGACCGCCTTAATTTCAAACTTAGGATCGAACCAGTACTGGGTTCCCAAGGACCAAATCCACTATGTGGAGAGATCGAATCGATTCAACGGTCCAGGGGGAGCTAGTACGAAACTTGTTTGTGTTTTAACCCAGAAATTGCATGCTTAGGTTTTTATTTAGTTTGATTTTCCTTTTTAGAATGGTTAGATAGGACTATAACTCGTCAATACTTGATAATATAGTACCAGGATGCGGCAAGATGATAGTACACTAGGAAAGCGAAGTCTTGTGTATTCGGGCTAGATAAGGCGTATCTAGTTCGATGCACTTGACCGAGCGGAACTAGCTAAAGCTACCTCACCGTATCCTAGACTAGTTAGACTAGGAAGTGGTCTTAGGTAAGTCAAGTCTCTATTTTCTTGAAAATGACTTTGTCTAAGGAAGTGGTCATTGTTCCGATCAAAGAAGGCCTCTGTGCCTCGCCACGACCTGGAAGCCATGATCTTGAAAAGGTGACTTGATAAGCCTAAGGTCAAATCCGAATCTAACGCAAGGTTGACAAGTGTTTAAGTCATTAAATTTAAATCAAGTAAAATTGGAAGTCATCTCACAAGAACATATAGGGTTAACGTGTTTGATCATGTAGACATGGGTGAGATGATTTAGGTTAATAATTTTCAACCAATCTTTAATAAATCAATATCGATCCAACTACCTTGCGTGTAGGATCAATGGATGTTAGACGGTGGTTCTCGAGCACATGGCCAGGGGATCAGCTCAAATTTTCGAAGCTTTGATTCAAACGACAAGGATCGGTAGCCTTCGGAAATAACGACAAGCTCAAAATCATCGGATCAGGTGATATTGAGCTTAACTCAAATTTTGTTATTCAAAATGTTTTATTAGTAGAAAATTTTCAATATAATTTACTTAGTGTAAGCCAATTGTGTGATAATAACTATAAGGTCATATTTCTAGAAAATGAATGCGTAATTAATACAAATGAAACTTCTAAAACAATTCTTAAGGGAACTAGAAATAACAATATTTACACTATTAACTTAACTAACTCCTCAACTAAGTGTCTTATGACACGGAAAGAGGAATCATGGTTGTGGCACCGACGACTCGGTCACTCACACCCAAGACACATCCACAAGATAAGTCAGAGTGACTTAGTCAGAGGGTTGCCTAACCTCAATAACTTGGATAATAAAATATGTAATGCTTGTCAACAAGGTAAACAATCTAGGACACAACATCAACTAACTAATCAGAGCAGACCAAAAGTGTACTTGAGCTCCTACATATGGATCTATTTGATTCACATGGAGCTAAGTCACTTAATGGAAGTAAGTTCTGCTTAGTCATAATTGATGACTATTCTAGATTTACTTGGGTTAGGTTCATCAAACACAAAAGTGATACCCTACATCAATTAATCAATCTATTTAAATTAATATAAAATCAACAAAGCATTAAAATCAAATGACTTAATGCTGATCATGGTGGTGAATTCGAGAACCATAGGTTTCTGAGTGCAGTAACCTAAATGGATACCACCATGAGTTCTCTTGCCCTAGAACTCCACAATAAAATGGCCTAGTAGAATGCAAAAATAGAACCCTACAAGAAGCCGCTAGGACAATGTTAAACGAGTATAACCTACCCGATAGGTTTTGGGCGGAAGCCAGTGAGTACATGTCCAAAATAGAATCCTTATGGTAAAGAGGCACCTTAAGACCTCATACGAGATTTATCACGATAAAATACCTAACATCAAGTACTTTAGGGTATTTGGATGTAAGGTACATATCCTAAATACTAAGGATTACCTAGGGAAATTTACATCCAAAAGCACGACCGGAATCTTTCTAGGATACTCGACTACAAGTAGAGCTTATAGAGTATATAACCATGACACCCTTAGAGTCGAAGAGACTATCAATGTAGTATTTGATGAAGGACATGAACCAACAAAACCCCCGGCAAATCCAATTAGCAAGCTGATTCATACTTGACCTAACTCTGATCCGGAGATCAGGTCTAGTGTTAATCCTAATCTAAGTCAACCAAGTCACTCTATCGACCAAGTGATAGATGACTCTAACCAAACTATAACTCAAACGAGTCATCCTATTGATCAAGTTGTAGACTCACCCAAATCCAACTAGGACTCAAACGAATCATCCTATCGACCAAGTGATAGGTGATCCAAGTCTAGGAGTTCGAACTAGAGCCTCATACAGAAACCTTAATCAAATCTCCTTAATTTCCAAAATTGAACCCAAGACTATTGACCAAGCTCTTCTTGATCCCGATTGGATTATTGCAATGCAAGAAGAGTTGGCTCAATTCACTAGGAACGAAGTATGGGAATTAGTACCACCACCTAAAGATAAAACAATCATTGGAACAAGGTGGGTGTTTAGAAATAAACTTGATGATAAAGGTGAAGTGGTTAGAAATAAAGCTAGACTAGTCGCTAAAGGGTTTAGTCAAGTCGAAGGTTTAGATTACGACGAGACCTATGCCCCAGTAGCTAGATTAGAGTCCATTCGAATGCTATTAGCGTATGCAGCACATTGAGGATTTAAGTTGTTTCAAATGGATGTGAAATCTGCGTTCTTAAATGGATACATTAAAGAAGAAGTTTATGTTAGTCAACCCCCCGGTTTCGAAAGTTTAGACAAACCCGACCATGTCCTTAGGTTAAAGAAAGATCTCTATGGACTTAAACAAGCTCCTTGAGCTTGGTACGAGAGACTTTCGATTTATCTTAATTCCAAAGGTTTTAACCAAGATGTAGTTGACCCAACTCTTTTTGTAAAAACTTTAGGAAAAGACATATTCATAGCCCAAATCTACGTGGATGATATTATTTTCGGAACCACCAACTCAATCCTACTAAATGAGTTCATTTCACTTATGGAAAGTGAATTTGAAATGAATTTAGTAGGCGAGTTAAGTTTCTTCTTATGTCTACAAATTAAACAAACTAAAGATGGAATATACGTACATCAATGCAAATATACGAGAATTAATCAAAGCGCTTTGGAATGCAAGACGCTAAAATTATTAATACCCCAATGGAAACTAATGTGAATATAGAAGAAGATTTAATCGGAAACTCAATTGATTTAAAATACTATAGGAGCATAATAGAGTCTCCTTTACTTAAGCTGAGCCGACGATATCCTATTTGCGAAGTATGTGCGCAAGGTTCCAAACACAAGGAGTCTCACCTAACTCTAGTCAAGCGTATCCTTAGATATCTAAAGGGTACACTTAATGTCGATATTTGGTACCCTAGATCTACCGAGTTGAACTAATCGGCTACTCGATTCGGACTATGCCGTAGTAAGCTCGATAGAAAGAGTACGAGTGGTTGTTGTCAACTTCTCTACCGAGTCTAGTAATTTGCGATGCAACACCTGTTGCCTTATCTACCATCGGGCCGAATACATCGCGATGGGTGAGTGTGTCACTCGGCTTCTTTGGATGAAGCACACTCTCCTGACTTTAAGTTAGACTTTACAAATACTAAACTTCACGTAGATAACATTAGTTCAATTAATCTTACTAAGAATCCGATATGTCACTCTAGGACCAAACATATAGAGGTCAAACACCATTTCATTCGAGAACATGTGGCCAACGGAGCCATACAACTCGAATACGCCGAATTAAAGTCTAACTTGGCAGACCTATTTACTAAACCCCTACCCGAAGCCGAATTTAGTCTGTTAAGACGAAAATTAGGCATGTGTGTAGTAGAATAGGACTTTGCAAATTATATTACTACTATTTCTTACTTTTCATTTTTCATGGAACTAGTATAGGACATACCTTAGATATCATGTACCTATAGATTTAAGGAGCCAATCAATACATCTCACGACACATAGGACTAATGTGTTTGTGTACTTAGCCACGTAGATGGGCGTGAGATGTTAGGACTTTACTCCTGGTTCCAGATGTAGAGCTAGTGCATCGCCATGAACCACGGAGTATAATCATACATACTAACCGACTCTGACCAGGACTGGTTGATCTTTCATATCAATCAAGCCAAATATGAGTCGAACATTTTATAGATGAGCTTATTTTCAGTATATTATTTTCAAAATAATGTGGAACATGCTTGGACTTTAAAATTAATACTTATTTTCCACACACCCTTCCACTTTTCGATATATGGCAAAAGGGGGAGAAAAAGGCCAAAGTTAAGGGATCAAAAATTTTCATGGCCAAAAGTTAATTAAATGTTTACTTAACATTAAGTTTTAAAAAATTACTTAAAAGGAAGTAAAGGCCAAGTTAAGAGAATTCTTAACTTAAACTTATTATTATTATTATTATTTTAAAAAACACTATGGCCAAATGCTAATGCTTTACTTAAGAAAGGGAGAGAAAGGGGCAAGTTAGGAAGTCTTCTTAACTTAAATGTTTTACTAAGGCCAACTTTAAGTAATGTTAATTACTTAAACTCTTCCTAAATAGCAATTCTCAAGGGGGAGGACTAAGATCTTCTTTCAAGACTCACCCTCGGTCAAGGGGGAGGTTTCCTCAAGGGGGAGTACTTGATGAAAATTCTTACTATTCCAACTTAATCTTTATTTTTGTTTTTCATGCACATTATTATTCTTCATGCATGCTATTTTTATTCTTCATACATGCTATTTTTATTCTTCATGCATGTTATGTTCTTAACTTTGTATGTGAGTTTGCCATAAATCAAAAAGGGGGAGATTGTTGGTGCAGTAGGCACCTAAGTCGAACCTGAGTTTTGATTATAGCAAACGATACAAAGTTAAGCTCATGTCGTTATCTCACAAGCTGAATCGAGTGTGCAGAAAATTGCTATAGCTAGAGCTGAAGGCCGACACGGAGGATGCCGCGGTGGTCGGGCGACACTCGAGTGACTTCGGAGGGAGCCGAAGGAATCGAGTGGAAGGCCGAAAGCAAAAGCAACACAGTAAGTATCAAGGTAAGCTCGTGTGTGTGAGCGTAAGTAAGGTCGTATCCTCTTTAAGGAGATAATCTTAAGCGTAGATCCGACCAACGACATCCTATAGGTGGTCTAGGTCGAGATCGGATGGTCGGAGGCCGTCAAAATAATGTTTTTGTTAAGCTAACTTTGCCTTGCAGTTAGCATCAGTCGACTTCCAGCTTAGAGGACTCAGTGCCCGTCAACGATCGTATGTCAGCGATCGCATTCGTGATGCTACCATCGGTTGGTGATGATAGCCATCGATGATGGTCAAGGATCAACCTCGAGTCAAGCCTTATCACCATTTTTCAAGGAGCCATGTGCCAAAACTCTATTGGGTGAAGTTCCTCTCGAAAAGGGGCTCAAAGGCTATAAAAGGAGGGCCAATCCTAGGGTTTCTTCATCAATTCTAAGCTTCCAAAAGTCTCCGCCAAGCTGTAACTTTCCGACAAGGAAGTGGTTCCTCTCCGACGTCTAGGTCTTGATTGATTTTTTTTTGTAGCATCGGTTTAATCTTTTATTTCAGTTCATTACTGCAATTTCTCGGAGTTTTTATCGTAATGAGGAGAGGGGGAGTGTCCCTCTACCTCAAGCTTTGTTTTTATTTGTATCGATCAACTCCTACCTCTAACGAGGAGGAGTTCTTTAGTATTTTTGCCCTCCGTACGTGGTCAAGGACCACTAGGGCCTTGGAGTAGTAGCTGAAGGCTACGAACCAAGTAAAAAATCCATTTGTCTCCTTTATTTATTGCTTATCTTTCCGCTGCGTTTAATTATCTACTCGGGTTTTAACGAACGAATTCGAAAAAAGTTTTATCGCTATTCACCCCCCCTCTAGCGATCCGATCGATCCAACAAAAACCTCCCACGATGCAAATAGAAGTTAATAACTCATCTTATAATTCCAATAAGAGAAAAGAACCTTCGAAGATGAACCAAACATATCTTTGGCATCTTAGGCTTTGTCACATTAACCTAAGCAGAATTCAAAGGTTGATAGCTGATGGACCTTTGGGTTCATTAGTGGTGGAGGATCTCCCAACCTGTGAATCTTGCTTGGAGGGTAAGATGACCAAGAGGTCTTTTAAGGCCAAGGGGTATAGATCTAATGATGTGTTGGAATTGGTTCATTCTGATTTGTATGGTCCTATGTCTATCCAGGCAAGAGGTAGTCTTGAATATTTCTTCTTTTTCATAGATGATTATTCAAGATATGGATGACACTACGATCTGATCGTGGTAGTGAGTACCTCTTGGGATAGTTTAGGAATTACTTATCAGAGGCTGGGATTCAATCCCAATTGTCTGGCACACCCCAGCAGAACGGTGTAGCAGAGCGAAGGAATAGGACTCTTATGGAGATGGTTAGATCAATAATGAGTTATTCTGAGTTGCCAGATTCGTTCTGGGGATATGCTCTAGATACGACAATGTACATTCTGAACTTGGTTCCATCTAAATCAGTGCCTTATACTCCCACAGAGTTGTGGACATGGCGAAAGCCTAGTCTAAGACATATTCGGATATGGGGAGTCCAGCACATGTGCTGAAGGCAGATGCTGGTAAGTTGGAACCTCGTACAGAAGTACGCATGTTCATTGGCTATCCTAGAGGAATAAAGGGTGGTTTGTTTTATAGTCCTAGAGATCAGAGGGTGATCGTTAGCATGAACGCCATATTTCTAGAGGAAGACTATGTGATGAGCCACAAGCCCAAGAGTAAAATTGTTCTAGAGGAATTAAAAGGGGAAGTCACTTCTTTAGTACCACCGGTACAAGAGGGTATACCACATGTCACTGCACCGCGTGTCACAGAGGATACACAAGTGATACCTCGTCGTAGTGGGAGGGTTGTGAGACAGCCTGATAGATTCATGTTCTTAGGAGAAACTTCTAATTTGGTCCCTGGTGAACATGAACCTGATTCCTAGACTTATGATGAGGCAATCCAAGATAAAGATACAGTATCTTAGCAAAGAGCATCTTGTATGTAAGCTTAATCGGTCCATTTATGGATTGAAGCAAGCTTCGAGGTCTTGGAACATCCGCTTTGATGAGGTAATCCAGTCTTATGGATTTATTCAAAGTCCGGATGAGTCTTGTGTATACAAGAGATGTGATGGAAATGTAGTGGTATTTCTTGTACTATACGTAGATGACATTTTGTTGATTGGCAACAATAACAAGGTGTTATCGGATGTAAGGGTATGGTTGTCCAAACAGTTTGATATGAAGGACTTGGGAGAGGTGGGACACATCCTTGGGATCAAGGTTATAAGGGATCGCAGGAAAAGGATGTTGTGCTTATCCCAAGCTTCATACATAGACACGATTATGGAGTGTTTTAGCATGCAGAACTACAAGAAGGGTTTTCTACCTTTTAGGCATGGAGTTCCTTTATCTAAGGAGATGTGTCCTAGATCATCTGAGGAGATAGAGGAGATGAAGGCGGTTCCTTATGCTTCGATAGTAGGAAGCCTCATATATGCGATGCTATGTATGAGACCAGATATCTGCTATGTCGTGGGCATGGTTAGTAGATATCAGAGTAATCCAGGACAGGGACATTGGACTGCGGTAAAGCATATATTGAAGTGCCTGAGAAGGACTAGGGGTTTTATGCTAGTTTACTAGGCAGACCAATTACTCTCCGTGGGTTACACGATTCGACTTCAATCGATAGGGATAACAGTAAGTCTACCTTAGGTTTTATGTTTACTTTGGGAGGTGGAGCCATTGTATGGAGGAGTGTCAAAGGGAAATGAGTGGCGGACTCCACCATTGAAGCTGATTATGTGGCAGCCTCTGAGGCAGGCAAAGAAGCTGTGTGGCTCAGGAACTTCCTGAAGGACTTGGATGTGATTTTTGGTTTGCCCAGAACTATCACAATTTATTGTGATAATAATGGTGTAGTTGCAAACTTGAAGGAAACACGAGCTCATAAGGCAAGTAAACACATAGAGCGCAAGTACTACCTGATATGAGAAATCGTAAAGGAGGTAGAAGTTACTATCGCCTAGATTGCATCAGAGGATGACCTGGTAGACCCTTTTCACTAAGGCCCTTCTAGCGAGAGCTTTGATAGGCATGTGGAGGGAAGGGGAATCAGATGTATGACATTATGAGGACAGCATAGTCTTTTAGTATAAGTGGGAGATTGTAGGGATGTATACTGAAAAGTCTATCTTTTGCATGAACATCTTTTTTTTTTAAATAAGAATCAGATGATCATTGTTTGCATTTTTTAGTTATGCAATATTGTCTAATACATTACATTGTAGATAACATGGTGTGTGGTGTCACACGGGAGATCATGTTTTCGGTTCCTTGTAAAGTATAAGTAAAAGTTCACAACCGAGATGGCTTTGGACAAACCATCAGAATGGTTGTAGCGTGATTTGGTATTGGTTTGTCTTAACCATAGAATCACACTAGTGCACTTTGTGTGTATTGAGCAGAGGTGATTCGATTTATTGCTGACTACATAATCGAATCGGACCTCAGATATTATTTAGTACATGCTCTTAATCCCGATATAATAACGAGCACATATACTTAGTATTCATCTCTTTGATTTACCAATGGGCGAGATTTATAGATTAAATCGATAGGCTCGGTAAGTTGGAAGATGATATTATTTATATGGTGTTCCGTTGATTATAGGAGGAAACCGTGTCCTATATATTAGGATGATGATGTCCCCTTGAGGAGCTCATAAGGTTCATCATGTAAACCCTGCAGGGGGACTTGGTCTGGCATGATGAAAAGGTTGAGTGGTACTACTCATGAAGTTAGATGTTGATTAATTAATGGTCAGTAAATTAATTAATTGACGGACATTCGAGATCTTAAACACGGGGAGAAAATGTACAAATAATATATGGAGCCCATATTAACTTATGGGAGTTGGTGAGGTAGATCAATGATAATCCTCTAGTAGAATGGATAATCATTAGTGGATCGGACTTTATGTGGGCTTGATCCATGGGTGGCTAAGATCCAACTCCTCCTCATGGTCCCTATTGTAGCCTATTAACACCTCATGAAGCTTAGATCTAATGGATAGAAACAAAACTCTAGATCCAAAGGTAGAGATTAAATCTCTAAGATCCGACGGTTGAGATTAAATCTCTAGATCCGACGGTTGAGATTAAATTACTAGAACCAATGGTAGAGATTAAACCAAGGCTTATCCCTAACTCTATAAAAGGGTGGACTAGGGGTGGGCGGCAAACACAATGGAGAGGAAAGGGGCTAGGGTTTTAGGCGGCAAGAGCAAGGGAGGCTTAGGGTTTTGGGTGTCCACAATTAAGGAAAGTTTTTTTCTTCTTCTTCCATTGGTGGCGAAACCCTTCCTCCTTCTTCTCTCCTTGGTTTGGCGGTGCAAGCTTCTCCCCTTGATCGATGGCTTATGATGGATGACATTAGGGTTGCTTCTCATGGGCGGCAACCAATTCTAGTTGGGATAGGAATAGGAGTGGGTGGCTAGGGTTAGGGTTTGGGTGTTGGTCGTGGGCGGCAACAAGGGGAGGTAGCTTCTCCTTCCTCTTCCTAAGGTTGGCCGGCCCCTCTTCCTTCTTCCCTCTACCTTTGCCAAAGCTAAATCTATTCTTCTTCCCTTCATCCTTGGCCGGAAATTAGGAGAGCTTATTTTAGGGTTTGGGCGGCAACAAGGAGAAGGAGTGTTTTCTTTCTCTTCTCCAAGTGTTGGCCGGCACCCATGCCCTTTGTTTTTCCTTTGGTTGGTTTCCATACTCCATGTTCTCTTCCTTGGCCGATGGTAACATCGAGTTTATTGACTTGGTGGTGGTTCTAGATAGGAAGATGAGTTTTGTTTTATGATCTTCCTTTGTTCGGAGTGAAAAGGAAAGGAAGATTGGTGATCTAGGAGGCTTCAACTTTTGGTAGATCTTCGCCCACACGACGTCCAAAGGAGGAAGGACATGCAATAGAAGATCAAGAGGTATAACAAGAGGTATAATCTTGTTTATTTTGATTAGTGTTCTTTTGTATTATGTTTATAATTTCTTTTCTATTATATGCATGTTTTGTGTGGATGGTTACTTGCTTGTATTTGTTTTTCCAATTATGAGCATGATATAAATCTGTATATGGCTAAATAATACTTGGATCTCGATCATAAATACAAAAGTCGGCGATCTGTACATCGTCTATTCCGCGGCTACTCGTAGAATAGAGGATGGTCGCTTGAACAATGAGTTTGTTTAAGTGACCTCTCTAAACGAATAGCACGACGATGACTTGGTTGTTTGGGCAATCCCTTTTGCCTAGGATTAAATTTTTTTTAATCCGGGGACATCGAGGGGATCACCGTGAACAAACGACCGAGGTGAAGTGGGAAGCGAAGTATCCCCTCACGGACTCGATAAACAAAACCCTACATTGGCAGCATAAGTCCAATGGATGGCGGCGTAAAGTCCAAGTGTGGGTTTTGGCAGCGTAAGCCCAATGTGCCATGGCAGTGTAGACCCGTTTAGCATGACAATAGCCGATGGAAGCACCTGAAGGCTAGCGTATGGATGAACAAGTCATGGATGACTTGGAGGGATTCGATAGGCGAGAGGCTGATGGAGGTGCCTAGAAGGCTTAAGTCTAGGCTAAAGGTAGTCTAATAAGTATGAGGGCATCTTACTTGGGGTAACTTCATGGTTGAGGTTTGTCAGTCGACTGGTCAATTGTTTTGACACTTGGCAGCCGAGTTGACTTTGAGCAGTTGATTGGGATTATGATCAGTTTGTTAGGGCAATCTCTTGCCATGATAAGGTTTTGATGTGTGTGGCAAAGGGTTTAAGTCAGGTTGGTATTGTTATTTGATATGTGCGTTGGAGTCTTGCAGGACTTAGTAATTCGCACATGGAGCCTTGGCGGGTTCACCCTCACAACCTCGGTCCTTGAGTCGGTGAAGGATGACTTTGCGGAAGTCGTGCACTTGGAGCATCCGAGGGACCGCCGAACGAAATGACTTGAAGTGAAGCCAAGGAAGCAGACTTCGGAGGCAAGAGACATGAAGGAGCATTGAAGAGCCGTGCTCCTGATGCTGCCGAGGGACGTGGCCGCGAACGAAGAGAGCTTCGACGAGGGACTTCGAGTGAGATAAGAGAATGAGTGAAATGTAAGTAGCTCATTAGGTGAACTTGGCCGAATGGCTGAGTGTCGGAGACTTGACCGCAAGGGTTAAGGTTTACCCGACCGCCGGAAGCTCAAACTTATGTTAAGTTTGAGTTTCACATGGCACCAGTCGACTGCCATGTAATGGCGATCGCTCTGAGTCGAGTGTGTTCGACCGTATTCGATCGATGGGTTAATGCCCGTATCACCAGAGGATGTCACGGGCACGAACCACTCGTAGCCGATCGGGTAGTCGACTACGAGGCGCGAATGATCGGGTGAGGTCCATTAGTCGATCGCCAAGTGTGCGCGTGCGCGTAACGGAAGAAATCATCCCTCTCTATAAAAAGAGAGGGTGTGGAGCTTTGGGAGGTTAATGCTCAAGTTCTAAACGACCATCCAAGTGCTCCACAAGATTCAAACTCCTTCTCTTAGCTTTCTTTCACATCTATTGTAAAAGGAGTGTGCTTGATTTGTAAAGGTTACCTCCACCTAGCTTGGTGCAAAGGAGAGACCAATAGTGATTGGCTTTAAAGGAGTGATTCACCTCGGACGAATCAGGATCGTGGATTAGCGGCGTAGCCGTGAACCACGTTACATCTTCTTTGTTAGCATTTGTATTTTCGTTTATTGCTTTGTCTTTATTGTTTATGCTTCCGCTTGCGCTAACGATTGTGTAGAAGAGCAAACGAACGAGAGAATTCCGACATCCATCGGAAGAGGGCTATTCACCCCCCTCTAGCCGGCCGTATCGATCCCCAACAAGTGGTATCAGAGCCAAGGAAAGCTTGTCGAGGACTAACCGCCACAACAAGTAACATTCAAAATGGCCGGCTCCAACATTCATCCACCGAAGTTTGAAGGAGAATTCGCTTGGTGGAAGAAGCAAATGGAGGTATTTTTCGAAACGGATTTTAATATTATGATTACAATGGAATCCAGTTTCGTTTTGCCTAGGGATGAAGAGGGGAAGCCAATAGAGAAATCTAGGTGGACCAAAAAGCAAAGGGAAGAGCACCTTGCAAATTCAAAAGCAAAGCATCATCTTTTCAATGTGCTCCCCCAACAAGAAATTAACCGAATAGGAGAATGCCTAAGTGCCAAGGAGATGTGGGAGAAGCTAATTGAGCTTCATGAAGGCACATCCGAGGCGAAGCTAGCAAGGAGAGATCTCCTCCGCTCCCAACTATCCAACATTAAATTAGAAAAGGGAGAAAAGGTAACTTCTTTGCATTCTAGATTCAAAGAAATTTTAATTGGACTAACAAGTGTAGGAGAAAGGCTCTCCAATCGCGATATGATAATGAAGGCCATAGATGCTTTCCCCCGATCATCCAAGTGGAGTTCAATGGTGGACTCATTTTACATTTCAAAGAATCTAGAGGTAAGTACTCTAGATGAATTTTTCTCCACTATGGAATTACATGAATCTAGGCTTGAAGGAATACAAGAAGAGCTAAAAATACAACCCTCAAGAGGAGTAGCTTTGATGGCAAACAAGGGGAAGAAGAAGATAGAGATTCCCTCCTCCTCCAATGATGAAGTGTCTTCCTCCTCTTCCATGGATAGCACGGAAGAAGCATATATGGTAAGGAGGGTAAGACATGCTTTAAAAGGTTTTCATTTTAACAAATCAAATGATAGGAATAGAACACCAAGGGGGAAAATCATTTGCTACAATTGCCAAGGAGAGGGACACATAAGGGACAATTGTCCCCTCCTAAACAAGAGCAAAGAAGAAAAGAAAAAGAAAGAAGAAAAGAAGAAGAAAAAGGGGAGCAAGAAAAAGAAGGAAGAGGAGAAGAAGACAAAAGAAAAGGGGAAGACCAAAGCTCTAAAGGCAAGGACTTGGGATGACCCATCCTCATCATCATCGGAAGAGGAGAATGCCATTGTCACCAATTTGGTCTTAATGGCTTTTGATGACTTGGATTGCTCCTCCACCGAAAATGAAGGATCAAGCTCAAGTGGAGAGAGCTCAAATGAAGGGGGAGCCTCCACATCATCCTCATCCGAAGAAGAAAAAGAGGACATGGAAACTATGGTAACGAATCTAACTCCTAAGAAAATAGTTTCCATGGTTTCTAGCTTAACTAGGGATTTTTTTAGAGCTAAGAGGAAGAACAAAAGCATGCTAGATCAAATTAAGGACTTAGAAAATAAACTAGAAAAAGCATGCTTAAATGATGATAATATTTCTTCTTGCCATGATGATGCATGCTCACATGAATATATGCCATTTAATGTTAGTGATGCATGTATGGATGAAAATAGGGCTTTAAGGGAAAATGTAGATTATTTAACCAAAGCCCTAGAAAAGTTTACAATTGGCTCCAACACATTGAATATGATAATTGGGAGCCAAAGGGCAAGTTTTAATAAGAAAGGCCTAGGTTATAAAGAAAAGAAAAATGAAAAGGCCTATAAATGCTTAATTGCTAGGGGACAAGATAAAAAGAAGGTAATAGCTAGGAAATGGATCCCCAAGGAGTATCTTGTGAACCCCATAGGAAAGAATTTGTATTGGGTTCCAAAATCCATCCTTAAGAGTTAGAAACCCCTAGGGTAGTCAACCATATGCAATTGACCTATATCATATTTTGGTTGACTTAGGATGGCGGGACAACATTTTTAAATAGTGTTAGGTGATGATAACGTGCCTATAAATAGTTAATAATGCTTAAATCATCATAATTAATGTAATTGCTATGTATGTTTGCAATCATGATTTATGATTTTGAAATTTGGCACGTCATCATGAGAAATAGGGTTAAATCATGCTTTAGGTGATAATTTGTTTATTATCATGACATAATACCTAATGCATGATAACAATTCAATGAATACATGTGTTTCATGATCATAATGTAGAATTAATTGATATATGCCTTTATGATCATGAGGATTGTTAGGTTGATACTTAACTTTGATAGAATTGTATGAATATAATGGTTAAGTATATACAAATACCCCCTAGGATGCATCTCACACTCACCATAGGCTACTTTGATTGAAAACTTAGCATGGGTGAGATGTTAGGATGATACAAATGTCCACTAATGCCTATGGCATTTAGATGGTCATTTAAGGTATCAAAATAGCAATAATAGACCAATCATGGGGAAGGCTTATGTTTAATTCATAGACATATTGCCCAAAGATCATGGTTGAATATTTCATATGTTTTCAAAACAATTTCTTACCCTAAAATCTATGTATTCATGTTTTGAAACAATTGGATGCAAAACTAGGTAGTTAACTTGATACTAGAATGATCAAAAACCTAGTGGTTTTTAAAGCTTTTGGATTTTTGGAAACAAGAAAATCTAATGAATTTTCATGAAAACCTATTTTTCATTAATAGATATACTTTATACTTAAAAAATATGTTCTCAAATTTCATGATTTTTTTTTGAATTTTTGGAATTTTAATGCATTTACGAAATTGAAAATCGAATTTGAAATCCATTGTGCGATCATTGCCATGCTTGATAGCGATCATTTGCTCACTGAAAAATAGTCTAATATTTTCTGATTTCAGATTTTGAACATGTTTTGGGTATTTTCCTTCTATTAGACTTGATGCCATGGGTTTATAACTTAGTATTAATCTTTTTGATGGTGTCAAAGGGGGAGAAATAATTGTGTTTAAGTAAATTATGATAGGGAATGTGCATGATAGGGGGAGAATTTGTAGAGAGAGTTTCATGGATTAAGGGGGAGTTGCATGTTGTTATATCATGTTTATGTTTACATGCTTTCTTACCTTAGAAATTTATATCAAATGTCTTTACCTAACTTAAACGGATTGTCACACATCAAAAAGGGAGAGATTGTTAGGGAAATCTCTTGCCATGATAAGGTTTTGATGTGTGTGGCAAAGGGTTTAAGTCAGGTTGGTATTGTTATTTGATATGTGCGTTGGAGTCTTGCAGGACTTAGTAATTCGCACATGGAGCCTTGGCGGGTTCACCCTCACAACCTCGATCCTTGAGTCGGTGAAGGATGACTTTGCGGAAGCCGTGCGCTTGGAGCATCCGAGGGACCGTCGGACGAGATGACTTGAAGTGAAGCCAAGGAAGCAGACTTCGGAGGCAAAAGACGCCGAAGGAGCATTGCGCAGTCGTCGCTGATCTTTGTAGAGGGACGGGGTCGCGAACGAAGAGAGCTTCGGCGAGGGACTTCGAGTGAGATAAGAGAATGAGTGAAATGTAAGTAGCTCATTAGGTGAACTTGGCCGAATGGCTGAGTGTCGGACACTTGACCGCAAGGGTTAAGGTTTACCCGACCGCCGAAAGCTCAAACTTATGTTAAGTTTGAGTTTCACCGACACCGATCTGCCATGTAATGGCGATCGCTCTAGTCAGTGTGTTCGGTGGTATATCGTGATGGGTTTATGCCCGTGATCGGCCATGGAATGACGATCATTGCCGGAGGATGTCGCGAACGCAGAACCGCTCATAGCCCGGTAGGCGATCGACTATGGAGGCGCCGATCGGCCGCCAAGTGTTCCGTTGGACCAAAACAGTCGGGATCCAATGTGTTCGGAGGCCGTTGGAGTAAGCGCGATCGCCCAAGCGTGATCGATTGTTGGCGGCCAACGGGAAGAAATCAGCCCTCTCTATGAAAAGAGAGGGTGTGGAGCTTTGGGAGGTTAATGCTCAAGTTCTAAACGACCATCCAAGTGCTCCATAAGATTCAAACTCCTTCTCTTAGCTTTCTTTTACATCTATTGTAAAAGAAGGAGTGTGCTTGATTTATAAAGGTTACCTCCACCTAGCTTGGTGCAAAGGAGAGACCAATAGTGATTGGCTTTAAAGGAGTGATTCACCTCGGATGAATCGGGATCGTGGATTAGCGGCATAGCCGTGAATCACGTTACATCTTCTTTGTTAGCGTTTGTATTTTCGTTTATTGCTTTGTCTTTATTGTTTATGCTTCCGCTTGCGCTAACGATTGTGTAGAAGAGCAAACGAACGAGAGAATTTCGACATCCATCGTAAGAGGGCTATTCACCCCCCTCTAGCCGGCCGTATCGATCCCCAACACAGTTTGGTGGTTGAGAGTCGACGGGCAATTGACTACGACCGAGTGCGAATTGACGATGCAAGGTGACTCGACCGACGCCTTTGGTGATTGGAGTCCGCTGGGCGGCGCCGATCGTAGTATTTGAGGGTAGTCGATCGGTTTTAGTCGGAGTTTTTCCATGGATTGAGTTGTTGTTAGACAACGACTACGAGTCGTCGCCGATCGATGGGTATGAAGGAGCAATTGCTAGGAGGAAATTAGCCCAAGTTACAGATTTATAAGGAGCTCAAAGGGGAGGTTTTTGGCAATGGTTCTTGGGGTGATTTGGTTGGGAATTGTTGTTTCATTCCAGACCTTCAAGAGCAAAGCAAAGCAATCAACAAGCAAGCAATCCAAAGCTTTTAGTGTAAAATTTTCTTTACTTGTAATAGTGTATTGCTTAGTTTACTTGTTGTATTTCATTGTATTACTTTTGTAATAATTTGTACGAGGTTTCTCCACCTCCAGATTGTTCCGAGAAGGAGTGTATTGATTAGTGGTGGTGTTTGTATCACTAGAGCTCATTTGAGCTCACCTCATGGAGTAGGAACTCTGAGATTCCGAACCACGTTATATCGCGGTGTTTGTGTTTATGTTCTTGTTGTCATGCCCGCCCTTTTTCCTCGTAATCTATAGGGGTTGGAAGGGAGGCACGACGCAATCATACATATAAACATTTACAGCAGAAGAATTACATACATGCATTTACAGCGGAAGACTTGAAACTTTTTTTTTCTTTTTAAAAACATAAAGCATGAAACACGGAGCATGCATAATCATTTCATAAGGACACTAAATAGCAACCATCAACATCAAGTAGAGTTCGACTCTTAACAACTAACATGCAGAACTTAAAGGGAAAACATGCATAAGTCTTGGAACATAAACAAATCTCTTCCACCATGCCACTACTGTTGGTGCAGTAGGCACCTAAGTCGAACCTGAGTTTTGATTATAGCAAATGATACAAAGTTAAGCTCATGTCGTTATCTCACGAGCTGAATCGAGTGTGCAGAAGATTGCTATAGCTAGAGCTGAAGGCTAGCGACACCCGGAGGAAGCCGCGGTGGTCGGGCGACACTCGAGTGACTTCGGAGGGAGCCGAAGGAATCGAGTGGAAGGCCGAAAGCAAAAGCGACATGCTAAGTATCGAGGTAAGCTCGTGTGTGCGAGCGTAAGTGAGGTCGTATCCTCCTTACGAGGATGGTCTTAAGCGTAGATCCGACCAAAGACATCCCATCGATGGTCAAGGTCGAGATCGGACAGTCGAAGGTCGTCAAAATAATGTTTTCTTTGAGCTAACTTTGCCTTGCAGCTAGCATCAGTCGACTGCCAGCTTGGAGGACTCGACTGTCGTCAAACAGTCGACTGCCTGAGGTCAGCATTCGACTGATGCTGCCATCAGTCGACTGATGATGGCCATCAGTCGACTGATGGTCAATGATCAGCTTTGAGGAGTCAAGGCTTATCACCTCATTTTAAGGAGATTGGTGCTCAATTGTGATTGGCTAGGGTTCCTCTCGAAAAGGGGCTCAAAGGCTATAAAAGGAGGGCCAATCCTAGGGTTTCATCATCAATTCTAAGCTTCCAAAAAGCCTCCGCCAAGCTCCAACTTTTCGACAACGAAGTGCTTCCTCTCCGACGTCTAGGTCTTAATTGCTTTCTTTTTGTAATGTCGGTTTAAGCTTTTTCTTCAGTTCATTACTTTAATTTTTCGGAGCTTTTATCGTAATGAGGAGAGGGGGAGTGTCCATCTACCTCAAGCTTTGTTCTTATTTGTATCGATCAACTCCTACCTCTAATGAGGAGGAGTTCTTTAGTGCTTTTGCCCTCCGTACGTGGTCAAGGACCACTAGGGCCTTGGAGTAGTAGCCGAAGGCTACGAACCAAGTAAAAAGAATTGTATCTTTTACTTATTGCTTATCTTTTCCGCTGCAAATTAATTATCTACTCGGATTTTAAACGAACGAATGAAAAAAGAAAGTTTTAACGCTATTCACCCCCCTCTAGTGTTTCAAATCGATCCAACAATTGGTATCAGAGTCGGGGGTTGCTAAGATTCGGTGAAACCACCAATCTAGCCATTTTACAGATTTTTTCCTTTTTAATTCTGTTTATTTCAGATTTATTTCATTTTGTTAATTTTTCTCCCGCACTACTAATCCATGACGCGAGTCTTGGTACTTTCTTGTGTGTTTTTGTCGTTGCTAGGTATTTCGTCTTCGTCTCCTTGTGTCTTTTGTTCTAATGGCCCATCTCGAGGGTTTTAGCACCGTCCGACCTCCGTTTTACAACGGAGATGACTTCCGTTATTGGAAGGGTCGGATGGAATGCTTTCTCAAAACCCAAATCGAGATGTGGATCATAATCCAAATGGGATTCACACTTCCGACTAACGAAGTGGGTGAATCCTTGGATTATGACCAATGGACCATTGTGACAAAAAGACAAGTCGAAGCCGACGCTAAGGCAACTCAAATCCTTCAATGTGGCTTATCCAAGGAAGAGCTAAATCGCGTCGGCCCCTTCATAAGCGCAAAGGACCTTTGGACAAAACTAGTGGAGCTACACGAAGGTACCGATGAAGCCAAGGTATGTAAGCGTGATCTTCTATTCAATAAACTATATAACCTAAAAATGCAGGAACACGAGTCCGTGATGCAACTCCACGCCCGTGTCCAAGACATAGTCAACAACCTACACGCAATCGGGCAAAAGGTCGAAAACCGCGACCTTATAAGGTATGTCCTAAACTCTTTTCCGAGGACTACCTTGTGGGCATCCATGGTCGATGCCTACAAGGTCTCCAAGGATCTTTCTAAACTTTGGTTAGATGAACTCTTTTCTGAGGCGACGCCTCGATTAATCATGTGCATAAGCGAGACGAGCCCGACTGGTGCCTCGACTGCTGCAAGACAAGTTAGTGGTTCTGACAGAATCTTATCTGGCACAGTAATAAGGTGTATAATCAAGGTGGCACCTCGACTAATCCTGTGTAGAAGCTAGCAGAAGCGAGCCGAGATCGACTGACGCCTCGACTGCTGTAGGAAGAGTTAGAGGTTCTGACAAAATCTTATCTATTCCGACTTGTGCAGTCGAGACGATGCCTCGACTAATCTTGTGCAGAAGCGAGCAAAAGCGAGCCAAGCTCGACTGGCGACTCGACTGCTACAGGAAGAGTTAGTGGTTTTGGAAAAATATTATTTGTTCCCACTTGCTTGATTTTATTTGATCATGTTTCACAGAAACTTACCCAAATCTACAAGGAAGGATTGACCAAATCCTATGGATAGAGAACTTATCCGTAGGGATTGGAATTGATCCAAGATACAAAGTTTTTATCTTCTCAAGTTCAACGAGATACAAGAAACTGGTGATTACTGTGGGCATATAAAGGAGGAGGGCTCTTGCAGATAAAACCACATTGGTTAAGATACAATCGGTCGCTTGAAAAATAGAGCACCCAATTTCTCTATTTCCTCAACATGAACATTGGTTGTCTGAAAACCCCTAAAAGGAAAATCTGTTGTTCTGATTGTGCTCATCATCGTCTCAACTGCTTTACTGTAAAGTGTTTTCTTTGGTTATTGTTTTTCTCTCTATTCAGATTCTTGTACTTAATTCATATCTTTAGAATCTGTAAACTGTAAGCATTTTAAGAGGTTTCTCCACCTTTGAAGTATTCTTCAAAAATTAGAAAAGATAAAGGTAGGCCTTGGACTAGCAGCTTTAGGGGAGAGCTGTGAACCAAGTAAAAATTGTCTGTGTCATTTGTGTTGTTTTTTGTGTTCTCTTCAAAGTTTGGTTGTGTTGTCTTGTTAGTATTTCTGCTGCATTAATTCAATTATTTTTTTAAAAACACTATTCACCCCCTCTAGCGTAGTCACCGGTCCTTTCAAGTGGTATCAGAGCTAGGGCTCTATTTACCAGGTCTAACAACCTTAGAGTCATAATCATGCAAGAGGGGTATAACACAACTCGACCTCCATTCTTTGATGGAACAAACTTCCAGTATTGGAAGAGTCGGATGGAGTACTATCTCATGATTGAGATAGAGATGTGGTTCTCCATCACGGAGGGCTTCATCACTCCAGTAGATGCAGATGGTAAGGTCTTAGGGTCTGCTCAATGGACAAATGAGTAAAAGCGCAAGGCACAGGCTAATGCTAAAGCCATTGTAACCTTACAATATGGTCTGACAAAGGAACAACTAAACAAGATTGGTCCTTTCAGCAGTGTGCAAGACTTATGGAATAAGCTACTTGAGCTGCACTAGGGTACCAGGTGCACCAAGATCGTAGGTCCATCTTCGAATGGGTTGATATCCAACATAGATAAGAACAACCTTGGAGTGAGTCCAACAAGTCATTCTTAGCTATGATCATAGGTATCAAGTATACCGATTACATATCACGTATATGTAACTATCACAATGTGCTATCAACTAATTGAATGTTCATACATACATTAGGTTGTTAACACATTAACAAGTATGCATCATATTCATAGCACTTCACCTCTCTTCACATCGACCTTGGAGTGAGTCCAACAAATCAATGCACTAAGTTAGAGCCGAGCCATTAATCGTGAAATAGTTTTAATATGGTTAGAGCACATTCAACCAATTAGCTAGACTTGGAGTGAGTCCAACAACCCAAACTAATGATTGATGTCTAACTCTTACCATATTAGTGTTAAACTATTCCAATGTGTACTTCGTTCAATTTACGTATTGCTAGTTGGTGAAGCCATGAGTACAAAACTGAATCAAAAGGACTGTCTTACTATATTAATGAAAGGTGTAGGCTTTAATATTATTTCAGGTCTTATCCTCCTTTTTATGCAAATAACTATTATCTACATGACATGACACACATGACATAATGTTATGCATCTAATGCAATTACATGACATACAATTATGACATGTACAAATAGTTTCCTTATTTGTCATAACTAATTTTGGAAATAAAATATGTTCGAGATTCTATTTCTTAAATCAAATCTTGATTAAATTAGGAAACAAATTTCCAAATCAAATCACATATTTTATTTATGGGAAATATTAATTAAGAAAATTCAAATATAATTTAGGAAAGAAATTTCCTAAATTGTAATTTCCTAATCACATTAGAAAATTTCCAATTTGAATTTCTTTCTAATTAAAATTTCCATAATTATTTCTAAACTTTCCAAAAGTAGAAAATTTCTAAAAATATAATTATGATTATCGCAAAATAATTTTACGACTATGTTGGAACACAGTTGTGCTCTGATACCACTGTTGAGTTTCCCCGGCACTGACGTGGGTGTGTGTTTGAACACATTTCGCAAATGTGCACACAGCGGAAGCAAAAACAAATAATAACTAACTTATTACAACACACACCACATGCATGCAAGGATACATCAAGTGTAGACATAATCGCCATTTCAAATTTTGCAACAAAGGAAAACTACTCTAGGTATACCTGATGAATTACATGAAGCGGGAATGGCATCAACCAAGCGACCCTCGCGAGTTTCACCTCTATCTATATCTATGCCAACTATCGTCAGGATAGCTTCAAAAAGCCACGAGTCCCGACTTCACGAGAAGTACTAGCTTCGTGTTGAAGTCGTTGTGATCAGAGAGATGATCACAATCCGAATCCAATTCGGATCTAAAAATGAGTTCCACAAACTCGCTTCTCGGAAGCGGTTTTCGTCAACCAATCGACGAAACCTTGGTCCTCCACCAAAGGGGATTGCCGGAGATCCAATCTCTGGCAAGTAGGTCACTGTCGGAGCACAAAACATCGACCAAATGACCTCTCCATGAAGAGGACAGCAAACTGTCCAAAACTGGAAAAAAATTCAGATTTGGAAAATTTTGAAATAATTTAGGAAATTATAATTCTGGAAATAATTGATCAAGAAATATTAATATGGAAAATGTTTCCTAATTATTTTGATTTTCTTGATAGGTATTTATTTCCTTAAATAAAGTATGTGATTAAATTGGAAATTATTTTCTAATTTAATTATGGAATTTTGATTTATGGAAATAAATATTCTATGACATATTTTATTTATGAAAAATATTTACTAAATAAAATATGAAATTAAATTCAGAATTAATTCCTTATTTAATTAGAGAATCATGATTTATGGAAATCAAGATTCTAAATCATATTTTATTTCTAATATATTTCCTAGATAAAATATAATATTAAATTCAGATTCAAATCCTTATTTAATTAAAGAATCATGATTTAAGAAATATATATTTTAAAATATATTTTATCTTTAATATATTTCCCAAATAAGAAATATGAGATTAAATTTGGAAATTGTTTCCTAATTTAATCAAAGGTATATTGATTTATGGAAATCAAATTCCTAAACATATTTTAATTCCAAAATAATATAATGACTATGACATAATCATGTCATATCATATGCCATAATTAGATGCATTTTGTCATGCGTGTGTTGTGACATGTCATCATATATGTCATGTGTGCGATGTCATATAGGTAGAACATTTGCATGAAGATGAGACCTAAAACCCTTATACAAATTTTAAAGCTTACACCTACCGTTAAAATGGTAAGAACTAGAGTCTAATTCCTTGTTTGAGTTGTTGGCCCAAGTCAAGCTCAACCTAAAATTAGATATGTTTGAACCATAGAGATATGATCTCATGATTAACGGGTTGGCTTTAACTTGAAGCATTGGCTTGTTGACCTAACGCCAAGGTCAATGTGGATAGAGGTGAAGTCGGGTGATATACATTTGATGTATACTTGTTAATGTGTTAACAACCCGATGTTTATGCGAACATTCAAATAATTAATAGCATAACGTGATAGTTACATATACGTGATATGTAATCGGTATACTTGATACCTACCACTATAGCTAAGAATTGCTTATTGGCCTAACGTCAAGGTTGTTCTTATCTATAGTGGATATCAACCCACTCGGAGAAAAACCTACGATCTCCAAAATACAAAGTAAGGGATCTTGAATTCGAAAAGTTAGTGAGAGCCTAATATATAAATTATTTACATATTAAATCATCTCTCTCACATTCTCGATTTTGTAATTCTAGGTAAATCATTTGATAATGTCATCTATGTTGGGTTTCGGGGGAACCAACGTGGGCGTGTGTTCGAATATGTTTCGTAAACATGCACAATGGAAGCAAATAAAAATAGTAATAAAATTTTTGAAAACAACACACACACCACACACATGCAGGATACAATAGTATAGACATAATCGTAATTTCAAATTTTGCAATAAAGAAAACTACTCTAGGTATACCTGACGAATTATTTGAAGCGGAAATGACATCAACCTTAGTGACCCTCGCAAGTTTCGCCTTTATCCGTATCCACGCCGAGTATCGTTAGGATAGCTTCAACATGCTACAAGCTCCATCTAGATGAGAGATACTAGTCTCGCGTAGAAGACAATGTGATCCGAGAGATGATCACAAAACAAGTTCCACGAACTTGTTACCATGGAAGTGCTGGCCAAACAAGTTGGCCAAAGGATGGCAGATAAGATGGCTGGCCGATTGTAAGGGCGGTGGGTCAGGCGGTGGTGGATGGCCGACAAGGTGGAGAAGAGGGTGGCTAGGGTTTCTCTAAACCTAAGTCATCTACGAAATTTGTCTTAACCCTCTTATTTGTAGAGAGCGTGTTTCTTGACCATCAAGAAACCCTATCTCAACGATTATTGGTTCATAACCAAAACCCGTTATCCCGCTCCATTAATTTAAGTTAAAATAAACCAAACCGCATTGGTCTATTTTAAGTTAAAATAAACCAAACCAACTTTGGTTCATTCGTTTAAAACAAACCAAACCCCTTTGGTTTATTTTCCACCATTGGATTAGAACCAAACCAATTTGGTTCATCCATCATGTCTTCAAAATACTCGGCCCATCCATGCTTTCGATGCAACTGAAACAATTTCATGCTCGCTCCTTTTTTGGTGCAACCAAACCAAGTCTCTCTCGATCTAAGAATCCCATTCTCAAGCTCATTTTAAATCTTTTGGATAACACTCATAGTGCGTGTGACCAAATAGATTCATGGTTTATGTTGGTGGTCTATAATTAACCATTAATTATAGAATGGTCATGAGTGGCACCTAGTAGTACATCATGATTCCCAATTAACCAATCAACGATTGATCCTAAGCGATTTCAAACCTTTCAAAGAATGCCCCATTCCTTAACTAATCTTATACACACTTGGTTGGGACATGGTCTATTGTGCCGATCCCCACTAAGTGGCTATATCACACCTAGCCCAAGTATTACTTCCTCGTCCTCACAGTTCTGAATTCTTGCACACGTATCTAAGGGTACCATACTCTAAACATGTAATTCTTTGGCGAGACTTTAGTAACAATCCAAGCGAGAGGTCATAGGATTTATGTCTCCTTACAGGAGTGGTGAATCCTTTATAGGCTATTCAAATACCTTGACCACTTGACTTATACCCAATCATCCCGGGTCCACATCTTCTTGGAGATGCTTGCTTAAGATGTCAAAGCATAAGTCTACATGACCAAGATTGTTGGATCGTAAAAGCGTCGCTAGAGGGGAGGGGGTGAATAAGCGGCGTAAAACCGTTTCTTTTCATTCGTTCGATTAAGAATATGAATAATGCAACGGAAACATAAATTAGAAAAGTTTATTTTAACTTGGTTCACAATCCAACGGTTGCTACTTCAAGGCCCCGTGATCCTTGACCACGTACGAAGGGGCAATCAACTATAGAGTCTCCTCGTTGGAGGTAGGAGACATTGATCACAAAAATGAAAGCTCAAGGAAGAGGCAACAAACCTACCTCACCTCGTTACGATTAAAACCACAAATACAACAAATAAAACAAACTTGTTGGTGCCGACGAAGAGGTTGTGAGCATGGTGTTGTGTCGGCATTATGATGACATTGCGGCATTAGAGCTTTAGCATTGAGGGAGCACTTTGAGAGCAAGATGGATGATCTTAGGATTTGAGTCCTCCCCTCCTTTTATAGACTTGTGCCTTGGAATAAGTCTAGATCTAGATCCTCAACTTGTGGATCTTATCACGAGGTGGAACCTTATCTTATCGTGAAGTGGCGATGTCAAACGTTATCCTTTTTGACATTGTGTATTTGGTGATTAAATGCGCCATCAGTCGATGATGCCCTTCATCGATCATTCTTGGAGCATCGATTATTTGCCGACTTAGTTATTTCTTGCAATAAGAGGTTAGCACAAAATATGGTAAATATGATGGTTCCTTACTGTCCAATCTCGACCTAGACCTTCCACTGGAAGTCTTAGTCGGATCGCCACCTATAGTCATCCCCGTACAGAGGACACGACCTTACCATCTCTCTTCGCACTCGTGCTTACCTCTGGTCTTTTATGACCTGTCACTTTTGCTTCCGGTCTTCACCTGGGTTCTTCAACTCCCACAAAGTTCTTCCGGTGTCACTCGACCACCACGGTTTCTCGACTCGAGATTCTCCAGGTGTCGCTGACCTTCTGGCAAGCTTAACCATTTCCTGCACACTTAATTCGGCTCATGTGATAACAATAAGGCCTTAACTTTGGGTCTTTGCCATAATCAAAACCTAGGTTCGATTATCTGGTGCCCCTGCACCAATAGTCTCCCCCTTTTTGATCTATGGAAAACCGACACAAAGTTAAGGGAAATTTAAAGCATAAAACAAGTAGAGTAAGTGATAAATTGCCTTTTGAAAAACTCCCCCTTAACCTTAGGTGAGTTTTGAAAGAGATACTTTAATTTTAAAATTAAATTTTATGTTACTCCCCCTTAACTTTCACTCTTCGCCCCCTTTTGTCATAAATCAAAAAAGTGTCAGGGTGTTTATATAAAATAGGGTTTTAAAAACAAAATTGTATAAGGATAAATCAACTATGATTCCAAGCATGTGTCTAGCATTAGATAGATTAGTTCGAGATATATCCCTCTGCACCAACAATTTAATAAGTTTTGAAATATAATTTTGATTTTCAAAATAAATATAAGTTTATTTAACAAAACTACAAAGGTTTGTAATATAACCCTTAGAGTTAGTTTGCTCTCCCCCTTAGTCAAATATATGAAGTGATTTAGGAGGCGCTAAACTTTGGCCTAGAGAGTTGTATACTTAGTATTGGCCAATCGAAGTTATAATTATTCGTTAAGTGCAATAGTTGAGAAATAGGTAGCATTTTGAAAAGGTTATGTTTTGTGTATATTATAAGAATTCCTTAACAACTCACCCATTCTATGTGTCTCAAAAATGCTTTCGCCTTATATGATTTGTGAGATGATTTTAACTTGATTAAAGTTAGTCAACCTTGGGTTAGATTCGAATTTAACCCCTAGTTCGTCAAGTAATCTTTTCAAGAAATTGGCTTCCAGGTCATGGCGAGGCACATGAGCCTTCTTTGATTG
The DNA here is from genome assembly GCA_025175895.1 of Wurfbainia villosa. NCBI lineage: Eukaryota > Viridiplantae > Streptophyta > Magnoliopsida > Zingiberales > Zingiberaceae > Wurfbainia > Wurfbainia villosa. The sequence continues at coordinate 87,218,191 of CM046001.1, forward strand.
GAACAACGACCACTTCCTTAGAGAAAACCAAATTCAAGAAATTGATTACTTGAGTCACTTAAGATTACTTCCTGGTCTAACTAGTTTAGGATACAGAGAGGTAGCTTCATCTAGTTCAACTCAGCCAAGTGCACCAAGCTAGATACGTCTTATCTAGCTCAAATACACGAGACGTTGTTTCCCTAATGTACTATCATCTCGTCGCGTCCTGATACTATGTTGCCAAAGTTGACTAACTATTTTTCCTATCTAGCCGTTCTAAAAAGTAAAACAAAATAACTAATCATGCAATGATTTTGCTAAGGAAGTGGGTATACTATTTTAGTGTTAGCTCCCCCTAGACCATTGAACCAATATGGTCTATCCACAAAGTGGACTTGATCCTGGGAATCTAATATTTATTGGTCCTTGTATGTGAGTTTAACAAAATCTTTGGGACCTATGCTTGGACTCGTTGATGACTATGATTTACGATAGACATAAAATATCTATTCATAGTCCTTGAACTAAACCCGAGTTTGGCTTTCACTACAAAAAAATTGATTATTGGCGATGAACTTTGGCAACGAAAATGATTCGTTGCAAATCTGCAACAAATTTTGCGACGAAATTTATGTTTCGTCGCAAATTTGTAATGAAATTTCCGACAAAAAAAAATTTGTTGCAAAAATTATAAAAAATCCAACATTTAAATTTCGTTGCAAAATTCGTCGCAAATTAGCGACGAAAATTTTTTTCGTCGCCAATTTGTGATGAAAAAATAAATTCGTCACAAATTTTTGCAACGAATTTTTTTTTTCATTCTAGAAACCTGCAACGAATTCAAAATTCATTGCAGAATCTGCAACGAATTCAAAATTCGTTGCAGAATCTGCAACGAATTTTATTTCGTTGCAGAAATTTGCAACGAATTTATTTTTCGTTGCAGATTCTACAACGAATTCAAAATTCATTGCAGAAATTTGCAATGAATTTACTTTTTCATTGCAAAATTCTGCAACGAATTGTTTTTCGTGGAAGAATCTGCAACAAAAAATAATTCGTTGAAGAATTTTGCAACGATTTTTTTTTTCATTGCAGATTCTGCAATGAAAAACAATTCGTTGCAGATTCTGCAATGAATTTATTTTTTCGTTGCAGATTCTATAACGAATTTATTTTTTCGATGCAGAATCTACAACAAATATAGAATTCATCGCCAAATTGGCGACGAATATATGATTAAATCGCCAAATTGGAAATTACGAAAAACATTCGTCGCTAAAATTTCCCTAATTTATCTAGCCGATCCAACTCTCTCCATTTCTTCTTCCCTCTCCCTCTCTTCTTCCCTAATTATCCCGCCGATCCAACTCCTCCCGTCACCGGCCCGTCGATAAGTCTCCCTCTTCTTCCCTCTCCCTTCCGGCGGAGTTGCGCGACGCTGCGCACTGCTCGTGCATGGCGATTCTTTGCCGCTCGCGCCACGGCGCGCCGCAAGATGCTCGCTCGCGGCGGCTACCACCGCGTGCTCGCAGAGCTTCCGCTTCGCGTCGGAGTGCGCCACGCCGCGAAGCTCGCGGCAGGTCCTGCCGCGTGCTCGCGGCAAGTTCTGCGCAAGTGCTGCCGCGAGCTCACGCGACAATCTTGCTACGTGCAAGGTTGCGTCAGACCATACCGCGAGCACGCGGCGGCATCGGCCGCTGCGAGCTCGTGGCGGGCACGTGGTGGAGGCAGCTAGGTGCTAGGCACACGCGAGTTCTGGCGAGATCGCTGACGACGGAGTTCTGCCGCGAGATCGCGTGCGACAACAGGCGGGCACGCAAGCTCACAGCAGCGGTAGTTGTCCCAATTATAATACTGTGTCGTAATCTAAATATAATATTTTGTTTAATAGGTTGTCCTACTTTGAAGGTGTTTGTCAAGGTGTTCATCTAGCCGTGAGCTCATCCCCACGTTGTTTCCTTCCGGACAGGTTCGTGTAAAAATATTGTTTATAACATTGTTTACAGTATTATGAATTCTTTTATAATTTTTAATCGTAATGTTTGATTTTAAGTGATTTAATTACTGTTAGTAGATCATAATTTTTTCGAAATAATGATATTAAAACTTGCAATTAAATATCACACAAAATCATATTTAGTATTAGAAAAATTTAATTAATGTTGTGTATAAATTTATGATTAGATTGATATATATATATATATATATATATATATATATATATATATATATATATATATATATATATATATATATATATATATATATATATATATATATATATATATATATATATATATATATATACGGATGAAGTTAATTTGGAAGAAATGAAAATTAATCATTGTTGATATAATTTCGAATACAGGATCGATGGAGAGAAAACACAGTTGGATGTATAAAAAGAATTTATCAGAACGTCGCGGTTTAACTGATGAATTTATAATTGGGTTGGAACAATTTTTGATATTTGCTACTAATAATGTTGAGTTTATGGATGGGAATAAGTTAAGGTGTCCGTGCAAAAAATATCATAATGGTAAATTTTTTCAATGTGATAAAGTTCGAGAACATCTTTGTAGATTTGGTTTTACGCCAAATTATTATAATTGGACTTGTCATGGTGAACCGTTTATATCCGATGAAGAGGTTGGACGAAACATACAAAGGACCGTTAGTGGAGAGCAAGTATATTACGATCAATGCAATCCGTACCAGAGGATGATAGTTGATGCAGTTGGTCATAATTTGGATACCGAACCAAATGCCACAAGTGCTAGTTATCCTCAAGCATTTGAACACATGTATAATAATTATTCAACATCGTTGGAGGAGGTAGAAATTACTGGTGGTAATGAAAATGTGCACAATGAGCCATATATAAAATTTCAAGAAGTATTGAGAGCTGCAGATGAACCCGTGTGGTCCGGTTGTGACAGTCACACAAGATTATCTCTCACCGCAAGATTGTTGAATGTTAAAGCTGAGCATAATGTATCAGAAGAATGTTTTAATGATTTTGTTCAAGTTATTGGAGAAGTATTGCCGCTTGATCACATAATGCCGAATGATTTTTACTGATGAAAAACTTGTGAAAGATTTGGGGTCTTCCGGCAAAGAATTGATGTTTGCAGAAATGGTTGCATGGTATATCGGGGAGATAATGCAGATTTAGAGACTTGCAAATTCTGTAGTCAATGCAGGTACAAGAGTACCACGAGATCAAATCGTAATAAGCGATTAAAATCATTCAGACAAATGTTCTATTTGCCTTTAACTCCTAGATTGCAAAGGCTTTATGCTTCAAAGGTGACTGCTGAACACATGACTTGGCATGCAAATCATGAAACAGAGAATGGGCTAATGTGTCATCCATCTGATGCAGAGGCATGGAAAAATTTTGATCGAACATATCCTGAGTTTGCAAATGAGATCCAAAACATTAGGTTGGGTCTATGTGCTGATGGATTTGCTCCGTTTGGCAAATTAGGAAGAACGTATTCTTGCTGGCCAATTATTGTAACTTCGTACAATCTTCCTCCTGGTATGTGTATGAAAACACCTTATATGTTTTTAACATTGATTGTGCCTGACCCTCATAATCCGAAGAAGTTAATAGATGTTTACATGCAACCGTTGATTGCCGAGTTGATCCAACTATGGGACGTGGGTGTTTCCACGTATGATGTCTATACTAATCAGCTGTTCACTATGAGAGTTGCACTTCTTTGAATCATAAATGATTTTCCTGCTTATGGGATGTTATCGGGCTGGAGTACTGCGGGGATTTTAGGATGTCCAATATGTATGGAGAGATCAAAGTCATTCAGATTTAAACACAGAAAGAGACTGAGTTATTTTGATTGTCATAGACAATTTTTACTGCCAAATCATAAATTCAGAAGAAATAAAGAAGAATTTACTAATAATAGAATTGAAAGAACACCTCCACCAATCAGATTCATGGGTCAAAGTCTATGGCAAAGAGTGCTTAACTTTCCATCTGTTATTGAAGACCCCAATGTCACAACATATGACTATGGAATTACGCATAAATGGACAAAATGGAGTATCTTTTGGGATTTACCGTATTGGCAGAATAATTTGATTCGTCACAATCTTGATTTAATGCATATTGAGAAGAATGTTTTTGAAAATTTGATAAATACGGTAATGGATATAACTGGAAAAACAAAAGACAATCTGAATGCAAGAAAAGATTTGCATCTCATATGTAACCGACCTACCCTTGATGTTGATGCAAATAGTAGGGGACCAAAACCGAAAGCAGTTTATACATTGAATAAGGATCAGAAAAGGATTGTTTGTGAATGGTTGAAATTGTTGAAATTTTCTCATGGTTATGTCTCAAATATTGGTAGATGCGTTGATTTGAAGGAATGCAAATTTATGGGTTTTAAAAGTCATGATTGTCATATATTCATGGAAAGATTAATTCCTATTGCTTTGAAGAAACTGTTACCAAATTTTGTCTGGGGTGCAATTATGGAATTAAGCATTTTCTTTCATTATATTTGTTCGACAGTACTGAGTCATTCACACATGGATACATTAGAGAGGGACATTCCGATTATTATGTGTAACTTAGAAAGGATATTCCCACATTTTTGATTCAATGGAACATATTTTGGTTCACTTGCCATATGAGGCTAAAGTTGGAGGTCCTGTTCAATTTTGATGGATGTATCCATTTGGAAGGTGATTTTTTTAAAAAAAATTTCTCGTTGTTATTTCATTTGGTCAAATCTAGTCTAATTTATTTGCTAATAAATTTTATTGTATTACTTTTAGATTCCTCTATCACTTGAAAAAAAAAGTGAAAAATAAAGCTCATGTTGAAGCTTCTATAGTTAATGCTTATATTGTGGAGGAAGTTACAAATTTTGCATCATATTACTTTGAACCTCACGTTCAATGCAAGAGTCGAAAATCAGGAAGAAACGATGAGGGTGAAGGGTTTTGCTTATCGAGTCCATGAGGGGAAACTTCGCTTCCCACTTCACCTCGGTCGCTTGTTCATGGCGATCCCATCGATGTCCCCGGATTAAAAAAATTTAATCCTAGACAAAAGGGATTGCCCAAACAACCAAGTCATCGTCGTGCTATTCGTTTAGAGAGGTCACTTGAACAAACTCGTTGTTCAAGCGACCATCCTCTATTCTACGAGTAGTCATGGAATAAACGATGTACGGATCGCCGACTTTTGTATTTATGATCGGGATCCAAGTATTATTTAGCCACAAAAAAAAATATTACATGCTCATAATTGAAAAACAAAAAAAAACATGTTACAAAAGAGAATGAAGAATAGGTATACCTCTCGATCTTCTAATGTATGACCTTCCTATTTTCGGACGTCGTGTGGGCGACGATCTACCAAAAGTCGAAGCTTCTAGATCGCAAATCTTCCTTCCTTACTCTTCCAAAGCAAGAGGAAGAATAGAAACAAGGTTCTTCTCCTTCCTATAGCCAACCAACAAGCAACCAAGGGAAACCTTGCCGCCAGCCAACAAGGAGAAGGGGATAATGATGGAAACGGGCCAAGACACCAAGGAAAACCCCTAAGTCTTGTTTCCACCACTCAAGGAGAAGAGAAGAGAGTCTTTTGGCCGCTGGCCAAGGGCTAGAAAAGGGAAGAAAGTCTTTGGGCCGGCCAATGGAGGAGGAAGAAGAAAGGAAAAACTTCCTTATTTAGTGCCGCCCAAGCCTCCAAAACCCTAAGCCTCCAAACCCTAATCCTATCTCAATTAGGACTCCTTTTGTTGTCGCCCACCCCTTGCCCTCCTTTTATAGAGTTAGGGATAAGCCATGATTTAATCTCCTGCATTGGTTCTAGGGATTTAATCTCAATCGTCGGATCTAGAGATTTAATCTCAACCGTCGGATCTAGAGATTTAATCTCTACCTTTGGATCTAGAGTTTTGTTTCTATCCATTGGATCTAAGCTTCATGAGGTGTTAATAGGCTACAATAGGGACCATGAGGAGGAGTTGGATCTTGGCCACCCATGGATCAAGCCCACATAAAGTCCGATCCATTAATGATAATCCAATCCACTAAAGGATTATCATTGATCTACCTCACCAACCCCCATAAGATAATATGGGCTCCATATATTATTTGTACATTTTCTCCCAGTGTTTAAGATCTCAAATGTCTGTCGATTAATTAATTTACTGACCATTAATTAATCGACATCTAACTCCATGAGTAGTACCACTCAACCTTTTCATCATGCCGGACCAAGTCCACCTGCAGGGTTTACATGATGAACCTTATGAGCTCCTCAAGGGGACATCATCATCCTAATATATAGGACACAGTTTCCTCCTATAATCAATGACACACCATATAAATAATATGATCTTCCAACTTACCGAGCCTCTCGATTTAATCTATAAATCTCGCCCATTGATAAATCAAAGAGATGAATACTAAGTATATGTGCCCGTTATTATATCGGGATTAAGAGCATGTACTAAATAATATCTGAGGTCCGATTCGATTATATAGTCAGGAATAAATCGAATCACCTCTAAGTCGGTCCTGCTCAATACACACAAAGTGCACTAGTGTGATTCTATGGTCAAGACAAATCAATACTAAATCACACTACAACCATTCCGATGGTTTGTCCAAAGTCATCTCGGTTGTGAGCCTTTACTTATACTTTACAAGGAGCCGATAACATGATCTCCCATGTGACACCACACACCATGTTATCTACAATGTAATGTATTAGACAATATTGTATAACTATAAAAATGCAAACAATGATCATGTGATTCTTATTTCAAAATAAAGATGTTCATACAAAAGGTAGACTTTTCAGTATACATCCCTACAAAGGGTCCCGTTGATCCAAATTTGAGGGCATTCTCAATTTTTAATTACCTTGGTCAACCAAGTGGATCTTGTACAAGTAGATACTTAACTGGTCCCGAGTGGCGAGCAACCCATACATATATTTTATTGAACTGTCCAGAAGTAACGTCGTATTTCGAGTAAGTATATAGTAGTTATATTAAACATTTTGTATATCATAAAATATTGTTCGTGTTTTATTTAATTATATTGTAGGATTTTTCAAACTCTATATTCGGAGCTTCCGGAGCATGAGTTTAATAATTTCTGTGATGAAGAATTTGCACAATGGTTCAAAAATTATGTAACTAGTATATGATATTAAATTTGATAAATCTTGTCTGATGACACATATTGATTTTACTTTAGGTTCATGATAATCACTACCACATTGAGCAAGACCTAATAAACAATCTGTCATGGATTCCAAATTCAATGGTTAAAACTTGGCCCGCATATTTCATAAACGGATAAATTTTTCATACTCAAGCTTATGGAACTGGGAAAACTATAATGAATAGCGGAGTTTGTGTTCAGTCATCTATTGATGGAGGTGCAAGGAATGAATTTTAAGGTTTGCTAGATGAAATTTTAGAGGTAGCGTATCCAGGCTCAGATTTGCGAGTTTTTTTATTTATGTGTCATTGGTTTGACCCTATCAAAGGCATGAGGGTGCATCCACAGTTTAATTTGGTTGAAATTAACTATAAAAAAATATACAAGATGTATGAACCATTTGTATTAGCACAGCAAGCGATTCAAGTATTTTATGCTTCATATCCTAGTATGAAACGAGTCAAAAGTGATTGGTGGGCAGTTTGTAAAACCAAAGCACGTAATAAAATTGAGGAACATTGGGAAGACATAGCCTATCAACAAGATGAAGTTATCAATACATTTCATATTGAAGAGTATAATATTTCAACGTTACGAGATCCCAGTGGCATTGTAATAGACGTTGATGCAAGTGAACTGAATGAGGATGAGGATGTGGATGATGATGACGATGAGGATGAGGATGACGATCACGATCACGATCACGATCACGATGACGATGACGATGACGATTAGATGCATTATCAGGCCAAAAATTTTATTGCAGACTTCGATTTCTAATTATTGTTAATTTAACTTTTAATTTATTGAATACCAATTATGTTTAAATTTACTATGCTATTCAAAAATCTATATATTTGATATCCTAATGAACTTTTTTTTATTTAGGGTCATCCGTCTGCTATGAATATGGTAATATTTTCATTTTTTTCCTATTAATAATTCGATATGCAACTGCATTTTTTTTCTTGTAATATTCTTCTAATAATCATGATTTTTAGTTTCGACGTGGCGGTCATAGACGTAGTAGTGATGGAAGATCACAGTCTTCCTCTGCTTCAGCACCTGCACATTCTGATGCTCTTGCAGGAAATGTGCCCTCCACCTCTTCCCCAGTTGCAGGATCCTCTGATTCTCATCATATACCTGCCAATGTTTCTTCCCCGGTACAACAAACACTCGTGGAGAGGGAAGATACGAGAGAGTTTATATCTCCGCGAGGAGATTCATAAGTATTCAAGTTTTATAATATCTATATTAAAATTTTAACACAATATATTTTTTTTAAAGTATATAACGGAGTTTGTTTTTGGTTTATGTTAGATTTACAAATTTTGTACGTGTTATTCACGAGGTGAATAAAATAGTGAATAACCTTTGGGGCGACGCTTCTATGACTTATACAAGCACGCCGGAAGAAATTAGAGTTTTGTGGTGGAATGAGTTCAAGGTAACTTATTTCAATCATTTAGTATATGAAATTATAGTTAATATAATCAATTTTTATTTTCCTCTACTGCAGTGGGTATTTATTTGGGAGGAGACTGAAACACTAGAGATTAGGAGGATTTTTAAGAAAAAATATGGTGATCATATTAGAAACATACTAAATCATGCAAAAACTAGAAATAAGAAAACGCACTGTATAACTGAGAAGAATTGGAATAAAATTGTTACACATTGGGGATCTGATGAAAGTAAGCGAAAGAGTGAACAGAATAAGCAAAATCAGAATTGTAACTCCGGCGTTATGTCTGCCACGTATGCGGGAGGATCCATAAATATCGATGAGCATAGACATCGATTGGTGAGTACTTTCAATTTATGATTTTATAATCTAATACTCACTAATTTATAAATATTAACTGTTTAATTTGTTTAGGCCAAGGAGACGGGAACAGAGCCATTATTTATTGACACTTTCACCCGTACATTCCAAAAAAAGGATAAAACATGGAGTGGTGAAAGAGCTAGAACAATAAAGGTGTGTAATTGTAAAAATTTAATTTCTTATGTTAATATTTAATTTTTTTTTCTTTCACAATAGGAGAAATACGATGAACTTTCACAAAGAAATTCGGGAGCAAGTGATGATGGAGTCGAATCGGAGCCATCTGTTAGCAATATAAATTTATGGCTCGAAGCATCTGGAGGACCGAAAAGTGGAAGAATACTTGGACTCGGCTCTTTGAGCCGATCCTATAGAGTCCCTGGTGCTTCTTCTTCATCCTCTCCAGCATCAAAAGCCCAAGTTATTCAATTAACCGAAGAGGTTAATCATTTGAGAGACTTACTAGCGCAGAAGGAAACTGAATCAAGATAGAATGCTCAGAAAGTTCAAGACTTAAATGAAAATATGAACGAAGTTCAAAGGCAACAAAGGTTTATTCTGCAACATCTTCAGTTACCGTCTAGCTCAAATCAACTTCCTCCTTCTAGCTCTGCTCCTCCTCCGCCTAATCCCTGACATGGAGAAAATGATGATGTGTTTTTTGATGACGATGGTGATGATGTTGGTTATCTTTGACTGTATTTGTGGAAGTTTATTTGTTAGCTTCTTGACTTATGACATATGTCATATTTATGTTTTTTTAAGTTTGTTGTATTTAATCATGCTCGATGATAATGGAATGCAGTAGAACTTTGGATGTATTTGTTATCTGTATAAATTGGTTTGATGTCCATATTATTGTTTGTTGTATAATTGTGTTAATATTGTTGTGTGTTTGTTGTAAAACAGTGAAAAAAGATTAATTTAAATCTAAATTATAATTTTGTTGCAAATTTATATGTATCGATTGGTGATGTAGAAATTCACTGATCGATAAAATTATTTTGGCCATCACGATCGGGTATATAATATCACTTGATTGATGTATCGTAGAAGGTTAGTAACGCCAGAAGTCACTCACCGACTACTCGGCAAATCGACTAATGGATATGATTGATCACGATCGCCATATTGTAGCAACTCACGTAACGCGTTGGTAGTCAATCGATCGGTCGACTTAGTCGCACTTATCGATTGATCGATAAATACATCAGTCGACTGATAGTGCAATTTTTTGCGACGAATTATTATTTTCGTCGCCAAATTAGCAACGAAAAAAATTCGTCGCCAAATTTAATTTTATTTGTTAATTCCGTTCATCAGAATTTGGCGACGAATATTTTTTTCGTCGCAAATTTGGTGACAAAAATAATATTTCATCGTCAAATTTGTGACAAAAAAATATTTGTCACCAAATTCTGATTATATTGGCCGGAGATGGATGCGAGAGTTTTGCGATGAAGAAAATATGCGACGAAAAAATTTATTCTTCGCTAATTTGGCGACGAAAAAAATTATTTGTCGCTAATTTGGCGTCGAAAGTAAAATTCGTCACCGAATTTGGCGACAAAAATAATTATTCATCGCCAAATTCGGCGACGAAAAGTATTATTCGTCGCAAAAATTTGCGACGAATCTTCTTTTCGTCGCCAAATTGGTGAAGAAACATTTATTCGTCGCCAAATTTGGTGATGAATTTTGCAAAGAAAAAATTATTCGTTGTAAATTGGCGACGAAATTTATTTTTTCGTTGCAGAATTTAGCGACGAATTATTTACAACGAAAATTTTTTCGTTGCAAAATTCGTCGCCAAAAATGGATTTTTTTGTAGTGTTTGTTGTGCAGGACTCTTTGGGTTCCAAGAAGTTGGTTAAGATTCTTAGATCCCAACGTGAATCTTTCTAACCTAGCCTCGAGCTCTTGAATTCATCCTTTCAAGAGACAATTCTCCTCCTCAAGCTTTTCAACTTTAGTTGAGTTTCCCTCTTGAACTTGACTAGTTGAAGACGTTAGATTAGCCTCTTGCTTGAGGATTTCAACCTCCCCAAGCAACGACTCGACTCTAGACTCGGACTTAGTTAATTTCCTACTCAACAACTTAATTGCATGATATAAGTTGGCTATTAATAAATGACTTACCTTGATTTTTTTCTTTTGACCCGGCTTTGAGTCTTTTCTCAAAGTCATCCTCGGAGTCAGAGTCAGAGTTGGAATCACATTCGGCTTTGGACTCTGACTTGAACTCTACCGGTCTTGCCATGAATGCTACACCAACGCCTTCTTCTTCGTCGTCCCAAGTTGCTTGAAAGGGCTTCTTTGATCCCTTTTGCTTTGGCTTCATTTTTGATTTGAAGTGCCCCTTCTTCTTGTTCTTCACAACTCCCTTTCTTTTCAGATTATCTTCCATACCATGTTTACTATCTCGACCTCTTCTTCCGATTTAGACTCGGATTCTCCCTCGGGTTTGGATCTTTCTTCTTACTCGGGAGGTGGCTTGCCCTTCTCCTTTCTTCTCTGACCTGCAAGCAAAGAAATACCTCTCTCGGCTCGGACCTCATTAGTTTGTTCGTGAAGTTCAAATTCCAATAAAAACTCATCTAACCTAATTTTTGAAAGATCCTTAGAAACCTTGTAGACATCGACCATGGATGCCCACAAGGTGGTCCTAGGGAATGCGTTTAGTGCATACCTGATTACGTCCCGATTTTTTACCTTTTGTCCGATTGAATGTAGCCCATTCATGATGTCTTGTATGAGAGTGTGGAGTTGAGTGGCCGACTCATGTATTAGTTATAGCCCTAGAACCAATCATGTGATGGTTGAATAGGGAACATTTTGTATCATATTCTATAAAGGCAAAGGATTGGTTATTATATATTTACGTCTTGCTTGTGCCAGCTAAATTAAATATATAATAATGCCCTAGAAAAGTAGGTTCTTATCTACAGCACATCAATTGGTAGAATTGATTATGAGAGGCTGTAGAGAACACTTTCCTAAATGTTCCTAGTCAAGTATTAATATGCAAGGGCAATATTAATACATAAAGACTAGCATGTAGGTCAATTGATGACTTGATCTCACAAGTCATGAATATATGATATCAAGTTGACACATGGGTATATATTAGAGAATATTTACTGAACTGACCCGCCATGAGAAAGTTTCATGGATCGTCATATGAGTGTCATAAACTTTCTCATGTGACTATTGGTATGAATAGTCCTCAAACCTGAAGTCACTATGGTTCCCTAGATAAGGAGTTATGTACTTTGGTATCGTCAAACGTCACCCGTAACAGGGTGGACCATAAAGGCGATTACTGGGTATATAACAAATTATGCGGAGGGATGTGAGTGATGTAGATGGGATCTATCCCTCCCATATGATGGGAGTGATATCTGTGGGCCCCTTGATTGAGTAGAACTACTAAAACGCATGGCCATACTCGAATGAGTCAATATGAGATATTGAGCTCATTTGTTTGAGTTAGTTTACTCAGGGATCAAGAAACACATAGATTGATCGAGGATGACATGGTCTATGCCTCATTGGTCAATCTGATATCAAGGATAGAAGGACACGGTCATACATTATAGTAGTCACGGAAAGGTTAGTCGGATCTTGACTTATTTCGTAACTTGGGTAGCAATGATGTATTGCTAGATGCCTCTCATTGCTTGTGTTTCTAAAAGAGTTTAGATCCACTACCAACGTTATGAGAGCCTATAGGGTCACACACAAAGAGCATGATGATTAGAAGAATTAGTGCATTCTAGTTTGACTAGAATAATTTGGGAATAAGTTTAAGTACAAAATGGTTTTTGGACTTTAAGCTTAATGAGAATTTTAGCTTATTGATTTAATGAGATTAATTCAATATGCTAAGCTTAATTGATTTAATAAGATTAACTCAATATGTTACCTTATTGATTTAATGAGATTAATTCAATATGATAACATAAGCTTATTGAATTAATAAGATTAATTCAACATCCATGAATGCCACATAAGCATGCCACCTAAGCATGCCACATAAGCATGCCACCTAAGCTTGATGAGGTGGAAGGAGACAAAGGGTTTTGACCTTTGGATTTCCCCCACATGTGGCCGGCCAAACAAAGAGTATAACTCCTTGTTTGATTATCTTTCAATGCCATTGATTGCATTGAATGTGATAGGAGATGAAAGGTTTTTCCAATCCTATAAAACACCCCATAGGGTGGCCAGCCAAATTAGTTGAAGGGTTGAAGCTTGAGGCTTGGAGAGAGCTTGGTGGTGAGAGCATTTGGTTGTGTGGCTTTTGTGAGTGTAGCAAGAAGAGTAGTCTTCTTCTTCCTTTCTCTTTTTCCCTACTTTCCTCTCCTTTAGGGACTTCTCTAGCAAGAAGTAAAGGAGAGCTCTTCTAGTTTCTTTTGTGAGACAAGAGCTTGCTCGTGTGGATACATATAGAGGCACGGACATTTGAACGTGCTAAAAGATCCAACAAACCCAAGGAGAAGCGGGATTACAAAGGGCACGCAACAAAGGTAATATTCTCCTATAAGATAGGTTTTGAGAAATTTATTTTTGTACGAGGTTTTCTTTCGCAAGGATCACTTGGAAGGGATCCTAATTTTCCGTTGCGCATATGCTATTTTGCATACGAGATCCCAACAGTGGTATCAGAGCCACTTGCGAAAGATCGTATAAAAATAGGTTTTCTCTATTTTATATATGATATAGAAGTAGGATATGTTAGTAATATATGAGAGATGTCCTAAGGCAATCGCCTTATGTATGAACCATTTATATGATAAATGAAGATTCACTATTTGAGTATACATATTTTATGTATTTGATTGGATCTTAAACTCATTTACTGAATGTCCACGATACGATTCACAGCATGAGAGAATTTGTGATTGGATCACAACTAGTGAGTATCTCTACATGTGTAATTGTGATGTATCTAATTATCCCTAGTCGATGAATTGATGGATTTGGACACCATCAATTCTGTCGAGACTAGCACGAGGTATACTCCTTGGTGTATCCAAGCAGCTGATTCTCACTGGCTGGAGACATAGTGATGTCCGGAGTTGATCGTGGATGCTAGTTATGGTAACTAGTTCATTGGAGTGACCAGCCGTAAGACTTCATATGGTTCTCTGCATATATAGATATGTCAATGAAGTTCTTACTGTGGCTTAAGTGCGATGTTCCTTTGACTTGCGGTATTCAAGTCATCTTGATCATGGAGACTTATGCTTTGACATCTTAAGCAAACATCTCTAAGGAGATGTGGACCCGGATGATTGGGTATAAGTCGAGTGATCGAAGGTGTTTGAATAGCCTATAAAGGATTCACCACTCCTTGCGAGGAGATGTATACCCATGGCCTCTCGGATTGTTACTAAAGTCTTTGGCCAAAGCATTACATGTTTAGAGTAAGGTACTCTTCGATACATGTGGAGTAACTAGAACTGTAGGACGAGGAAATGATACTTGGGCTAGGTGTGGCGTAGTCGACCTAGTGGGGAGACACAATAGACCATGTCTGAACCAAGTGGGTATAAGATGAGTGAAGGGAATGGGGCACGATTCATTCAAGCTCTGAAGGGTTTGAAATAGTTCGGATCAACCGTTGATCTTTTCTTAATTGGGGATCATGATGTACTACTAGGTGCCACTCATGATCGCTCTATAATTAATGGTTAATTATACGGCCAACATAAACCGAGAACCTATTTACAACGAGTGTAATCCAAAGGATTTAAAACGAGCTTGAGAATGGGATTCTCAGACCGAGAGAAACTATGTTTGGTTGGACCAAACATAAAGCGAGCATGAAATCGTTTCAGTCGCAATGGAAGCGTGGATGGGGTGTGTCTTATGAAGACATAATGGATGGACCAAAATGGTTTGGTCCTAATCCAATGGATGAGAATAAACCAAAGGGTTTGGTTTATATTAAACGAATGAACCAAAGGTTGGTTCGGTTCGTTTTAACTTAAAATAAACCATCATGGTTTGGTTTATTTTAACTTATCTTAATGGAGCGGGT
The DNA here is from genome assembly GCA_025175895.1 of Wurfbainia villosa. NCBI lineage: Eukaryota > Viridiplantae > Streptophyta > Magnoliopsida > Zingiberales > Zingiberaceae > Wurfbainia > Wurfbainia villosa. Next base: position 87,233,274 of record CM046001.1, read on the forward strand.
TAACGGGCTTTATGGATATGATCCATTAACCACTAAGAGAATTAGTTCTCTATAAAATAGGGATTAAACCCTAACCCTAAACCTAATCCAACATAGTGGCCGCCCAACCCCTCCCTCTCCTATTCGGCGCCCAACTCCAAGCTGCCGCCGCCCAGCCCAAAGGTCCTCCAACCGGCGTCCAGAAGGTTGCTTCCTTCCTCCTCGCCGGCATCGAGCTGCTGCCGGAAGAGTTCCGGTCATCCTCCTTAGGTTTGGCATCAAGGTGAGCACTTTGCTTCCTTGGTTTTGGCCGGCGCCTACTCCTCCACCAAGCTGTCCAGTTTTCTGGACAGCTTCTTCTCCTCTCGTCGGAGCGTCGTTTAGACGACGGTTAGGGCTCCGACAGCGGCTAACATACCGGGGATTTGATCTCCGGTAATCCTCTGAGGTGGAGGACGAAGGATTCGTCAATCGGTTGTGAATACCTCTCGGAGAAGCAAGTCTTGAGGACTTGTCTTTAGGTCCGAATTTGGATTCGGACCGTGATCATCTCGATCACATCGTCTTCAACACGAGGCACGAAGGCGAAGCTCGTGGCTTGGCGAAGTCATCGAGGAGCTCGGCGTGGATACGGATAGAGGCGATTCTTACGAGAATCGTTCGGATGCCGTTCCCGCTACACGTCATACGAAAGGTATAACGTAGTTTAATTTCCTTTTATTGCAATTTTAATTTACGGTTATGTCTACACTTGTTGTAATAGCATGCGTGTGTTGTGTGTGTTGTAATAAATAGGAGTATTTATTATTTTTGTTGCTTCCGCTGTGCACATGTTTACGAAACATGATCGAACACACACACGCCGCGGTGCCGGAAACCCAACAGTGGTATCAGAGCCCAGGTTGTGTTTCGACATAATCGTAAAAATAGTTTTGCGATAGTCATAATGTATTTCTGGAAGTTTTCTAAATTTTGGAAATTTAGAAGTATTTATGGAAATTTTTCAATTTTGGAAAGTCTAGAAGTATTTATGGAAATCTTCCACTTTTGGAAAGTTGGAAGTATTTATGGAAATTGATATTTTCCATAAATAAAATATTTGATTAGATTCTGGAAATTTGTTTCCTAATTTAATCATGATTTGATTTGGGAAATCAAATCTTAAAATATTTTATTTCCATCAGTAGTTTTAATGATTTAGGAAATTGGTTTCCTAAATAGATTTTCCTTAATCAAATAATTCCATGAATAAAATATGTGATTAGATTTGGAAATTTGTTTCCTAATTTAATTATGATTTGATTTGGAGAATCAAATCTTAAACATATTTTATTTCCATAAATAGTTATGACATATAAGGAAATTATATACATGACATAATTGTATGCCATGTAATTGCATTAGATGCATAACATTATGCCATGCGTGTCGTGACATGTAGATGTATGCCATGTATGCCATGCCATGTAGATAATAGTTATTTGCATGCAAAGAGGATGAGACATAAAAAACCTTAATCAATATTAAAGCCTACACCTTCCATTAATATGGTTAGAACCAGAGTTCTGTTTCTTGTTTGGGTTGTTGGACTCTCTCCAAGCCCGGCTCGAACCTGAATATGTTCAAACCATGGAATAGTTTAATACTAATATGGTAAGTGTCAGAGGTCAATCGTTAGCTTTGGTTGTTGGACTCTCTCCAAGCTGGGCTAATTGGTTGAATGCGCTCTAACCATATTAAAACTATGTCCTGATTAATGGGTTGGCTTTAACCTGGAGCATCGGTTTGTTGGACTCTCTCCAAGGTCGATGTAAAGGGAGGTGAAGTTGGGTGCTATGCATATGATGCATACTTGTTAATGTGTTAACAACCCGATGTATGTGTGAACATTCAATTAGTTGATAGCACATTGTGATAGTTGCATATACGGGATATGCAATCGGTATAGATGATACCTACCGTCGTAGTTATGAATGGCTTGTTGGACTCTCTCCAAGGTTGTTCATAACTATGATGGATATCAGCCCATTCGGAGATGGACCTACGATCTCCCGAAGTGATTTTGGGGTTTTTGAAATTCGAAAAATGAATGGGATTTATAAATGTATATTAATGCATTTTTAAAATCATCTTTCTCATATATGCTCGTTTTGTATTTCTAAATTAATATATTGATCATGATGTGTTTGAATTTGCGTTCCATTTTGGATTCAAATAAATTGACTGGGCCGAGCTTCTTGGACTGGCTTAGAAACTTGAGAATTGTTCTCAAGGTGAAAATCTTGTTTATGTCCTCGAAGCGCCTATTCCCGACCGTCCTAGTGACGATGCAACTTTGGACCAATTGTTGGCCTATCAGAAACATGTGAATGATTTTGAACAAATGAGTTGCATCATGCTAGCCGCGATGGAACCCAAGCTACGAAAGCAGCATGAGCATATGGATGCTCATATCGTAGTCCTTCATCTCTGTGAGTTGGTTGATGAGCAAGTGAGATTCGAAAGGTTCGAAGTCTCCAAGCTCCTCTTCACCTCTGAGATGCTAGGAGGTTCATCTGTGGTACTGCTCAATATGCTGAAGACTGTGGAGTCTTCTGAGAAGCATGAGCAGGGGACGGTGCTGTTAGTTGATTCCTCGAAGAAAGGTTCTAAGAGGAAGTCAAAGGAACAACAGAAGGGAAATAAGAGAAAAGGCTAAGAAGGTAGAACTAGCACAAAAGGATACTTGCCATCATTATGGCAAGGAGAGCCATTGGCAAAGAAAGTGCAAGATTTATCTTGAGTCCGTGAAGAAGGATAAGGCATCGGATGCCCCATCTTCTTCAGAAATCTTCTTTATTGATTGTCATTCTATTTCCTTAGACACTTGGGTATTGGATACTGGGTGTGGCTCACATATATGTAATGACATACATGGGCTAAGGAATAGAAGAAGACTCGTCATGGGAGAGTCAAATTTACGTGTTGGGAATGAAGCAAAGGTTGCTGCACTCGCCATCGGAACGTATTTGTTGAAACTCCCTGCAGGACTTGTCTTAGAACTGGACAATTGCTTTTATATTCCTTTGTTGATAAAGAACATCATTTCTATTTCTTGTTTAAATAGAAATGGTTTCCATTTGACGTTTAGTAACAATTGTTGTTACATAACTTTGAATGGGGTTCTTTATGGGACTGGAACTTTAAGCAATGATGTTTATACGTTGGACGTATCCAAAGGACATTTGCAATATCGGCGAGCAACAAGAGTGCTCGAAAGGATAATCAAATAGACTCTATATGTGGCATTGTCGTCTTGGCCATATAAGCAAGAAATGCATGTCCGAGAATTACACCAATGTACTAGAATCGTTTGAATTGGATTCATACGATACATGCGAATCATGCTTAAAAGGCAAGATGACTAAGTTACCTTTTACGGGAAAAGGTGAACGAGTGGGAGAGTTACTAGGTTTAGTACATACTGATGTATGTGGACCTATGTCAACTCAAGCATTAGGAGGCTATAGCTACTTCATTACCTTCACCGATGATCACTCACGGTTTGGGTATGTGTTCTTGATGAAACACAAGTCTGAAGCCTTTGAAAGGTTCAAAGAATTCAGAAATGAAGTAGAGAAACAACATGACAAAAGTATTAAAATACTTCGATCGGATCGAGGTGGTGAATACTTAAGTCAAGAGTTTCTTGATTATCTAAGAGACAATGGCATATTGTCTCAATGGACTCCACCCTATACACCACAGCATAATGGTGTATCTGAGAGGCGTAACCGGACCTTGTTGGACATGGTCAGGTCAATGATGAATCATGCGACTCTTCCCAAGTCCTTTTGGGGTTATGCGCTTCAGACAGCTGTTTACTTGTTAAACAGAATGCCTACCAAGGTAGTCTCAACTACTCCATATGAGATATGGAATGGTAAGAAACCTCATGTATCTTACTTGAAGATATGGGGTTGTCCTGCTTATGTGAAGCGGACTGTATCAGACAAACTGGAAGCTAAGTCTGATAAATGTCTATTTATTGGATACCCTAAGGAAACAAGGGGTTACCAATTCTATCATCCTGTGGAACAAAAGGTGTTTGTTTCAAGGCATGTTGTGTTTCTAGAGAAAGAGTTTCTCTTGCAAGAAAACAGTGGGAGTGTCGTCGAGCTTGAGGAGGCTCGAGAGACTCAAATAGACATTGATGAGATACCTGGTGAAGCACAACAGCCGATAACTCATAGTGATGAGCAATCGGCTGGACCTACTGTAACACCACATCTTCGTAGATCTGGTAGAACACGCAACATTCCTGAGAGATATGGATTTCTCATAAGTGAATCGAACGACGTGTTACTCATTGATGATGAGGAGCCTACCAGTTATGAAGAAGTGCTGACAAGTTCAGAAAGGGATAAATGGCTTGATGCCATGAAGTCGGAAATGGATTCCATGTATGAAAACCAAGTTTGGAACTTGGTTGACCCACCTGAAGGCATCAAGCCTATAGGGTGCAAGTGGGTTTTCAAGAGGAAAACCGACATGGATGGTAATGTGATTACCTATAAGGCTAGATTGGTGGCAAAAGGATATCGTCAAAAGCAAGGTGTTGATTATGACGAAACCTATTCGCCTGTAGCTATGCTTAAATCCATTCGGATGCTCCTGGCTATAGCGGCTCATTATGATTATGAGATATGGCAGATGGATGTGAAAACAGCTTTCCTTAATGGAAACCTGCTCGAGGACGTGTATATGATACAACCTGAGGGTTTCACATCGGTTGATAAAACCAAGGTATGCAAATTGACGATCCATTTATGGATTGAAGCAAGCATCCGATTTGGAATATCCGTTTTGATGAGGCGATCAAAAAGTTTGATTTCTCACAAAATCGAGCGAACCTTGTGTGTACAAGAAGGTTAGTGGGAGTGCGATCGTGTTCCTAGTATTGTATGTCGATGACATATTACTTATAGGAAGCGATGTGTCCAATCTTCTGATCGATTAAGGTTTGGTTATCCAAGACATTCTCCATGAAAGACACAGGAGAAGCAACCTACATCCTTGGGATTAAGATCTATAGAGATAGATCGAAGCGGTTGCTTGGTCTTTCGCGATCTACATATATAGGCCGAGTGCTAAAGAGGTTTAGCATGTCGGAATCAAGAAAGGTTATCGCCCATCGGGCATGGGGTACACCTTTGAAGTCTATGTCAGCGCCGAAGGCGAGAGGATTTGCATGAGTAAGATTCCCTATGCATCGCATGATAGGATCTATCATGTATGCTATGTTATGTCACGAGGCCCGATGTATCGTATGCTCTGAGTGTCACGGCGGATAACGATCCGATCGAGGAATGGATCATTGGCGGTATTGTTAAGGCGATCCTTAAGTACTTAAGAAGAACTAAGGATGTGTTCCTAATATATGGAGAAGGGGACATGGTGATACGCGGGTATCGGATGCGGCTTCGAGACGGACAAGGATGATTCAGTCTCGATGCGGATCGTGTTCACCTTGAATGAGCGCGATGAGTTGGAAAAGTTCCAAACAAGAGTGGCGGATTCTACCAGCGAGGCGAATATATTGCGGCCGGGCGAAGAGCGGTTTGGATCAAGAAGTTCGTTCATGAACTTGGTGTGATTCGGCCATTGTTGAAGCAATCTGGGTCTCTGCGACAACAATGGAGCAATTGCATGAGCGAAAGAGCCAAGGTCTCATCAGCGATCAAACATGTGTAGCCGCCGCTATCATCTTATCGGAGAGATCATCGGTAGGAGCGAAATACAAATCGAGAAAATTCCCCTTTGAAAGGAACTTAGCGGATCCTTTGACTAAAGCATTACCTCAAGTAAGTTTGAGGTCATGTTAGACTTATGGTATTGGATCAGTAGCGATTGGCATTAGGCCAAGTGAGTCATTAGTAATATATGAGAGATGTCCTAAGGCAATGCGCCTTATGTATGAACCATTTATATGATAAATGAAGATTCACTATTTGAGTATACATGTTTTATGTATTTGATTGGATCTTAAACTCATCATTCTTGAATGTCACGATCGATTCACGGCATGAGAGAATTTGTGATTGGATCACAACTAGTGAGTATCTCTACATGTGTAATTGTGATGTATCGGAATTATCCTAGTCGATGAATTGATGGATTTGGACACCATCGATTACCGAGACTAACACGAGGTATACTCCTTGGTGTATCAAGCGGTGATTCTCCTTTTGGAGACATAGTGATGTCGGAGTTAATCGTGGATGCTAGTTATGGTAACTAGTTCATTGGAGTGACCGGTAGTAAGACTTCATATGGTTCTCTGCATATATAGATATGTCAATGAAGTTCTTCTTGTGGCTTAAGTGCGATGTTCCTTTGACTTGCGGTATTCAAGTCATCTTGATCATGGAGACTTATGCTTTGACATCTTAAGCAAACATCTCTAAGGAGATGTGGACCGGGATGATTGGGTATAAGTCAGTGATCGAAAGGTGTTTGAATAGCCTATAAAGTTCACCACTCCTTGCGAGGAGATGTATACCCATGGCCTCTCGTCGGATTGTTACTAAAGTCTTTGGCAAAGCATTACATGTTTAGAGTAAGGTACTCTTGATACATGTGGAGTAACTAGAATCCGTAGGGCGAGAAATGATACTTGGGCTAGGTGTGGCGTAGTCGACCTAGTGAGGGGTGACACAATAGACCATGTCTGAACCAAGTGGGTATAAGATGAGTGAAGGAATGGGGCACGATTCATTCACTCTTGAAGGGTTTGAGAAATAGTTACGGATCAAGTTGATTTTTTCGGTTAATTGGGGATCATGATGTACTACTAGGTGCCACTCATGATCGTTCTATAATTAATGGTTAATTATAGACGGCCAACATAAACAGAGAACCTATTTGGTCACACGCACAACGAGTGTAATCCAAAGGATTTAAAACGAGCTTGAGAATGGGATTCTCAGACCGAGAGAAACTATGTTTGGTTGGACCAAACATAAAGCGAGCATGAAATTGTTTCAGTCGCAATGGAAGCGTGGATGGGCCGTGTCTTATGAAGACATAATGGATGGACCAAAATGGTTAGGTCCTAATCCAATGGAGGAGAATAAACCAAAGGGTTTGGTTTATATTAAACGAATGAACCAAAGGTTGGTTCGGTTCGTTTTAACTTAAAATAAACCATCATGGTTTGGTTTATTTTAACTTATCTTAATGGAGCGGGTTAACGGGCTTTATGGATATGATCCATTAACCACTAAGAGAATTAGTTCTCTATAAAATAGGGATTAAACCTAACCTAAACCTAATCCAACATAGTGGCCGCCCAACCCCTCCCTCTCCTATTAGCGCCCAACTCCAGGCTTGCCTTGACCCGTGGTCCTCAGCGGCGTCCAGAAGGTTGCTTCCTTCCTCCTCCGGTTGTCGGCTGCTGCCGGAAGAGTTCGGTCATCCTCCTTAGGTTTGGCATCAAGGTGAGCACTTTGCTTCCTTGGTTTTGGCGCGCCTACTCCTCCACCAAGCTGTCAGTTTTCTGGACGGCTTCTTCTCCTCGTCGGGCGTCGTTTAGCGGATAGAGGCTCGACAGCGGCTAACATCGGGGATTTGATCTCCGGTAATCCTCTAGTGGAGGACGAAGGATTCGTCAATCGGTTGACGAATACCTCTCCGGAGAAGCAAGTCTTGAGGACTTGTCTTTAGGTCCGAATTTGGATTCGGACCGTGATCATCTCTCGATCACATCGTCTTCAACACGAGGCTAGTAACCCGTACGAAGACGAAGCTCGTGGCTTGGCGAAGTCATCCCGAGGAGCTCGGCGTGGATACGGATAGAGACGATTCTTACGAGAATCGTTCCGGTTGATGCCGTTCCCGCTACACGTCATACGAAAGGTATAATGTAGTTTAATTTCCTTTTATTGCAATTTTAATTTACGGTTATGTCTACACTTGTTGTAATAGCATGCGTGTGTTGTGTGTGTTGTAATAAATAGGAGTATTTATTATTTTTGTTGCTTCCGCTGTGCACATGTTTACGAAACATGATCGAACACACACACGCCGCGGTGCCGGAAACCCAACAGGATAAATTTTATTATGAGTTGATAATTGCATTAATAATTTTTCAAACATAATAAAATATCCGATGTCTTTTAAAAGTTAAAATTGACATGGTGCATGGTTATGGCCTAGTCCCAAAAAGTTTGTGAATGTGTGTATTGTGAATGTATCGCCTATTGTAGGTCGTTGCCTTTCTCCTAAAATTCTTGTTGTAAAATTAGTTTTAGACTCGAATGTAACTCGAGTATTTCTCCTTTTGTAATATACACAACAAAGATGGAGGGTCCATTGGAAGATGATGTTACAAGGAGGAAGTCAACAACACAAGACAACCAAAAGGAAGCACTTGGGAGAAGATGCTATCCCTAGGTTGACCAATCAATCTTTTCATTGGCAGAAGATTGTAGAATAAGAACCATAACCATGACAACGCTTAGTTTAATATGTATGTGATGCATGTTAATTTGTATGTGATGCATGTTAATTTAGCTTGTGATGTATGTGCTAATATGTATGTGATGCATGTTTAAGTTTATATCTTAATGCAAAAGTTTATATGCCTACCAAAGTTTGGTACTCACTACTTCCTCGATATGTTGGGTTTGCCAAAAAAGCAATGCATTTTATCTTGGAAGAGTGCAGTGGACAATTGTGATGTCGCTATCAAACTTAGTTAAGACTTAATTAAGAAAGTAGAGGCATATATTAGCTTTGAACATAATTTTAAAAATTAGTTTTGTGTGATTTACGAACATCGGCTTTGTCTTAGAAGTGTCGTTGCTCAGATGCTCGAAGAAGGCCTCTGCCTCGCCGACTTGGAAGTGGTTTAGGAATAAGCACTAAACTAATCTAAACAACCAAAGCTATTAAAGAGTTACATCAGATGTAATTGGCAAAGATTGCCTACCTAATCATACTACATCTTGGGCGATTAGCCAAGAAGCTAACTCAAGGCAGTAGTATGATGTGGATCTTTATCATATAAATTTATAGCTAAATAGAAGCTAATGATGTAAGCAAAATGTGTTTACTACATCAATAATTAACTCATATCAAAGCTATAAGAATTTAGTGGAAGCCTCATTTAATTAAAGGCCTAATTAAATGACTTAGATATGATACTTAATTTTGCATATTAATGTTGTAGATCACCATGTCATCTAACATGACACACCCCCTCAACTTGATGTCCTTGAGAAAGACAAGCTCAATGGAGCTAACTTTCTAGTATAGGAACTTGAGGATTATCCTCAAGCGAAGCGTACTGTCCTAGAAGCGGTCTATCCTAGAAACACTGCCCCTGCGACCACTTTCGTCTTGAAGGAAAGGATGCTTATAAAAGCATCGAAGATGGCGCATTAGATGTGTCATGTCTTATGCTTGCACCATGAACTCACCAGCTTGGAAGCACATGAGAACATGGATGCCTATGATATGGTTGAGCATTTGAAACAACTATATCAAGGACAAGCTAGAACGAGCATTTTGAAGTGTCTAAGGCTCTTTTTGCATGCAAGATGCAGAAGAACACCTATAGGAACTCACGTACTTAAAATGATTGGGTACATTAAGAACCTTGAAAGACTAGGTTTTCCATTGAGCCAAGAATTGGCAGCGAGTTATCTTGTCGTTGCGAAGCATATAATCAATTAGTCATGAATTATAACATGAATGAAATTGATAAACCTAAACTTTGAAAATTCTCGGCATGTTAACTGATGCGATGAAAGTTAGTAATGTACTAATGGTCAAGAAGGGCGAAAAGGCATAAGAGGCAAGGTAAGACCCAAGCCAGCGGCAAGGACAATTCATCCACTTGAAGGTAAAGTACCTAAGGAAGGGATTGTTTCCATTGCGGTGAGGCGGACCTTTGGGCGCAAAGTCTACCTTGAGAGTAAAGAATAAAAAGAAGTGGGACTTACGCTCGGTATACACGTTATAGAAGTTAATCTATCTATTTCTTCTACATGGGCATTAGATAGATGCTCACATTTGTACTAATCAGGATTGAAAATAGTAGACTAATGAAAGGCGAAGTGGACCTCTGAGTAGGCATGGGCATGAAAATTCTTTTGTAGTTGTAGGAACATATTCTTTGTCTTTACTTATGGGCTTATCTTAGAACTAGAGGAGTGCTTTTATGTACCTGCATTAACGAAGAACATAATTTCTGTATCTTGTTTAGACAAGAAAAACTTTTCTTTTATAATAAAGGACAAATATTATTCCATTTATTTAAATGAAATGTTCTATTGTAATGCACCACTTATGAATGGTCTCTATGTTCTAGATTTAGAAAACCCAATTTATAACGTAAATACCAAATAGTTCAAATCGAATGATTTGAACCAAACATATCTCTGGCACTGTCTCCTAGGTCACATAAATGAAAAACGCATATCCCAACTCCATAAAGATGAATTATTGGACTCATTTGATTTTGAATCATATGAGGTATGCGAATCTTGTCTTTTAGGAAAGATGACTAAAACTCCATTTAGTGGACATGGCGAGAGAGCGACGGACTTGTTAGGTCTCATACATACTGATGTATGTGGCCCTTTCAATGTCAAAGCCAGAGGAGGCTATAAGTACTTTATTACTTTCACTAATGATATGAGTAGATTTGGCTACTTATATTTGATGAGACATAAGTCAGAATCCTTTGAAAAGTTCAAAGAATTCAAGAATAAAGTACAAAACCAACTTGGTAAGCGTATTAAGCTACTTGATCGGATCGGTGGTGAATACCTTAGTCAAGATTTCGTGATCACTGGCTAAGTGTGGGATAATATCCCAACTCACTCCACTGGAACACCACAATGGAATGTGTATATGAGAGGAGAAATCATACTCTATTAGATATGGTACGATTACGATCTGAGCGGTGATCTACCTACTTCCTTTTGGGGTTTAGCTCTAGAGTAGCTTTCACATAATCGTCCCATCATAGAAAAGACACCATATACATTATGGAGGAAGAGTCCCAAAATGTCTTTTATAAAGATTTGGGGTTGTGAAGCTTATGAGACGTCAAGTCTCGGATAAATTAGGACCCAAATCGGATAAGTGTTATTTTGTAGGATATCCCAAGGAAACTAAGGGATATTACTTTTACAATCCCACACTTGGCAAGGTGTTTGTTGCCAGAAATGTTGTCTTTCTAGAAAGAGAATTTATTTCTAGAAAAACTAGTGGTAGTAAAATTCATCTTGAAGAAATTCAAGATGAAGATAACACTAAGGAATGGAAAATGAGCAGCACCACAAAGTGTGTTGTGGATGAGAAATTGTTGCCCAAAGAGTTGTGGAGCAAACACATTCATGTAGACCAACCTCTTCGTAGATGATAGGATGCATCGTCAATCCCGAGAGATATTCTTTTCTCTTGGTGACAGTGAAGTATTGTATCGATCTTGACGAGCCTATATCCTATCAAGAAGCTATGATGAGCCCAGATTCCGAGAAATGGCTAGAGGCCATGAGATCCGAAATGGAATCCATGTACACTAACCAAGTATGGACTTTGGTTGATCCACTTGAAGGGTTAAAACCCATTGGGTGTAAGTGGGTCTTTAAAGTAAAGACTGACATGGATGGTAATAAGCATACCTATAAAGGTAGATTGGTGGCTAAAGGATTCAAACAAATTCATGGTATTGACTATGATGAAACCTTTTCACCTTTTCACGATCATGCTTAAATCATTCGGATCATACTTGCTATTGCGACCTACGATTATGAGATCTGGCGGATGGATTTTTGAATGAAGCTACTCGAGGATGTGTACCGGCAAGATCATCTGAAAGGTATAGCAAAGGTCCATTTATGGACTAGCAAGCCTCTCGAAGAATCTTGATTCGATGATGCAATCAAGGAGTTTGGTTTCATCAGAATGAAGATGAACCTTGTGTCTACAAGAGAAATAGTAGAAGATGTGTATTTCTTGTCTTGTATGTAGATGACATACTCATCGCCGGAAATGATATTCCCTCACTCCGAGTCTGTGAAGATGTGGTTAGGGAATTGTTTCTCGATGAAAGACTTAGGATGAAGCTGCCTATATTTTAGGCATCAAGATCTATAGAGATAGATCCTAAGATTACTTGGCCTAAGTCGAGTACATACATTGATAAAGTGCTAGATCGTTTTCTATGCAAAATTCCAAGAAAGGATTACGCCTTTATCACATGGTATGAGTCTTTCGAGACTCAATGTCCTCTTCTAAGGAGGAGAGAATGGATAAGATCCCTTATAGGGTCTATCATATGCAATGCAGATCGATGAAAGTCACTAGATAGCGATCAAAAATATTCTTAAATACTTACGAAGTTGGATACAACAAGTGTAGACATAACCGTACATTAAAATTGCAATAAAAGGAAATTAAACTACGTTATACCTTCCGTATGACGTGTAGCGGGAACGGCATCAACCGGAACGATCCTCGTAAGAATCGTCTCTATCCGTATCCACGCCGAGCTCCTCGGGATGACTTCGCTAAGTCACGAGCCGTCTTCGTACGGGTTACTAGCCTCGTGTTGAAGACGACGTGATCGAGAGATGATCACGATCCGAATCCAAATTCGGATCCAAAACGAGTTCTCAAAACTCGCTTCTCCGGAGAGGTATTCGTCAACCGTTTGACGAATCCTTCGTCCTCCACCTCAGAGGATTACCGGAGATCAAATCCCGGGTATGTTAGCCGCTGTCGGAGCACTAACCGTCGTCAAGCGGCGCTCCGGCGGAGAGAAGCTGTCAGAAAACTGGACAGCTTGGTGGAGAGTAGCGCCGGCCAAAACAAGGGAGAAAGCTCACCTTGATGCCAAACCTATAGGAGATCACGGAGGGGCAGATTAGCTTGGGCGGCAAGTGGGGCAACGGCAGCTTTGGATGTTGGCGGCATAGACAAGGTCTTAATGGTTAATGGATCATATCCATAAAGCCGTTAACCGCTCCATTAAGATAAGTTAAAATAAACCAAACCATGATGGTTTATTTTAAGTTAAAACGAACGAACCAACCTTTGGTTCATTCGTTTAATATAAACCAAACCCTTTGGTTTATTCTCATCCATTGGATTAGAACCAAACCATTTTGGTCCATCCATTATGTCTTCATAAGACCACGGCCCATCACGCTTCCATTGCGGTGAAACAATTTCATGCTCGCTTTATGTTTGGTCGACCAAACATAGTTTCTCTCGATGCGAGAATCTCATTCTCAAGCTCGTTTTAAATCCTTTGGATTACACTCGTTGTCGTGTGACCAAATAGGTTCTCGGTTTATGTTGGCCGTCTATAATTAACCATTAATTATAGAAGCGATCATGAGTGGCACCTAGTAGTACATCATGATCCCCAATTAATCAGAAAAGATCAGCGGTTGATCGAACTATTTACGAAACCCTTGATGGCTCGAATGAATCGTGCCCCATTCCCTTCACTCATCTTATACCCACTTGGTTGGGACATGGTCTATTGTGCCGATCCCACTAGGTGACTCACGTCACACCTAGCCCAGTATCATTTCCTCGTCCCTCACAGTTCTAGTTACTCCACATGTATCGAAGTACCTTACTCTAAACATGTAATGCTTTGGCCAAAGACTTTAGTAACAATCAGACGAGAGGCCATGGGTATACATCTCCTCTGAGAGTGGTGAATCCTTTATAGGCTATTCAAACACCTTGATCACTTGACTTATACCCAATCATCCGGGTCCACATCTCCTTAGAGATGTTTGCTTAAGATGTCAAGCATAAGTCTCCATGATCAAGATGACTTGAATACGAAGTCGAAGGAACATCGCACTTAAGCCCACAGTAAGAACTTCATTGACATATCTATATATCGAGAGAACCATATGAAGTCTTACGGTGGTCACTCAATGAACTAGTTACCATAACTAGCATCCACGATTAACTCCGGACATCACAATGTCTCCAGCCAGTGAGAATCAGCTGCTTGGATACACCAAGGAGTATACCTCGTGCTAGTCTCAACGGAATTGATGGTGTCCAAATCCATCAATTCATCGACTAGGGATAATTCCGATACATCACAATTACACATGTAGAGATACTCACTAGTTGTGATCCAATCACAAATTCTCTCATGCTGTGAATCGTGTCGTGGACATTCAGTAAATGAGTTTAAGATCCAATCAAATACATAAAACATGTATACTCAAATAGTGAATCTTCATTTATCATATAAATGGTTCATACATAAGGCGATTGCCTTAGGACATCTCTCGTATATTACTAACAGACTCCCACTTGGCCTAATGCCAATCGCTACGGTATCCAATACCATAAGCTCGAACATGACCCTCAAACTTACTTTGAGGTAATGCTTTAGTCAAAGGATCCGCTAAGTTCCTTTCAGTGGGAATTTTCTCGATTTGTATTTCGTTCCTACTTATGATCTCTCTGATAAGATGATAGCGGCGAAGCACATGTTTGGATCATTGATGAGACCACATCAAGTTCATAGATGAACTTCTTGATCCAAACGCTTCCTTTCTTTGCTTCAAAGGCAGCAGCGTATTACCTTAGTGGCGAGAATCCGCTATAGTGTCAAGCTTGGAACCTTTCCAACTTATTGCCTCCATTCTAGGTGAATACATACCCGGACTAAGACATGGAATCATCCTTATGCATGCGGGGCGCATCGTATACCCGTATCACCATGTACCCTTCTCCGTATATTAGGAACACATCCTTAGTTCTTCTCAAGTACTTAAGGATCGTCTTATGATCCAATGATCCATTCTGGATCGGTGGTATCTGCTCGTGACACTCGAGCATACGATACATCGGGCCTCGTACATAACATAGCATACATGATAGATCCTATTGCGGATGCATAGGGAATCTTACTCATGCAAATCCTCTCGTCTTACGTGCGCGGACACATAGACTTGAAGGTGTACCCCATGCGATGGGTAGGAAACCTTTCTTGGATTCCGACATGCTAAACCTCTTTAGCACTCGGTCTATATATGTAGATGCGAAAGACCAAGCAACCGTTTCGATCTATCTCTATAGATCTTAATCCCGAGGATGTAGGTTGCTTCTCCCGAATCTTTCATGGAGAATGTCTTGGATAACCAAACCTTAGCATTTGTAAGATTGACACATCGTTTCCTATAAGTAATATGTCATCGACATACAATACTAGGAACACATTTGCCTCCCACTAACCTTCTTGTACACAAGGTTAAATGCGGATTTTGTGAGAAATCAAACTTTTGATTGTCTCATCAAAGCGGATATTCGACTCTGGATGCTTGCTTCAATCCATAAATGGATCGTCATAATTTGCATACCTTGGTTTTATCAACCGATGTGAAACCCTCAGGCTGTATCATATACACGTCCTCGAGCAGGTTTCCATTAAGGAAAGCTGTTTTCACATCCATCTGCCATATCTCATAATCATAATGAGCCGCTATGGCGGGAGCATCGAATGGATTTAAGCATAGCTACTGACGAATAGGTTTTCATAATCAACACCTTGTTTTTGGCGATATCCTTTCGCCACCAATCTAACCTTATAGGTAATCACATTACCATCCATGTCGGTTTTCTTCTTGAAAACCCACTTGCACCTATAGGCTTTATGCCTTGGTGGGTCAACCAAGTTCCAAACTTGGTTTCGTACATGGAATCCATTTCCGACTTCATGGCACCAAGCCACTTATCCCTTGAACTTATCGGCCTTCTTCATGCTGGTAGGCTCCTCATCATCAATGAGTAACACGTCGTTCGATTAAACTTACAGAAATCCATATCTCTCGGGAATATTGCGTGTTCTATCTCTGAAGATGTGGTGTTACAATAGGTCCACCGATTGCTCATCACTATGAGTTGTTATGTTGTGCTTCACCAGGTATCTCATCAATGTCTATTTGAGTCTCTCGAGCCTCCTCAAGCTCGATGACACTCCCACTTTTTTCTTGCAAGAGAAACTCTTTCTCTAGAAACACAGCATGCCTTGAAACAAACACCTTTTGTTCCACGGGATGATAGAATTGGTAACCCCTTGTTTCCTTAGGGTATCAATAAATAGACATTTATCGGACTTAGCATCCATTTATACGTCTGATCAGCTTCACATAGCGGGACAACCCCATATCTTCAAGTAAGATACATGAGGTTTCTTACCATTCCATATCTCATATGGAGTAGTTGAGACTACCTTGGTAGGCATTACATTTAACAAGTAAGCGGTATGCGAGTGCATAACCCCAAAGGACTTGGGAAGAGTCGCATGATTCATCATTGACTGACCATGTCCAACAAAGGTCGATTCGCCTCTCAGATACACCATTATGCTGTGGTGTATATATGGCGGAGTCCATTGAGACAATATGCCATTGTCTCTTAGATAATCAAGAAACTCTTGACTTAAGTATTCACCACCTCGATCCGATCGAAGTATTTTAATACTTTTGTCATGTTGTTTCTCTACTTCATTTCTGAATTCTTTGAACCTTTCAAAGGCTTCAGACTTGTGTTTCATCAAGAACACATACCCAAACCGTGAGTGATCATCGGTGAAGGTAATGAAGTAGCTATAGCCTCCTTAAGATTGAGTTGACATAGGTCCATATACATCTATGTATTAGGCCTAGTAACTCTCCCACTCGTTCACCTTTTCTGTAAAGGTAACTTAGTCATCTTGCCTTTTAAGCATGATTACGCATGTATCGTATGAATCTAATTCAAGCGATTCCGAATTCCACATCGGTGTAATTCGGACATGCGTTTCTTGCTTATATGGCCAAGACGACAATGCCACATATAGGAGTCTATTTGATTATCCTTTCGAGCACGCTTGTTGCTCGCTTCGATATTGAAAATATCACTGGATACGTCCAACGTATAAACACCATTGCTTAAAGTTCCAGTCCCATAAAGAACCCCATTCAAAGTTATGTAACAACAATTGTTACTAAACGTCAAATGGAAACCATTTCTATTTAAACAAGAAATAGAAATGATGTTCTTTATCAACGAAGGAATATAAAATAAATTGTCAATTTCTAAGACAAGTCCTACAGGGAGTTCCAACAAATACGTTCCGATGGCGAGTGCAGCAACCGTTGCTCCATTCCCTACACTTAAATTTGTCTCTCCCCTTGAGGAGTCTTGTTCTATTCCTTAGACCATGTTTGTCATTTGTTATATGTGAGCCACACCCATTATCAAATACCTAAGTGTGTGAGGAAATAGAATGAAAATCAATAAAGAAGTTTTCTGTATATGGGGCATCCGATGCCTTATCCTTCTTCACGGACTAAAGATAAATCGTGCACTTTCTTCATAGCTCTCCTTGCCATAATGATGGCAAGTTTCCTTTAATGCTAGTTCTACCTTCTTAGCCTTTCTCTTCTTTCCCTTCTGCTTTGTTCCTTTGACTTCCTCTTAGAACCTTTCTTGAGGAATCAACTAACAACACCGTCCTACTCATGCTTCTCGAGAAGACTCCACGGTCTTGACATATTGGCGTACCATAGATGAACCTCCTAGCATCTCGGAGGTGAAGAGAGCTTTGAGACTTGAACCTTTCGAATCTCACTTGCTCATCAACCAACTCACAAAGATGAAGGACTACGATATGAGCATCCATATGCTCATGCTTCTTCGTAGCTTGGGTTCCATCGTGGCTAAGCATGATGCAACTCATTTGTTAGAATCACTCACATGTTTACGATAGGCCAACAATTGGTCCAAAGTTGCATCATCACTAGGATGGCGGGAAGAGGCGCCGAGGACATACACAAGCTTTTCACCTTGAGAACAATTCTCAAGTTTCTAAGCCGATCCAAGAAGTTCGGCCCGATCAATTTATTTGAATCAAAATGGAGCATAAATTCAAACACATCATGATCAATATATTAACTTAGAAATACAAAGCGAGCATATATGAGAAAGATGATTTTAAAATGCATCAATATACATTTATAAATCCCATTCATTTTTCGAATTTCAAAAACCCCAAAATCACTTCGGGAGATCGTAGGTCCATCTCCGAATGGGCTGATATCCATCATAGATAAGAACAACCTTGGAGAGTCAACAAGCCATTCTTAGCTATGATGGTGGGTATCAATCTATACGATTGCATATCATGTATATGTAACTATCACAATGTGCTATCAACTAATTGAATGTTTACACATACATTGGGTTGTTAACACATTAACAAGTATGCATCATATGCATAGCACCCAACTTCACCTCTCTTTACATCGACCTTGGAGTGAGTCCAACAAATCGATGCTCAAGATAAAGCCAACCCATTAATCGGGAAATAGTTTTAATATGGTTAGGCGCATTCAACCAATTAGCCCGGGCTTGGAGTCCAACAACCCAAACTAACGATTGACCTCGACTCTTACCATATTAGAGTTAAACTATTCCAATGATTTGAACATGTTCGAGGTTCGAGGGCTTGGAGTGAGTCCAACAACCCAAACAAGAAACAGAACTCTGGTTCTAACCATATTAATGGAAGGTGTAGGCTTTAATATTGAGTTAGGGTTTTTATGTCTCATCCTCTTTGCATGCAAATAACTATTATCTACATGGCATGGCATACATGGCATACATCTACATGTCACGACACACATGGCATCTAATGCAATTACATGGCATACAATTATGTCATGTATATATTTCCTTATATGTCATAACTATTTATGGAAATAAAATATGTTTAAGATTTGATTCTCCAAATCAAATCATAATTAAATTAGGAAACAAATTTCCAAATCTAATCACATATTTTATTCATGGAATTATTTGATTAAGGAAAATCTATTTAGGAAACCAATTTCCTAAATCATTAAAACTACTTATGGAAATAAAATATTTTAAGATTTGATTTCCCAAATCAAATCAAGATTAAATTAGGAAACAAATTTCCAGAATCTAATCAAATATTTTATTTATGGAAAATATCAATTTCCATAAATACTTCCAACTTTCAAAAGTGGAAGATTTCCATAAATACTTCTAGACTTTCCAAAATTAAAAAATTTCCATAAATACTTCTAAATTTCCAAAATTTAGAAAATTTCCAGAAATACATTATGACTATCGCAAAACCAATTTTACGATTATGTGAAACACAACCGGGCTCTGATACCACTTTTTGGGTTTTGCATGGCGTGTGTGTGTTCGATCATGTTTAAGTAAACATGAGCCTGTGAAGCAATAAAATAATAAATCTCTATTTATTACAACACACACAACACACGCATGCTATTACAACAAGTGTAGACATAACCGTAAATTAAAATTGCAATAAAGGAAATTAAACTCGTTATACCTTCCGTATGGCGTGTAGCGAAACGGCATCAGCGGAACGATCCTCGTAAGAATCGTCTCTATCCGTATCCACGCTGAGCTCCTCGGGATGACTTCGCTAAGTCACGAGCTTCGTCTTCGTACGGGTTACTAGCCTCGTGTTGAAGACGACGTGATCGAGAGATGATCACGATCCGAATCCAAATTCGGATCCAAAACGAGTTCTCAAAACTCGCTTCTCCGGAGAGGTATTCGTCAACCGTTTGGCCAGAATCGCCGTCCTCCATCTCAGAGGATTACCGGAGATCAAATCCCCGGTATGTTAGCCGCTGTCGGAGCACTAACCGTCGTCCAAACGACGCTCCGACGAGAGGAGGAGAAGCTGTCCAGAAAACTGGACAGCTTGGTGGAGGAGTAGGCGCCGGCCAAAACAAGGAGAGAAACGCCTCACCTTGATGCCAAACCTATAGGAGATCACCGGAGGGTCGCCGGAGGTTCACCGGCTGAAGCTTGGGCGCCCGGCAAGGGTCTTGGGCGGCACAAGGCGGGCGGGTTGCTCTTGGATTGTTAGGGTTTAACACTCCCTTAAGCCCACTTTTATCGAGAACTAATTCTCTTAATGGTTAATGGATCATATCCATAAAGCCCGTTAACCCGCTCCATTAAGATAAGTTAAAATAAACCAAACCATGATGGTTTATTTTAAGTTAAAACGAACCGAACCAACCTTTGGTTCATTCGTTTAATATAAACCAAACCCTTTGGTTTATTCTCATCCATTGGATTAGAACCAAACCATTTTGGTCCATCCATTATGTCTTCATAAGACCACGGCCCATCCACGCTTCCATTGCAGTGAAACAATTTCATGCTCGCTTATGTTTGAGTCCAACCAAACATAGTTTCTCGATGCGAGAATCTCATTCTCAAGCTCGTTTAAATCCTTTGGATTACACTCGTTGTGCGTGTGACCAAATAGGTTCTCGGTTTATGTTGGCGCGTCTATAATTAACCATTAATTATAGAGCGATCATGAGTGGCACCTAGTAGTACATCATGATCCCCAATTAACCGAAAAGATCAGCGGTTGATCCAAATTATTTAGAAACCCTTTCTCGAATGAATCGTGCCCCATTCCCTTCACTCATCTTATACCCACTTGGTTCAGGACATGGTCTATAGTGTCAGTCCCCACTAGGCTGACTACGTCACACCTAGCCCAAGTATCAATTCATAGTCCTACGGATTCTAGTTACTCCACATGTATCGAAGAGTACCTTACTCTAAACATGTATTGATTTGGCCAAAGACTTTAGTAACAATCCGACGAGAGGCCATGGGTATACATCTCCTCGCAAGGAGTGGTGAATCCTTTATAGGCTATTCAAACACCTTCGATCACTTCGACTTATACCCAATCATCCCGGGTCCACATCTCCTTAGAGATGTTTGCTTAAGATGTCAAAGCATAAGTCTCCATGATCAAGATGACTTGAATACCGCAAGTCAAAGGAACATCGCACTTAAGCCACAGTAAGAACTTCATTGACATATCTATATGCAGAGAACCATATGAAGTCTTACGGCTGGTCACTCCAATGAACTAGTTACCATAACTAGCATCCACGATTAACTCCGGACATCACTATGTCTCCGGCCCGGTGAGAATCAAGCTGCTTGGATACACCAAGAGTATACCTCGTGTTAGTCTCAGAATTGATGGTGTCAGTTCATCAATTCATCGACTAGGATAATTAGATACATCACAATTACACATGTAGAGATACTCACTAGTTGTGATCCAATCACAAATTCTCTCATCTTTGTGAATCGTATCGTGGACATTCGATAAATGAGTTTAAGATCCAATCAAATACATTAAACATGTATACTCAAATAGTGAATCTTCATTATTATATATAAATGGTTCATACATAAGCGATTGCCTTAGGACATCTCTCATATATTACTAACGGATGCATGTCACGCCCGAGAGTATCTTGCGTCTTAGAAAAAGCAAGCGGACGGCATCTCCTGCGTGGCAACATATCGGTTAATACAAGGCCCGTAGGCCCACAACAATAATATGATATACAGATATCAACATAGCAACACACTAAACACAGTAAACAATACAAACAGATCAACAAAATACAAAGACCAAGTGCACTCGGGTGACTTGACACGACAAGAATCATAATGTAAATCGAATCAAAGACCAAATACATACAACATCCGTATATCATAAATACGGAAACCATACAGGGTAAAGACCCCAAAACAACAATCCCTAGTAATACAACAATACGGAAACATATACATCCGTCCGGTGTGAGATGGGATCAGCTGGCAGAGCTCTGAACGTCCAAGGAATCTTCTACATTATCGGCGGGAAGCCCAGGTCGAGGTGGTGAGTATAAACTCAGGGGTAATATATAGAAAGTGTATGAACAACATATAAGGATAGATCTACAAGTATACATGTGAAGATCTATAGGTATACAGCATGAGTCCAATAGACATACAGTCCTAAGCATAGTAATCAGTAATCACAGATATGTCCTACTCATAGCATAAAGTAATCGATCAAGCGCGTAAAGTAATGCGTACTGGCCTGCATTCTCCATATGATAGATCATCTGAGCGGTATACTATAACATAACCATATAAGCGTGCGAAACCCATACGACGATACTCGGACATATAACAAGATATGATCACAGTATAATAACTCAAATTGTACCACCCAATGACATGATGCTAATCAAATGCATATAACTTGATGCGAATCAGCGCATGTATCATGCTCCACACATAGCGATAAATAAAATAATGCAAATGACATGTATCATGATGTACAAGTATATGCAATCATAGCTCAATTAAATGCAGCATCTCACAGGCATATGTAAAACATATATCAAATACATGCATACATATATATATCAGCAATGCATATGCATATGCATGGTCATGTCTGCGGACCGTCAACCACGACCCGAGTGGCGGTGGTGGACAAATGACAACTAACCCGACTCCGGTGCCACCACTCTCGGTGGCGAGTTAGGTAGTATGGTAGTAGCGTGTAGCGTAAAAGCTAACTACTCCTAGGGGCCCTGCACAAGCCAGCTGTCCCTACCCATGAGTAGATAAGCGCCACGCCAGACAAATGCACCTCACACAACCGTATAGTGGGCGAGTGCTAACACCACTCACCGCATGGCGGTGCGCATCTCCGGCTACCACCATCCATAGTGGCCGCGCGGCATCCAATGCTCTGCCCTCAACCACTGCTACCACTACCCCGAGTGGCGGGAGGCGGGATGAGACGACTTGTCTCAATCCACAAGGGAGACCCACACGGCATGCAATGTGATGATGCATAGTTCCATACATGTATCCTCGCGACACTCCCCATCCCACGGGGAGTTCTGGTCAACTAAAAGTCAATTATGCAAGGACTACAATCCATAAGACTCTCTCTATCGCATAAAGAGTCATACTCATCGATCGCAACCACGCTAAGACCTCTGAGTCAATAACGATATACAATCGACCATCCATAAAACCATACACAGGCATACAATCCCTAATGGATATACCATCACACTAGGACTTCTAGTCCATGGTCACATACGGGCAACCATACAATTATCTATGCACAGACAACTAGATCCATCATAAATGCACCACTAATACAGATATGATATAACAATCGACTCCATAATCCAAACCATCACCTAACCCTAGTGATGTAATGATAAACCAATAAGTCACAAAGATAACCCTAACTACATGTACTTCTTGAACATCTATCGGCTAATACATAATAGGGTTTATAGTTCCTATCCGAGCTAGATAATCAATGAAGTACGAGTTTATATCTCAAAGGTCAAGCGATACAAGCATATGATTAAACATGAGTGGATTTAAGGTAGCGGTATAAACATACATATCCAAGATCATGCACTGGAATTGATCAAACTACCGGACCAGGTAGATATTACCCACCTGATACGAAGCTCGAATAATCCTCACGGCCGCGGACCTGCTTCGTATCCCAAACCTGCACATAATAGCAACAATGATTAAATACAAGTATCCAACAAACGTAGGAACTAAACACTACTCATTTCTATGTTCGTATTCTGTCCTTGTCTACTGAGTTAGATACTCGACTATCCCCAATCGATACATCATAACCAACCTCACAATAGATCACTTTTATCCGTTCACAAACAATCTCATGTACAACACATACACACACACACACCTTACCGATCGCAAACCAATATCTATTACACTCACGGATCAACCAATCATCAATTGGATTTTCTCAGCTCAAACCAAGCTGTCTTCTCCTTCCCACTCACAGCTGGCACAACCACCCAATAGTCCACATATCTCAATGACAATCAATTCCCTAAGTAGCTTGGTTACTCAGGATGGGTTCATGTTGATTAAAGGGTAAATCTCATATCACAGCCACACAAACAAGGCGATCTCATCCTAGCTCCAAGCTCTGCGTGACAAGAGAATGAAACTACCCAATCTTGCAATGAGGAAACAAGCGGACCCTATTATGTCGTGAATGAACACCACAATCAACACTCACCTCAATGCACAACACTATCACGATAATTACGGACAACACGGAAAGGAAAAATCAACTCACCGACTCAAATGCATCGGCGGCTCCTGCTATTCACCGTCGACCACCACAAGCTCCCGCCCAAACCACCGATTGAAACCTTACTACATCCAAACAACATCTATCAAATTCAAATAAATCAGTATAAAACCATTGATAATACCCTAAATCGAAACCATCACCATAGCATACCTTCCTCCCCCGAATCATCAATCGGATCGGACCATCGTGATCCACAGCGTATTGGGCTTTCACCACCGACATCACGGCTACCTTCCATAAACCGTAGATCACTTAATCAAACCACCCGCACAAGGAGATCCCTAACACCAAAATGGCGGAAGAAGAGGCTACGATGGATGAAGAAGAAGGAAGGCGGATGGCGGCGACGCAATCCGGGCCAGCTCGAGCATCGGTGGTGGCAAATCGACCCATTCTGCTATTAGGCATTCGGCAGCTGGTGGCGGCGGCGGCTCGGCGGGCGGCAATACTGATACGAGGCAAGGCACCGGAATCCCGAACTCGGCGAGGGGATTAGGAAGAAGAACCGACGGGAGGAAGCTCGGAGAGAGGGCGTTCACAGCAGAAAAGAATCGGTGTCACGATCGGAAAGGCTGCGACGGCGAAACGAGGAAGAGAAGAATCGGTCGGCAGAGGAAATCGACGCGCGGTGAAGAAGAAATGTGGATCGCGTTCGTTTGACGGCTTATAAGGGGGCGTTCAATGTGGTTGGGCTAACTCAAAGTGAACTCAATCCAATTTGGTTCAACCCCACCGATTGACCAATTCCATTTCAAGCCCATCTCACCAAGCCTATCTCATTTAATTTCATTTCAATTTTCATTGACTAGAAAATTAACCCATTATCTCACTAATTATGCCCAATTAATCCTATTAATTAAAGGGTTTAATCCATATATAATTTTTTTTTCAGATTTTACATTCTCCCCACTTATAAAAATTTGGTCCCAAATTTCCGACTCATCTCTGATCGAGATGTCACAATAATCATCTCAAGTATCAGGAGAAAAGTCACACCTCAAGTGACTAAGTGAGTCTTGAGTTGAATATTATATTCGGCTCTTATATACACTCTCGATCAACCTATTAAAGGTAAATAATTGTACCTATGCAGTGGAGCTCTATACTCGTAACGATGGGAGACTTTGCGAATCGTAAGGTGAATCATGAATCACTATCGAAATGATATTCAAGGATACTCCATGGATATAATTCCATCAAGCGATCCAATGAAATCCATCTTACGACTCGAAGAAAATGGCGGAACCTAGCTAATCGATCATCGACTACCCAAATCCTATCAAGTCCTTTCCGAATTCTAGATAATCTCCCAACCGGTCTAACGTACTAGGCTCCCACTTATCACGATACATAACCCTACGATCACAATATTCCACCTTTGCTTGTTGGCATACCCAACATCAAACTACGGAATCATCCATGCCCCATATATCGTTCCACCAATGAACGTCTCAATACTCACTATTTTTGGATATACGAATAAATCATCACTCTCGAATGAAGAGTCTCCTGAAACAACTCTTCCTAAATCGAATGCAACTCTGGGAACCACTATCCTTCCTAGAGACGTAGATTTATTCTCACAAGAGAAATTAATCTAATGTCCAAAATTCATTCTGTCACCGCTAAAAGTAACTGGAAGACTATAATGATCAATCTCGCTAGTTTCTCAACTAGCGTACACATAATATACGTCTTATTCAACTGCATCGGGATCGCTCCTAATCCCTGAAATGATGCATCTACGTACAATACCCTTCCATCCATATCGGACGGATTAACTAACACTGACACAAAAGTCAGTCACCTTCTAGGCCTTGAAACCTAGCTTCACAACTTCTGACCAGGTGATTTACATCACCTTCTTGGTCCAACAACATGGCGATATAGTATCTCTAAAACATCCTCTCCTCATCTCTGCTAAATACCCAATCAATCTAGGAAACCACAACTTCCCTAAGATTTTGAATATATCCATAAATATATCCTCCACGGATATGATGACAATCGATCTCAAATACTCCAAGAGTACTTGATTCCTCAATCCATGAGCGACTAAATCGTCGATAAGTCTAACAACATTATCAATCGACTCTATACACAGAATCCTTTTCCCTCGCTAATAATAGCTCAATCATCACACCGACAATGATAATTGTATGACACTAAGTCACTACAATATCAAACCTCCAGTCGTAGACCAACCCTAGGATATACACAGGTGTCATTTAGCTGATCTAAACAAATCATCTATCCCTAACAAAGGATACTCATTCTCAACTACTGCATTCCAATCATCAATAATCGATGCATAACCTCAAAGTCTGACTCTCTTTTAACAAGAGTTAAGAGTCTTCTCAAGAAGAAACTCTAGGAAAGATAAATCTCCCATAGTGTTTAGCAACACTGATACCCGTAAAATCATCTCCCGGTATGAGGTCTCAATATCGGAACTATTTCCGAAATCACCCTTCAATCGCATATTCCACTTGCCCATGCAGTGACAAGCTCGAGAGTTCATCAGAAACTATATCCAATACTCTCGGATTATATACATCGAGAGTCCTAGTATACCAATGCTCCAACATCCAACTATCCGTAAGGATATGTCTATAGTGGAGGTATGTCTAGCAAAGGCTAAGGGTATCCCTTGACTTCTTGATTGTTGATCAACATCTCACTGACGGTAGAAAATCACCCAACCCACGGTCGATAGGAACCCTTGACCCTATCCAAGAATGTTCTGACAAAGATACCTGTAAACTACGGTATCTCGATATATCCATAAATAGGATAACCTAAAGTAATACCCCGAAGGACCAATCCTTGGTCTTCTATACTTCTTCTCGAGTAATCATGTAAACTTGTCCAACATACATTGCTGGTTGAGCTCATGTAGATGAAAAGACTATCATGGAGGAACTGAAATCAACTGCTAGAACAGAGGTACAACTGAAACAACTGCAATGGAGATGGTAAACAACTATTGTCTTTGCAAAGATACACATCCCGGTGTATATCTTGAAGAAGCTGCCAACATCGTACGCTCCATCTCTGTGAAAGGTATAGCGCAAGTGGAGAATCTTTGCATAGATATGACTATCTCGTAAAATCTCTCCTCTGTATACAAAACATAATCACGCTGGGAAGGTAACAATTCTTTGTCGTGCGAGAAGGTAACAATTGTTGTCTGAACGTCTGAGTCTTCTGAGATGTCTTCGGCTGATACTGCTGAGTAACTTACTTCTTCTGGATGAAAGTATCAAAGAACTCCAACTATATCTGAGGTAGTAGATCGCTGATGTGATAACCTAATCTTCTGTAATGATCTCGACTTTGAGGTTGTGGATCGTCGCTCACAAGCATCATCCATAGTCTTCCTTGAGTCTTGAAGTACATACTCTCCTCATAGATACCGGCTGCTTATAGTAGAAACAGATACAATGGTCCATCGGATAATCTGACTCTGTGTCTCGTCGTAACACGCACTGCACACACATAATCTCCCTTCGGAGTCTTTCCTCTGAGTTCACTAATAAACATGAGAAGCTACTGACAATCTGCAATCGCTCTTCTATGATCGGAAAACTCTCCAATAGTCGCTCATGACTCATGACTTTAATCTTGCTCCTTTTTATCAACATTTGGAGACTTTAATTCCAATAATTTGACTTGCAATATATGCTTATCAAATCTCAACTCTTAAAACACTTGCTACGAGTCATTTCTATACACATGACTCGGTCTACTTCCGTAGGATCTGGTAGGAGATCCAAACATCACGATCAAGATGTCAGCGATAACCGTGGGTGGCCAAAACCAACCCAATCACATTCTTGAGTTATTAAATGGTGGTCGTAACCCTCACAAGTCTAACGACTCTCGCATGGTACTTCCACCAAGCGATCACCACCTAAAGACCAAGAATTCCGACAATGAGTCGAAAGAAATGATGTGGGAAAATACTATCTCACAACATCAACTGCAGTGTGACTAAGTGATACGTTATTTCGTAGGTTATTTCCTATCTCTTCCACCAAGTCTGGCTAAATCGGATAATGGTATGCAACTACTAGCTTTTCGTATAACCGAGTTAAGTACTCAAAAGTACCCTCAATGTTATACAACCTAGAATAACCAACTCAGGATCAAAATCCTATGAATATCACCAAAATAATCCTCTACTATCGCATCGACAATAGTATACTCGCTTGTCCATTACCCATGGGTAATGATATATAATTAGTGGAAATTCTTAGGACTATAATCCTTGATCTCCACAAAAATGTGACTACTAATCCTTTCAGCTCGGTA
This sequence comes from Wurfbainia villosa, assembly GCA_025175895.1. Classification (NCBI taxonomy): domain Eukaryota; kingdom Viridiplantae; phylum Streptophyta; class Magnoliopsida; order Zingiberales; family Zingiberaceae; genus Wurfbainia; species Wurfbainia villosa. The sequence continues at coordinate 87,261,643 of CM046001.1, forward strand.
TCGATCGGCTCTCAAAGGTAATTACCTTTTTTGATGGCATGTACATGTCTAATAACATCCATATCGTTCTGTGGTCAACTCAAATACGGTTACGAATAGTGACTAACATACTACAAGTCATGCCATGCTATAAGCAACTAAATGCATAGCCAATGAGAAGGATATGTAATAACAATTAACATACCTTAAACCTTGTAGCTCGGAGATGTCGCAGCGGCGGATCCCGAGAACTCACAAACCAAAACCGAGTAAAGCAAAACTCGATGTCAGAGAAATCAAATCCAAAAATGGACCCATGACCTAGGGCTCACGATACGATAAAATTGTCACGCCCGAGAGTACTGCGTCTTGAAAAGCAAGCGGATGGCATCTCCCCTATGCGTGGCAACATATCGGGTTAATACAAGGCTCGTAGGCCTGACAATAATATGATATACCACGAGATATCATCATATCAACATACAAACAGCGGAAACAATACAAACAATATACAATGACCAAGCTGCACTCGGAGTGACTTGACACAACAAGAATCATAATAGAACATCAAAGCCAAATACATACAACACATCCGTATATCATAAATACGGAAACCATCTGTAAAACCACAACAACAATCCCATATATACGAACGGTCATATATCATCCGTCAGGTGTGAGATGGGATCGGTGGCAGCTCGAGCGTCAAGGAATCTTCTACATGTTATGCGGCGACGAAGCCCGGGGGTCGAGGTGGTGAGTATAAACTCGGGGTAATATATAGAAAGTGCATGAACAACATATAAGGATAGATCTACAAGTATACATGTGAAGATCTCTGGTATACTGACATGAGTCAATAGACATACAGTCCTATCAATCTAATAACAAGTAACTACGGATAAGTCATCTGTATATACTAAACTAATCAAGAACATAAAGTAATGTACCAGCGTACTGTCTCCATATGATAGATCATCACGAGCGGTATACTATAACATAACCATATAACGTGCGAGTCAATCCCATACGACCCAATACTCGGACATATGAACAATATATGATCACGTATAATAACCCGTACCATGATGATGCTAATCAAATGCATATCGAATCAGCGCATGTATCATGCTCCACATATAGCGATATATAAAATAATACAAATGGCATGTATCATGATGTCAAGCATGTCTGCAAAATCATAGCTCAATCAAATCACGACATCTCACGGGCATATGTAAAACATATATCAAATACATGCATATATATATCGGCAATGCATATGCATGGTCGTCTGCGGACGTCCAACCACGACCCGTGGCGTGGGTGGCGATGACATGACAAACTCATCGACTCTCGAGTGGTTAGTAGTATGGTGGCTAGCGTGTAGCGTAAAAGCTAACTACTCTGGGGCCCTGCTGCCAAGCGCAGTCCCTACCCATGAGTAGACAAGCGCGCGCGGCGCGAGACGCGCACACACACCCGCCATGGTGGGTAGTGCTAACACCACTCTGCGGTGGCGGTGCGCATCTCCGGCTACCACCATCCATAGTGGTAGGCGGCCTCGCACATCAATGCTCTGCCCTCAACCTGCTCCACTACGAGTGGCGGGAGGCGGGATGGTGACGACTTGTCTCAATCCACAAGGAGACCGATCGCGCATGCATGCATGATGTGATGATGCATAGTTCCATACATGTATCCTCATACTCCATCCCACGGGGAGTCTAACTAAAAGTCAATTATGCAAGGACTACAATCCATAAGACTCTCTCTATCGCATAAAAAAGTCATACTCATCGACCGTCGAACGCTAAGACAGTCGATATAGCGATACATCGACCATCCATAAAACCATACCGCATACAATCCTAATGGATATACCATCACACTAGGACTTCTAGTCCATGGTCACACTATACTAAACATCTATGCAACACATAATAGATCCATCATAAATGCACCACTAATACTGATATGATATAACAATCTCCATTCAAAAACCTAACCCTAGTGATGTAATACAATAAACCAATTAAGTCACAAAGATAACCTAACTACATGTACTTCTTGAACATCTATCGGCTAATACATAATAGGGTTTATAGTTCCTATCTGAGCTAGATAATCAATGAAGTACGAGTTTATATCTCAAAGGTCAATCGAGTACAAGCATATGATTAAACATGAGTGGATTTAAGGTAAGCGGTATAAACATACATATCAAGATCATGCCTTTGGAATTGATCAAACTAGGACGGTAGATATTACCCACGATCTGACTTAATAATCTCCTCAAGCGGACTGTATCCCGACACATATAATAACAATGATTAAATACAGTATCCAACAAACACTACTAACACATGTATTCTATTCTTATTAGATTTCTAGGCTCAATCAATCTGATCACATAACCAACCTCACAATAGATCACTTTTATCACCGTAAACAATCTCATGTACCAATTACATTACACACAAGGTACACAACTTGCAAATCCGCTCATTTGCACTCTGATCAACCAATCGATTGGATTTTCTCGGCTCAAACCAAAATCTTCTCCTTCCCACTCAACGGGCACAACCACCCAATAGTCACATATCTCAGCGACAATCAAGTCCCTAAGTAGCTTGGTTACTCACAGATGGGTTCACGTTGATCAGAGGGTAAATCTCATCATACAACAGCATCGGCACAAATACCTCTAGCTCCAAGCTCTGCGGCAAGCGAAGAATGGTCTTGAGATCCACAAATCGGCGAAGATCGATGACGATCATTAGTGATGATCGTCGGAAAAAGGCAATCAACACTCACCTTGGGTAAAGCGTCGACCATAAGCTCGAAGGTGAAGAAGCGAGGAAAAAGTTACTGTCCGATTCTATCTTGATAAATATCGTCAACCCGATACCCTACCATGACCATCGGCCATAGCGACTCCTCCGATATAAAACCGTTGATCCTAGACCATCACCATATCCCTCCCCGAATCGTTGGTTGTTCGATCGTGAACATAGGGCATAAATCAATCGACCAAACCAACTCAGGAGAACTAAGCTGGAAGAAGCGGCACGATGATGGGAACAGTGGAAAGAAGCGGTGATACGGCTCCCGGAGAAGGTCGGCATCGCCATGTCGGCTCCCCCAATCTGAACTTGACGTTGGGCGCGGCTCCCGGCTTGGCGGCTCGGTAGCGAGGATCATCAATCGTAGCACTCCACGCGAATGAAAGAATGGTAGAAGCGAAGAAAGTCGCGAAGAGCGAGGAAGAAGAATCGGTCGCAGTGAAATCGGTGAGAATAAATGAGCTCGCGTTGGTTCTTGAAAACCGTTCCGGTTGGTTAAGGATAACTCATAACCAAATCTCAATTGACCCAATCCGTTTCAAGCCCAATTCAATCATTCAGTTCAAGCCAATAGCTCAATCCCATTATTGATTAATCCATTAATTAAAGGGTTTAATCCATATATTAATTTTAAGTATTTATTTTACAAGCAATTTCCCCAAGAATTTGATCGGAATGCCCATCATTAGATTTGTCATTTAATTCTTGACCAATTAATTAGGGTTAATATTTTTGCTGTATTTTGAATTGATTCTAATTCTTCTAGTATTGTATGTGACATATTACGAGCGATGTTGATCTTCTGATCGATTAAGATCTTTGGTTGTAGACATCATAAGATACATGGAGCAACGGCTAACATCGGTGATTAGATCTTGGATAGATTGAAGCAGTTTGATGTCATTGGATCTATATCAGGTATTACTAAACTTAAGATTTAGCATGTCGAGTCAAGAAAGGTTTCCCTGCATCGGGCATAGAACCTTTAAGTCATATTGTATAAAGGCGAAGGATTTGCATGATAAGATTACTATGCATCCACAATAGGATCTATGCTTATGCTATAAGTACGAGCTAATGTATCGTTATGCTACAGAGTCACATGAATTGATCTCATCAGAATGGATCATTGGGTGATTATTAAGACAATCTCTAAGTACTTAGAAGAACTAATGTGTTCTAATATATGGAGAAGGGACATGAGTGATTCTTATCTGGATGCGGCTTCGGATAGACAAGTGATTCCTCTCCATCTCAGTACTGTTCACTTGAAGACGCACATAGTTGGAAAAGTCATCAAACAGACAACATGGCGATTCTACAATATATCAGGATTGATTGTAGCAAAGAGGGTTTGATGAGTTCATTTATTGAACTTGGCGATGTGACAAGAAAGCATGTAAATAATACATGATCTATCAACTCTGATAATAATACATAAAATTCGCAGACAATTCTGGAACCTCATCTTGATCCAACCATATGTTTCATCGCTGTATCACGATTCGAGATCATTAGTAGGAAGGAAATATAAATCAAAATCCCAGGAACTTATCTTGGATCCTTTGACAAATTACCTAGAAGTAAGTTTTGAGGTCATGTTAAACTTATGGTATTGGATACCATAGCGATTGGAATTAGCACTCTAGTTTGTTAGTAATATATGAGAGATGCTAAAATTGCCTTATGTTGAACCATTTATATGATAAATTAAGATTCATATTTGAGTACACTATTTTCATGTATGATTAATCAATGAAATCATTTCCATGAATCACGCTATGATTTAGAAAATTTTGATTGGATCACAAGTGAGTATCTCTACAAAGTAATTGTAATGTATCGAATTATCTAGTCGATGAATTGCCTTGGATTTGGACACATGATTAAAATGAGAATACTCCTTGGATATCAAGCTGATTCCAACCTTGACCTTTGGGGCATTGTGATGTCTGGGTTTAGGATTGGCTAGTTATGGTAACTTTTTGATGTAAAGACCAGAGTAGACTTCATATTGTTCTCTTCCCTATAGATATCTCCCTAAGTTCTTACTACTCTGACAAGTCACGAGTTCCTTTTGTGAGATGTGAGTCATCTTGATACATAAAGACTTATGCTTTGACATCTTAACAGCAAGCATCTACGAGGAGATGTGGACCATGGTTAAGTATGTATAACATAAAAGTGATCATAAGGTGTTTGAATAGCCTATAGTTCACCATCCTTGGAGGAGATGTATATTCTGTATTTTACTAAAGTTTTGTACATTACATATTTAAGTAAACTCTTGGATACATGTGATCAAGAATCCATGGGCAGAAAGATTTAGGCTAGGTGTAGCGTAGTCAACCTAGTGTGACAATATATACCGCTATCTAACCAAGTGGGTATAAGATGAGTGAAGGAATGAGGCCCGATTCATTATAAATTTCTTTGAAGGGTTTTGAGAAATAGTTAGGAAAGCAGATTTTTTGATTAATTGGGGTTCACTATGTACTACTAGGTGACACTCTATATCGTTCTATTTAATAGTTAATTATAGACGACCAACATAGCAATGAGAACCTTTTGGTCACCGCCGATAATCCGAAGGATTAAAATCTTGAGAAATTCTCATATCGAAGAAACTAGGTTTGGTTTGACCAAACAATCATGAAAGCGAAATGTCGTTTGATCGCAATGGGGCGTTTGGGCCGTGTCTGAGACATGATGGATCTAAAATTGGTTTGGTTTTCAATGTGGAGAATAAATCAAGGGGTTTGGTTTGTTTTAAGCATGAACATTGGTTCATTCGTTTTAACTTAAAATAGACCAAATCGGTTTGGTTTTAAGAAATTAATAGGCGGGTTAATGGGATTTTGGTTGTGATCCGATAATAGAATCCTTATTCTATAAAATAGGGCTATCTTGTGAGAAAACCTAATCTAAAGTTACCTCCTCTCCTTTGTGTAGTCGGATGTTGGTAGACAAGATATTTTTCGTGGTTCACAATCTTTCGATTGCTAATCCACGGCCTAGTGATCCTTGATCACGTCACGGAGAAGCAATTCACTAAAACCACTCCTCCTCGTTGGAGGTAGAACAGCGATTACAAAAGAAATCAAGGCAAAGGACACTCCCCTTTCCTTATTACGATTAAAGCACAAAGACAATTTAAAAGTAGAACTTAAATAAATATACGACAACTCTTATAAGTAGAAGATGTAGCTTTCGTTGTGTGACGCATTCGTCGTAGCAAATGTGAGTAGTAGTAGCGACGTTACGGCCGGCGTGTTGAGAGCTCTTGAATTCTTGTAATTTGCTTGGCTTGAACATGTCTATTTATGGATATTGATCTATGAATTTAGACATAGGTAGTGTCAGGTGAGGTTCTTATCCCCCAAGACTTGTTCATCCACATCCTTTGTGCCAACTCAAGGATGAGGTGTTTCATCCAACCACCTTGTGCCACCTCCAACCTCCTTGTGCGCCAACTCAAGGATGAGGTGTTTCATCCAACCACCTTGTGCCACCTCCAACCTCCTTGGCGCCAACTTGAGGATGAGGTGTTTCATCCAACCACCTTGTGCCACCTCCAACCTCCTTGGCGCCAACTTGAGGATGAGGTGTTTCATCCAACCACCTTGTGCCACCTCCAACCTCCTTGGCGCCAACTTGTTGGAGCCATTCAACTTAATGCCACATCATGGAGCCAACCATCTTGTGCCAACTCACCTTATTTTGGCGTCCACCACAAGGAAGCTTGGTGATGGTTTGGATGTCCACCTTGATGCCACATCACCCTTTGTACCAAAACACGAGTCAAGTCAAATTCACCTTGAAATTCGAGCTCTTCTCGATTTGGAACTTGACTAGCAGTTGGATTGTAGTCAAAGGGTTTTGGGCTATGATACAAGTTAGCTTAAAATATAAAAAGTCGATGGTTCTAACCATCTCGATCTCGACCTAGACCTTCCATTGGAGGTATTGGGTCGGATCTACGCTCAACGACCTTGCCGCTTTCACTGCGAGCTTACCTTGTAGCCTCGCTTCCGGTCTTCACCCGAGTACCTCGGCTTCCTCAAAGTCCCTGCGGCGTTGCGACCACCTCGGTTCCCAGGTGTCGCGAACCTTCCGCTCAACTTTAGCATTTACGCACTTAATTGAGCTCGTAAGATAACAAATATACCCTTAACTATTGAGCCTTTTGCCATAATCAAAATACGGTTCGACTTTGGTGCCCACTTGCACCAACAATCTCTTTTGATTCATGGCAAACCTAAAAGTTAAGGAAAAATTAAGCATAACAGTAAGCTAGCATAATGATTAAGCATGAATGAGCTAGCATAAAGATTAAATATGAATGAGCTAGCATAATGATTAAGCATGAATGAGCTAGCTTAAAGATTAAATATGAATGAGCTAGCATAAAGATTAAATATGAATGAGCTAGCATAATGATTAAATATGAATGAGCTAGCATAATGATTAAGTATGAATGAGCTAGCATAAAGATTAAGCATGAGTGAGAAATATTATTGTTTCAAGTTCTCCCCTTTGAGGTAACCTCCCCCTTGACCGAAGGTGAGTTCTTGAAAAATAATTTTTACTCCCCCTTAATAGTTGCTTAAGTAAACGGAATTACTTAATATAAAAGGTAATAATTTTGTTTACTTTCTTCCTTACTTTTGTGACTTTCTCCCCCTTTTGCCTTAACTCAAAAAGTTTGTAAATATATTTTAGGGTTTGTAAGTCCAAGCAAGTTCCCAATATAAATATATTTTTTTTTAAAATAATAATAAGCTTGAAAATATGTTCATCTAAAATGTACAACTCCGGTTGGACTTGATTGATATAGAATGATCAATAAGTCTTGAAGGAGTTGATTAATTTTAAATAATTATACTCCATGGTTCATGTCGTTGCACTGAATCTACGTCTGGTACCAGGAGTTAGGTCGTAACATCTCACGCCCGTATTCGTGGCTAAGTACACAAACTCATTAGTCCTATGTGTTGTGAGATGTGTTGGCTCCTTAAATCTATAGGTATATGATTTCTAAGGTAAGACTTAGGCTAATTTCATAAAAAGAAGCAAAAGTAGAGTACATATATAGAAAAATTTAAATCCTACTCTATTACGCACATACCTAACTTTCGTCTTAATAAACTAAATTACCGGGTAGTGGTTTGGTGAAGATGTCCGCTAGGTTTGATTTGGACTCAACATACTCTAGTTGTATAGTTCCATTAGTTACATGTTCCCTAATGAAGTGGTGTTTAACTTCTATATGTTTTGTCCTAGAATGACATATTGGATTTTTAGTTAAGTTAATTGAACTAATGTTATCTATGTAGGTTTTAATGTTGTTAAAGATTAAGCTAAAGTCTTGGAGAGTGTGCTTCATCCCACGGGGTGAGAGACACACTCACCCATCGCATAGCGTATTCGGCCGGTGGTAGATAAGGCAGCGCATAATCTGCTTCCTCTGCACCAACTTACTAGACTCGGTAGGGATTTGACAACAACCACTCGTGCTCTTTCTATCGAGTTTACTACGGCATAGTCGGGTCAGATTAGATGCGATTAGATTAAACTCGGTAGATCTAGGGTACCAAATACCTCGTTTAGCGTGCCCTTTAGATATCTAAGGATCTTGACTAGGGTTAGGTGAGACTCCTTGGCACAGGTTTGTAACCTTGCGCACATACTTCTGAATAAAATGTCGGGTCGGCTCGCGGTTAAGTATAGGAGACTTCCTATTGCTCCTATAGTATTTTAGGTCAGCGGGTTTTCCTTCTACATCTTCGTTTATATTAACATTAGTTGCCATAGGTGTATTGATTATTTTAGCATCTTGCATTCCAAATCGATTTATTAAGTCCTTAGTATATTTTTGTTGATGTAAATATATTCCATCTTTAGTTTGTTTAATTTGTAAACCTAAGAAGAAACTTAACTCTCCAACTAAATTCATTTCAAATTCACTTTCCATAAGTGAGATGAATTCGTTTAGCAGGATCGAGTTGGTAGTTCCAAAAATTATATCATCTACATAGATTTGGGCTATAAAGATTTCTTTTCCTACGGTTTTAACGAATAAGGTTGGGTCGACTAAACCTTGGTTGAATCCTTTGGACTTAAGATAGATCGAAAGCCTTTCGTACCAAGCTCTTGGGGCTTGTTTGAGTCCATATAGGGCTTTCTTAAGTCTAAGGACATGGTCAGGTTTATCTAGATTTTCGAATCAGGAGGTTGGTAGCGTAAACTTCTTCCTTAATGTATCCATTCAAAAATGCTGACTTGACATCCATTTGAAACAATTTAAAACCTCGATGTGCAGCATATGCTAACAACATTCGGATGGACTCTAGTCTGGCTACGGGGGCGTAGGTCTCATCGTAATCTAAACCTTCGACTTGACTAAACCCTTTTGCGACTAACCTAGCTTTATTTCTAACTACTTCACCTTTATCATCAAGTTTATTTCGAAATACCCACCTTGTTCCAATAATTGATTTTTCTTTAGGTGGTGGTACTAATTCCCAGACTTCATTTCTAGTGAATTGAGCTAGCTCTTCTTGCATAGCAATAATCCAGTCGGGATCAAGAAGTGCTTGTTCAATAGTTTTGGGTTCGATTTTGGAAATTAACGAGATTTGACTAAGGTTTCGATATGAAGCTCTAGTTCGAACCCTAAATTTGGATCACCTATAACTTGATTGATAGGATGATTTGTTTGAGTCTTAGTGTGACTCGGGTTAGGGTCATCTATCACTTGGTCGATAGGATGACTTGGGTGAGTTCTAGTTTGACTTGGGTTAGAGTCATCTATCACTTGGTCGATAGGATGACTTGGGTTAGGACGAGATTCAAGTTCAAGATCAGTCGGGTTAGCTATAAGTTGATTTGCTAGTTGGTTTTGTTAAGGATTGAGCGGGTTCATGTCCTTCGTCGAAAACTATATTAATGGTTTCTTCGACTCTAAGAGTGTCGTGATTGTATACCTATAAGCTCTCTTGGTGGTTGAGTATCCTAGAAAGGTTCGATGGGGTTTTGGATTTGAATTTCCTAGGTAATCCTTAGTGTTTAAGATATGTACCTTGCATCCAAATACCTAAAGTACTTGATGTTCGGTATTTTATCGTGATAAATCTCGTACGAGGTCTTTTGGTGCCTCTTTACCATAAGGATCCTATTTTGGACATAGCAAGTCGTACTAACGGCCTCTGCCCAAAATCTATCGGGTAGGTTATACTCGTTTAACATTGTCCTAGCGGCTTCTTGTAGGGTTCTATTTTTCCGTTCGACTAACCCATTTTGTTGTGGGGTTCTAGGACATGAAAACTCATGGTGGTATCCGTTTAGGTTCTAATCTAAACTGTGGTTTCGAATTCACCACCATGATAAACTTCTAAGTCTTTTAATCTTAAGGTTCTTTTGATTTTCGATTAACCTACAAAGATTGATTAGTTGGTCTAGGGTATCATTTTTATGTTTGATAAACCTAACCCAAGTAAATCTAGAATAGTCGTCAATTATGACTAAGCAAAATTGACTACCATTGAGTGACTTAGCTCCATGTGAATCAAATAGATCCATGTGTAGGAGCTCAAGAACACTTTTGGTTCGTTCTTGATTAGTTAATTGATGTTGTGTCCTAGATTGTTTACCTTGTTGACAAGCATTACATATTTTATTATCCAAGTTGTTTAGTTTAGGCAAACCTATAACCAAGCCACTCTGACTCATCTTGTGGACGAGTCTTGGGTGCAGTGTCGAGTCTTGATTGCCATAACCAAGATTCCTCTTCTTTGTGTCATAAGACACTTGGTTGAGGAGTTAGGTAAATTTATTGTGTAGATGTTGCTACTCCTAGTTCCTTTAAGTATTATTTTAGATGTTGCATTTATTTTGATTACGCATTCATTTTCTAGAAATATGACCTTATAATTGTTATCACACAATTGGCTTACACTAAGTAAATTATATTGAAAGTTTTCTACTAATAAGACATTTTGAATTGTAAAGTTAGAGTTGAGCTCAATATCACACGATCCGATGATTTTGAGCTTGCCGTTATTTCGAAGGCTACGATCCTTGTCGTTTGAATCGTAACCGAAAATTTGAGTTGATCCCGGTCATGTGTCGGGAACCACCAGCATCAACATCCATTGATCCTACACATAAGGTAGTTGGATCGGATATTGGAATTACTAAAGGGTTGTTTGTAAGTTTTAAACCTAAATCATCTCACCAATATCTACATGATCAAAACATGTTATTCCTATGTGTTATTGTGAGATGACTATCAATTTTACTTGATTAATTTTAATGAATTTAAATTAACCAACATTAGGTTAGATTCGGATTTAGTCTAAGCTCATCAAGTAATCTTTTCAAGAGATTAGCTTCCAGGTCGTGGCGAGGCACAGAGGCCTTCTTTGATCGGAACAACGACCACTTCCTTAGACAAAGCTAATTTCAAGAAATTGATAACTCGACTTACTTGAGACTACGTCTTGGTCTAACTAGTTATTTTTGAAAAGAGGCTCCCGAGGCTCAATCTTTTCGTAGGATTTTAGTTGGTTTATTTTTGAAAAGAGGCTCCCAGGCTCAATCTTTTGCAGGATTTTAGTTGGTTATGAGTCCTATCTAACCATTCTAAAAATAAAGGAAAAACTAAGCATGCAATTTCTAAGACTTAACAAAAATACATTTTGTATTGGCTCCCCCTGGACCATTGAATCCAGTGGGTCTATTCACATAGTGAATTTGGTCATAGGAACCCAATACATGTTAGATCCTAAAGTTGAAATCAAAGTGGTCTTAGGGACCCATGCTTGGACATTTTCTTATGTTGGTTTACTATAGACATATATGACTTATTGGTTGTATTTGAGTTAAACCCGAGTCCGGCCTTGTTGTACACGGCCCTTTGTGATCAAGTAAGAGGTCAAGTCCCTTGGATCCCAAAGTGAACCTTTCAACGTGTTCCTAAGGTCTTGACTTGTGTTTTCAAAAGCGAGTTCTCAACTTCAAGCTTTTCAGCAGGTTGAGTCCTCCTCTTGAATCTGAGTAGTCGAAGAGGTTAGGGAGACCTCATGTTTGAGAAGGTTAACCTCCTCAATTAGGGTCTCGACCTTGGACTCGGACTTAGCTAGTTTCTTATTTAAAAATTTAATTGCACCATACAAAGTATTAAGTAACGACCGACTTACCCTTAATGATTCTTTTGAACCGGATACGGATCCGTGGCTTGTCTTGAATGGAAGCTCATCATCGGATTCGGACTCGGACTCTTCTTGGTTTGGTCGTGCTCGGTCGGCTTGGCCATTAGAGCTTGGATATCGTCTTCTTCCTCGACAACTCCTCCCAAGTAGCGTTTAGCGCTTTCTTGGTCTTTGATGCGTTATTCTTTAGCTTTGGGCACTCGGACTTGATGTGGCCGAACTGTTGCACTCATAGCATCTAAAATTAGAAGTATTTGAATTAGGTTTAGGCTTACCTTGAGTTGTTGGTCGTTTCGTCTCTTGATCATCTTAGAACTAGATTGACTAGTTCGGATTCTATTCGAGTCTACTTCCGATTCGGACTCTTCTTCCTTGGGGTGGCTTGCTTGCGGGCTTCTTCTTCTTGGAACCTGCAACGCAATACTCTTCTCGGCACGGACCACGTTAGTTTGCTCATGTAATTCAAGTTCGAAAACAATTCGCCTAACCTAATTTTAGAAAGGTCCTTGGAGACCTTGTAGGCATCGACCATGGATGCCCACAAGGTGGTCTAGGAAGCGAGTTAAGAGAATACACGATAAAGGTCGCGATTCTCGACCTTTTGTCCGATGGCATGGAGTTGGTTGACGATGTCTTGGAATCTGAGCATGTAGTTGAGTTGCGGTCTCGTTTTCCTGCATTTTCAAGTTATACAATTTATTTAAAAGTAAATCTCTTTTACATACCTTCGTGTAGTCGTCGGTGCCTTCGTGTAGTTCCACTAGCTTGGTCCATAAGTCCTTTGCACTAATGAAGGGGCCAGCGCGGTTGAGCTCTTCCTTGGACAACCCACATTGCAAGATTTGAGTTGCCTTGGCATCGGCTTCTACTTGTTTTTCATGGAATTTGACCATTGATCGTAACCCAAAGATTCACCATCTTCATTAATAGGAAGTGTGAAACCGGTTTGAATTACGATCCACATCTCGATTTGGGTTTTAAGAAAGCATTCCATCCGACCCTTCCAATAGCGAAAGTCATTACCGTTGTAAAGCGAAATTCGAGGATGCTAAACCCTTGAGATGGGCCATTAAAAACAAGAAGAAGAGCAACGAAAAGAATCTTGCAAAACACACCAAAAGAATATTCCAAGACTTTCGTCTTGGATTAGTAGTCTTGAGAAGTAAAAAGATATATAAAATGTAACTTGCAAAAGAAATAAACAATCAAATCACGATGTCGTTGAAGTTCGGAGGACAACCTTACTCGGGATCTAACAGAAGGACAACCTTATCCAGGATCCTAAAGCCTCTAATGCAATTCTATATGTAGGAGAAGATAAGCAAGTGAAATAATTATCGAAAACAGAAATAAATAAATAAAAAATCTGTAAAAAAGAAAAACAAAGCTAGATTGGTGGTTTCACGAATCTTAGCGCCCGACTCGATACCAATTGTTGGATCGAAAGTGTAAGCTAGAGGGGGTGAATAGCGATACGATGTCGTTAAAAACTTTTGCAATAAGTAAAAAGCAAGTAGAGAGTGCAGCGGAAATATAAAGTAGACAAGATATTTTTCGTGGTTCACAATCTTTCGATTGCTAATCCACGGCCCTAGTGATCCTTGATCACGTCAGAACAATTCACTAAAACCACTCCTCCTCGTTGGAGGTAGAGCAACGATTACAAAAGAAATCAAGGCAAGGGACACTCCCCCTTTCCTTGTTACGATTAAAGCACAAAGACAATTTAAAGAAGTAGAACTTAAATAAATATACCGACAACTCTTATAAGTAGAAGATGTAGCTTTCGTTGTCTGCGGCACTTCGTCGTAGCAAATGTGAGTAGTAGTAGCGGCGTTACGACGGCGTGTTGAGAGCTCTTGAATTCTTGTAATTTGCTTGGCTTGAACATGTCTATTTATGGATATTGATCTATGAATTTAGACATAGGTAGTGTCCAAGGTGAGGTTCTTATCCCAACTCAAGGATGAGGTGTTTCATCCAACCACCTTGTGCCACCTCCAACCTCCTTGTGCGCCAACTCAAGGATGAGGTGTTTCATCCAACCACCTTGTGCCACCTCCATCCTCCTTGGGCGCCAACTTGAGGATGAGGTGTTTCATCCAACCACCTTGTGCCACCTCCAAGCTTCTTGTGCGCCAACTCAAGGATGAGGTGTTTCATCCAACCACCTTGTGCCACCTCCAACCTCCTTGGGCGCCAACTTGTTGGAGCCATTCAACTTGTGCCACATCATGGGAGCCAACCATCTTGTGCCAACTCACCTTATTTTGGGCGTCCACCACAAGGAAGCTTGGTGATGGTTTGGATGTCCACCTTGATGCCACAACACCCTATGTACCAAAACACGAGTCAAGTCCAAATTCACCCCCTTGAAATTCGAGCTCTTCTCGAGGCTGGAACTTGACTAGCAGTTGACTGTAGTCAAAGGGTTTTGGACTACAGTACAAGTTAGCTTTAAAATATAAAGTACGATGGTTCTAACCATCTGATCTCGACCTAGACCTTCCATTGGAGGTATTGGGTCGGATCTACGCTTAACGACCTTGCTTCGCTTTCACACGAGCTTACCTTGTAGCCTCGCTTCCGGTCTTCACCCGAGTACCTCGGCTTCCTCCGAAGTCCCTCTGGCGTTGCCCGACCACCTCGGTTCCCACCGGGTGTCGCAGACCTTCCGCTCAACTTTAGCATTTCTGCACACTTAATTGAGCTCGTAAGATAACAAATATACCCTTAACTATTGAGCCTTTTGCCATAATCAAAATACCGGTTCGACTTTGGTGCCCACTGCACCAACACTTAGGATTCGAGTCCTCCCATCCTTTTATAGACTTGTGCCTTGGAATAAGTCCAGATCTAGATTCTCAACTTGTGGATCTTATCACAAGGTTGCACCTTATCTTATCGCGAAGTGGAGGCGTCAAATGTTATCCTTTTTAACCTTGTATATTTTGCTGATTCGTCGCCATCAGTCGACTGCCAATATCTAGAAGTCGACTGCCAGCTTGGTCATTCCCTACAATAAGAGGTTAGCATAAAATATGGTAAATATGATGATTCCTTACTGTTCGATCTCGACCTATACCTTCCACTAGAAGTCTTAGTCAGATCGTCGCCTACGATCGTCCCCATATAGAGGACATGACCTTACCATCTCTCTTCTCACTCGTGCTTACCTCTGGTCTTTTATAACCTGTCACTTTGCTCCAGTCTTCACCTGGGTTCTTCGACTCCCACGAAGTTCTCTCGGTATCGCCCGACAACCACGGTTTCTCAACTCAAGATTCTCTGGGTGTCGCTGACCTTCGTCTTAGCTTAACCATTTCCTACACACTTAATTTAGCTCATGAGATAACAATAAGACCTTAACTTTGCATCTTTGCCATAATCAAAACCTAGGTTCGATTATCTTGTGCCCTTGCACCAACAAAGATGACTCGAATGCTGCAAGTTGAAGGAACATCACACTTAAGCTGCAATAAGGACTTTATTGACATATCTGTATATGCAGAAAATCATATGAAGTCTTACAGCTAGTCACTCCAATGAGTTGGTTACCATAACTAGCATCCACAGTTAACTTCGGACATCCTAATGTCTCTATCCAGTGAGAAACAACTGCTTGGATAAACTAAAGAGTATAACTCATGCTAGTCTCAACAAAATTGATGGCGTCCGAATGCATCAATTCATCGACTAGGGATAATTCCAAAACATCACAATTACACACATAGAGATACTCACTAGTTGTGATCCAATCACAATTTCTCTCATGCTGTGAATCATATTGCAGACATTCAGTAAATGAGTTTAAGATCCAATCAAATACATGAAAACATTTACACTCAAATAGTGAATCTTAATTTATCAAATAAATGGTACAACCATAAGGAGATTGCCTTAGGACACCTCTTATATATAACTAACAAACTCCAACTTGGCCTAATGTCAATCGCCACCGTATTCAATACCATAAACTCTAACATGACCCTCAAACTTACTTTAAGGTAAGGCCTCAGTTAAAGGGTCTGCTAAGTTCCTTTCAGTGGGAATCTTCTCAATTTATATTTCCTTCCTACTGATGATCTCTCTGATCAGATGATAACGGTGAAGCACATGTTTGGATCATTGATGAGACCACACCAAGTTCAGAGATGAACTTCTTTATCCAAACCACTTCTATTGTTGCTTCTGGAGCTGCAATGTATTCTGCCTCAGTGGCAGAATTTGCTAGTGTCTTTCTTGGAACCTTTCCAACTTATTGTGCCTCTATTTAAGGTGAATATGTACCCAGACGGTGACCTGGAATCATCCTTATCTGTCTAGAAGGTGGTATCCGTATACCCACGTATTACCATATCACCTTTTCCATATATAAGAAACACATCCTTAGTTCTTCTCAAGTACTTAAGGATTGTCTTAACAGCCGCCCAATGATCCATTCCTAGATCAGACTGGTATCTACTCATGACACTCAGAGCATACGATACATCGGGCCTCATACATAACATAGCGTACATGATTGATCCTATTGCGGATGCATAGGGGATCTTACTCATGCAAATCATCTCGTCTTCTGTGCGTGAACACATAGACTTTGAAAGGTGTATCCCATGCCTGATGGAAATGAAACCTTTCTTGGATTTAGACATGCTAAACCTCTTTAGCACTAAGTCTATATATGTAGACTACGAAAGACCAAGAAACCGTTTCGATCGATCTCTATAGATCTTAATCCCGAGGATGTAGGTCGCTTCTCCCAAGTCTTTCATGGAGAATATTTTGGATAACCAAATTTTGACCAACTGTAAGACAGATATATCATTTCCTATAAGTAATATGTCATCGACATACAACACTAAGAACATAACTGCACTCCCACTAATCTTCTTGTACGAGAGGTGTTAAATGCGGATTTTGTGAGAAATCAAACCTTTTGATTGTCTCATCAAAATGGATATTCTAGCTACTGGATGCTTGCTTCAGTCCATATATGGACTGTCGAAGTTTGCATACCTTGATTTTATCAACCAATGTGAAACCCTCGAGTTGTATCATATACATGTCCTTGAGTAGATTTTCATTAAGGAAAGTCATTTTCACATCCATCTACCATATCTCATAGTTATAATGAGCCGCTATGGCCAGCAACATCAAATGGATTTAAGCATAGCTACTGGTGAATAGGTCTCATCATAATCAACACCTTGCTTTTGACGATAGCCTTTCGCTACTAACTAGCCTTATAGGTAATCACATTACCATCCATGTCGATTTTCTTCTTGAAAACCCACTTGCACCCTATAGGCTTAATGCCTTCAGGTGGGTCCACCAAGTTCCAAACTTGATTTTCATACATGAAATCCATTTTTGACTTCATGGCTTCAAGCCATTTGTCCCTTTCTAAACTTTTCAGAACTTTTTCATAACTGATAGGCTCATCATCATCCATGAGTAACACGTTGTTCGATTCACTTATGAGAAATTCATATCTCTCAGGAATGTTGTGTGTTCTACCATATCCACGAAGATGTGGTGTAACAACAAGTTCAGTTGATGGCTCATCACTACGAGTTATCAGTTGTGGTGCTTGACCAAGTATCTCTTCAATGTCTATTGGAGTCTTTTGAACCTTCTCAAGTTCAACATCACTCCCATTGTTTTCTTGCAAGAGAAACTCTTTCTCTAGAAACACAGCATGCCTTGAAACAAAAACCTATTGTTCCACAGGATGATAGAATAGGTAACCCCTCATTTCCTTAGGGTATCCAATAAATAGACATTTATCAGACTTAGCATCCAATTTGTCTGATACAGTCCACTTCACATAAGCAGGACAACCCCATATCTTCAAGTAAGATAAATGAGGTTTCTTACTATTCCATATCTCATATGGAGTAGTAGAGACTACCTTGGTCGGGACTCTGTTTAGCAAGTAAACAGTTGTCTGAAGTGCATAGCCTCAAAAGAATTTGGGAAGATTCGCATGAATCATCATCGACTTAACCATGCCCAACAAGGTTTGGTTTCGCCTCTCAGATACATCATTAAGCTGTGGTGTATACTATGAAGTCAATTAAGACAATATATCATTGTCCCTTAGATAATCTAGAAACTCTTGACTCAATTATTTACCACCTCGATCAGATTAAATTATTTTAATACTTTTGCCAAGTTGTTTCTTTACTTCATTTCTGAATTCTTTGAACTTTTCAAAGGCTTCAGACTTGTGTTTCATCAAGAACACATACCCAAATTGTGAGTGATCATCGATAAAGGTAATGAAGTAGCTATAGCCTCCTAGAGCATGAGTTGATATAGGTCCACATACATCAGTATGTATTAGACCAAGCAACTCTTCCACCAGTTCACCTTTTCTAGTAAAAGGTAACTAATGTTAGTAATATATGAGAGATGTCCTAAGGCAATCGCCTTATGTTTGAACCATTTACATGATAAATGAAGATTCACTATTTGAGTATATATGTTTTCATGTATTTGATTAGATCTTAAACTCATTTACTGAATGTCCACGATACAATTCACAGCATAAGAGAATTTGTGATTGGATCACAATTAGTGAGTATCTCTACATGTGTAATTGTGAAGTATCAGAATTATCCCTAGTCGATGAATTGATGGATTTGGACACCATCAATTCTATCGAGACTAGCACGAGGTATACACCTTGGTGTATCCAAGCAGCTGATTCTCACTGGCTTGAGACATTGTAATGTTCGGAGTTAATCGTGGATGCTAGTTATGGTAACTAGTTTATTAGAGTGACTAACTGTAAAACTTCATATGGTTCTCTACATATATTGATATGTCAATGAAGTTTTTACTGCAGCTTAAGTGTGATGTTCCTTTGACTTGCGGTATTCAAGTCATCTTTGTCATGAAGACTTATGCTTTGACATCTTAAGCAAGCATCTCTGAGGAGATGTGGACCCAGGATGATTAGGTATAAGTCGAAGTGATCGAAGGTGTTTGAATAGCCTATAAAGGATTCACCACTCCTTGTGAGGAGATGTATACCCATGGCCTCTCGTCGGATTGTTACTAAAGTCTTTGGCCAAAGTATTACATGTTTAGAGTAAGGTACTCTTGGATACATGTGCAGTAACTAGAATCCGTAGGACGAGGAAATGATATTTGGGCTAGATGTGACGTAGTCAACCTAGTGGGGACTAACACTATAGACCATGTCTTGAACCAAGTGGGTATAAGATGAGTGAAGGGAATGGGGCACGAATCATTATAGGCTCTTTGAAGGATTTGAAATAGTTACGGATCAACCGTTGATCTTTTCGGTTAATTGGGGATCATGATGTACTACTAGGTGCCACTCATGATCGTTCTATAATTAATGGTTAATTATAGACGGCCAACATAAACCGAGAACCTATTCGGTCACACGCACAACGAGCGTAATCCAAAGGATTTAAAATGAGCTTGAGAATGAGATTCTCAGACCGAGAGAAACATGGTTTGGTTGGACCAAACAAGGAGCGAGAATGAAATCGTTTCAGTCTCAATGGAAGCATGGATGGGTCGTGTCTTATAAAGACATGATGGATGAATCAAATTGGTTTGGTTCTAATCCAATGGTGAAGAATAAACCAAAGGAGTTTGGTTTGTTTTAAACGAATGAACCAAAGTTGGTTCGGTTCGTTTTAACTTAAAATAGACCAAAGGGATTTAGTTTATTTTAACTTAAGTTAATGGAGCGGGTTAGCAGTTTTTGGTTATGAACCAATAACCATTAGGAGAATTTGTTCTCTATAAAATAGGGCTTAAGGGTTTTGTGAAAGCTTAACCCTAATCTTGCCGCCCCTCTCTCTATTCTCCTTGTCTAGTCGGCGCCCAACCCCTTGCCGCCGCCCACCACCGCCCAAGCTTCTCCTGCTGGAGTCCTGTAGCTACCTTCCTCCCCACTTGCTGGTGTCTAGCTGCTGCCGGAGGAGTTCCAGTGATCTTCCTTGGCTCCGGCAACAAGGTGAGCATCTAGCTTTCCTTATTTGGGCGGCGCAAGTTCTCCACCAAAGCTGTCTAGTTTTTTGGACAGCTTGTTTCCTTCTTGTCGGAGCATCGCTTAGACGACATTTGGATCTTCGACAGCGGCTACCTTGCTGGGGATTCGATCTCCGGTAATCCTTATAGGTGGAGGATGAAGGATTCGTCAAAGGGTTGACGAATACCTCTCCAGAGAAGCGAGTTTTGGGGACTCGGTTTAGAATCTGAATTTTGATTCGGATTGTGATCTTCTCTTGATCACATCGTCTTCGACACGAGGCTAGTGAATCGTACGAAGACGAGGCTCATGGATTTGTGAAGTCATCATGATGATACTCAGCTTCGATACGGATAGAGGCGATTCTAGCGAGAGTCACTCTGATTGATGTCTTTCCCGCTACACGTGATACGTCAGGTATACATAGAATAATTTTCTTTTATTGCAAAATTTGAAACTACGGTTATGTATACACATGTTGTACTATACATGTGTGTGGTGTGTGTGATGTAATAAATTAGATTTATTGCTTTTTATTTCTTCCGCTGCACACATGTTTACGAAACATGTTCGAACACACACTCGCCACGGTGCCGGAAAACCAATAGTGGTATCAGAGCCCAGGTTGTGTTTCGACATAATCGTAAAATTATTTTGCAATAGTCGTAATTGTATTTATGGAAATTTTCTACTTTTGGAAGTTTAGAAGTATTTATGGAAATTTTCTAATTTTGGAAAGTCTAGAAGTATTTATGGTAATCTTCTACTTTTGGAAAGTTAGAAGTATTTATGGAAATTAACACTTTCCATAAATAAAATATTTGATTAGATTTGGAAATTTTTTTCCTAATTTAATTATGATTTTATTTGGGAAATCAAATCTAAAATATATTTGATTTCCATAAATAGTTTTGACAATTTAGGAAATTTATTTCCTAAATTAAATTTGACTTTCTTTAATTGAGACCTTCCATAAATAAAATATGTGATTAGATTTGGAAATTTGTTTCCTAATTTAATCATAATTTGATTTTGGGAATCAAATCTTAAACATATTTTATTTTCATAAATAGTTATGACATATAAGGAAATTAAGTACATGTCATAATTGTATGTCATGTAATTGCATTAGATGCATATCATTATGCCATGCATGTCGTGACATGTAGATGTATATCATGTATGTCATGCCATGTAGATAATAGTTATTTGCATGCAAAGAGGATGAGACTTTAAAACCCTTATACAATATTAAAGCCTACACCTTCCATTAATATGATTAGAACCTTAGTTCTGTTTCTTGTTTGGGTTGTTGGACTCACTCCAAGCCTGGCTCGAACCTGAACATGTTCAAATCATTGGATTAGTTTAACTCTAATATGGTATGTGTCTGAGGTCAATCGTTAGTTTGGGTTGTTAGACTCACTCCAAGCCTGGCTAATTGGTTGAATGCGCTCTAACCATATTAAAACTATTTTGCGATTAATGGGCCGACTCTAACTTGGAGCATCGATTTGATGGACTCACTCCAAGGTCGATGTGAAGAGAGGTGAAGTTGGGTGCTATGCATATGATGCATACTTGTTAATGTGTTAACAACCCAATGTATGTGTAAACATTCAATTAGTTGATAGCACATTGTGATAGTTACATATACGTGATATGTAATCGGTATACTTGATACCCACCATCATAGCTAAGAATGACTTGTTGGACTCACTCCAAGGTTGTTCTTATCTATATTGGATATCAGCCCATTCGGAGATTGACCTACGATCTCCTGAATTTATTTTGAGGGTTTTTGAATTCAAAAAATGAATGAGATTTTGTAAATGTATGTGGTTGCATTTTAAATCATCTTTCTCATATATGCTCATTTTGTATTTCTAGGTTAATCGCTTGATCATGATGTCTTTGAATTTGTGCTCTATTTTAAATTCGAATAAATTGACTGGGTCGAACTTCTTGGACTGGCTTAGAAACTTGAGAATGTCCTCGAAGCGTCTCTTCCCGCTCGTCCTAGTGATGATGCAACACCGGACCAATTGTTGGCCCATCAGAAATATGTGAGTGATTCTGAGCAAGTGAGTTGCATCATGCTAGCCGCGATGGTACCCGAGCTGCGGAAGCAGCATGAGCATATGGATGCTCATACCATAGTTCTTCATCTTTATGAGTTGTTTGATGAGCAAGTGAGATTCGAAAGGTTCGAAGTCTCCAAGCTCCTCTTCACCTCTGAGATGCAAGAAGGTTCATCTGTGGTACTGCTTAACATGCTGAAGACTGTGGAGCCTTCTGAGGAGCATGAGCAGGGGATGGTGTTGTTAGTTGATTCCTCGGAAAAAGGTTCTAAGAGGGAGTCAAAGGAACAACAGAAGGGGAAGAAAAAAAAGGCTAAAAAGGCAGAACTTGACATCATTATGGCAAGGAGGACCATTGGCGAAGAAACTGCAAGATTTATCTTGAGTCTGTAAAGAAGAATAAGGCATCAGATGCCCCATCTTCTTCAGATATCTTCGTTATTGATTGTCATTCTATTTCCTCAGACACTTGGGTATTGGATACTGGGTGTGGCTCACATATATGTAATGACATACATGGGCTAAGGAATAGAAGAATACTCGTCAAGGGAGAGTCAAATTTACGTGTTGGGAATGGAGCAAAGGTTACTGCACTCGCCATCGGAACGTATTTATTGAAACTCCCTATAGGACTTATCTTAGAACTGGACAATTACTTTTATGTTCCTTCATTGATAAAGAACATCATTTCTATTTATTGTTTAAATAGAAATGGGTATCATTTAAATTTTAGTAACAATTGTTGTTACATAACTTTGAATGGCATTCTTTATGAGACTGAAACTTTAAGCAATGGTATTTATACATTGGACGTATCTAGTAACATTTTCAATATCGAAGAGAGCAACAAGTTTGCTCAAAAAGATAATTAATTAGACTTCTACATGTGCCATTGTCGTCTTGGCCATGTGAGCAAGAAACACATGTATGAATTACACTGATGTGGAATTCTGGAATTGTTTGAATTAGATTCATATGATACATGTGAATCATGCTTAAAAGGCAAGATGACCAAGTTACCTTTTACTGGAAAAGGTGAACTGGTGGGTGAGTTGCTTGGTCTAATACATACTGATGTATGTGGACCAATGTCTACTCAAGCCTTAGGAGGTTATAGCTACTTCATTACCTTCACCAATGATCACTCACGGTTTGGGTATGTGTTCTTAATGAAACACAAGTCTGAAGCCTTTGAAAGGTTCAAGGAATTCAGAAATGAAGTAGAGAAACAACTTGGCAAGAGTATTAAAATACTTCGATCGGATCGAGGTGGTGAATACTTGAGTCAAGAGTTTCTAGATTATCTAAGGGACAATGGTATATTGTCTCAATGGACTCCACCATATACACCACAACTTAATGGTGTATTTGAGAGGTGAAACCCGACCTTGATGGACATGGTTAGGTCAATGATGAATCACGCGAATCTTTCCAAGTCCTTTTGGGGCTATGCACTTCAGACAACTGTTTACTTGTTAAACAGAGTCCCGACCAAGGTAGTCTCTACTACTCCATATGAGATATGGGCTAGTAAGAAACCTCATTTAACTTACTTGAAGATATGGGGTTGTCTTGCTTATGTGAAGAAGACTGTGGCAGACAAATTTGATGCTAATTAAGTTTGATAAATGTTTATTTATTGGATACCCTAAGGAAACGAGGGATTACCAATTCTATCATCCCATGAAATAAAAGGTGTTTGTTTCAAGGAATGTTGTATTTCTAGAGAAAGAGTTTCTCTTGCAAGAAAATAGTGGGAGTGACGTTGAACTTGAGGAGGTTCAAGAGACTCCAGTAGACATTGAAGAGATACCTAGTCAAGCACCTCGACCGATGACTCATAGTGATGAGACATTGGCTGAACCTATTGTGACACCACATCTTCGTAGATCTAGTAGGACACACAACATTCCTGAGAGATATGAATTTCTCATAAGTGAATCGAACAATGTGTTACTCATTGATGATGAGGAGCCTACGAGTTATGAAGAAGTTCTGACAAGTTCAGAAAGGGATAAGTGGCTTGAAGCCATGAAGTCAGAAATGGATTCCATGTATGAAAACCAAGTTTGGAACTTGGTTGACCCACCTGAAGGCATAAAGCCTATAGGGTGCAAGTGGGTTTTCAAGAAGAAAACCGACATGGATTGTAATGTGATTACCTATAAGGCTAGATTGGTGGCGAAAGGATATCATCAAAAGAAAGGTGTTGATTATGATGAAACCATTCGGATGCTTAAATCCATTCGGATGCTCCTGGCCATAGAAGCTCATTATGATTATGAGATATGACAAATGGATGTGAAAATAGCTTTCCTTAATGGAAACTTACTCGAGAATGTGTATATGATACAGCCTGAGAGTTTCACATCGGTTGATAAAACAAAGGTATGCAAATTGCAACGATCCATATATGGACTGAAGCAAGCATCCAGGAGCTGGAATATCCGTTTTGATGAGACAATCAAAAGGTTTAATTTCTCTCAAAATCTGGACGAACCTTGTGTGTACAAGAAGGTTAGTGGGAGTGCAGTCGTGTTCCTAGTATTGTATGTCGATGACATATTACTTATAGGAAATGATGTTTCTGTCTTACAGTCGGTTAAGATTTGGTTGTCCAAGACATTCTCCATGAAAGACCTGGGAGAAGCAACCTACATCCTCGGGATTAAGATCTATAGAGATAGATTGAAACGGTTGCTTGACCTTTCGCAGTCTACATATATAGACCGAGTGCTAAAGAGGTTTAGCATGTCGGAATCCAAGAAAGATTTTCTACCCATCAGGCATGGAATACACCTTTCGAAGTCTATGTGTCCGCGCACAGAAGACGAGAGGATTTGCATGAGTAAGATTTTCTATGCATCCGCAATAGGATCTATCATGTATGCTATGTTATGTACGAGGCCTGATGTATCATATGCTTTGAGTGTCACGAGTAGATACTAGTCTGATCCAAGAATGAATCATTGGGCGACTGTTAAGATGATCCTTAAGTACTTAAGAAGAACTAAGGATGTTTTCCTAATATATGGAGAAGGGGACATGGTGATATGCGGGTATACGGATGCCAGCTTCTAGACAGACAAGGATGATTCCAGGTCTCAGTCTAAGTACGTGTTCACCTTGAATGGGGGCACAGTGAGTTGGAAAAGTTCAAAACAAGACACTGTAGTGGATTCTACCACTGAGGAAGAATTCATTGCAGCTTCGGAAGCAGTAAAGGAAGAAGTGTGGATCAAAAAGTTCATTTATGAACTTGGTGTGGTTCCAGCAATTGTTGAAGCAATACTGGTCTACTGCGATAACAATGGAGCAATTGCATAGGTGAAAGAGCCAAGGTCTCATCAACGATCCAAACATGTGCTTCGCCGCTATCATTTGATGAGAGAGATCATTAGTAGGAAGGAAATACAAATTGAGAAGATTCCCACTGAAAAGAACTTAGCGGATCCTTTAACTAAGGCATTACCTCAAAGTAAGTTTGAGGGTCATGTTAGAGCTTATGGTATTGGATACCGTAGCGATTGGCATTAGGCCAAGTGGGAGTTTGTTAGTAATATATGAGAGATGTCCTAAGGCAATCGCCTTATGTTTAAACCATTTATATGATAAATGAAGATTCACTATTTGAGTATACATGTTTTCATGTATTTGATTAGATCTTAAACTCATTTACTGAATGTCCACGATACAATTGACAGCATGAGAGAATTTATTATTGGATCACAACTAGTGAGTATCTCTACATGTGTAATTGTGATGTATCGAAATTATCCCTAGTCGATGAATTGATGGATTTGGACACCATCAATTCTGTCGAGACTAGCACGAGGTATACTACTTGGTGTATCCAAGCAACTGATTCTCACTGGCTGGAGACATTGTGATGTCCAGAGTTAATCATGGATGCTAGTTATGGTAACTAGTTTATTGGAGTGACCAGCTGTAAAACTTCATATTGTTCTCTGCATATATGGATATGTCAATGAAGTTCTCACTGCAGCTTAAGTGCGATGTTCCTTTAACTTGCGGTATTCAAGTCATCTTGGTCATGAAGACTTATGCTTTGACATCTTAAGCAAGCATCTCTGAGGAGATGTGAACCCGGGATGATTGGGTATAAGTCGAAGTGATCGAAGGTGTTTGAATAGCCTATAAAGGATCCACTACTTCTTGCGAGGAGATGTATACCCATGGCCTCTCGTCGGATTGTTACTAAAGTCATTGGCCAAAGTATTACATGTTTAGAGTAAGGTACCCTTGGATACATGTGCAATAACTAGAATTCGTAGGATGAGGAAATGTTACTTGGGCTAGATGTGACGTAGTCAACCTAGTAGGGACTGACACTATAGACCATGTCCTGAACCAAGTGGGTATAAGATGAGTGAAGGGAATGGGGCACGAATCATTATAGCTACTGAAGAGTTTCAGAAATAGTTCTGGATCAACATTGGTCTTTTCGGTTAATTGGGGATCATGATCTACTACTAGGTGTCACTCATGATCATTCTATAATTAATGGTTAATTATAGACGGCCAACATAAACCGAGAACCTATTTGGTCACACGCACAACGAGCGTAATCTAAAGGATTTAAAACGATCTTGAGAATGAGATTCTCAGACCGAGAGAAACAAGGTTTAGTTAGACCAAACAAGGAGAGAGCATGAAATCGTTTCAGTCGCAATGCAAGCATGGATGGGTCGTGTCTTATGAAGACATGATAGATGAATCAAATTGGTTTGGTTCTAATCCAATGGTGAAGAATAAACCAACGGGGTTTGGTTTATTTTAAACGAATGAACCAAAGTTGGTTCGGTTCGTTTTAACTTAAAATAGACAAAAGGGGTTTGGTTTATTTTAACTTAAGTTAATGGAGCGGGTTAATGGATTTTTGGTTATGAACCAATAACCATTAGGAGAATTTGTTCTCTATAAAATAGGGCTTAAGGGTTTTATGAAAGCTTAAACTAAATTTTGCCGCCCCTCTCTCTCTTCTCCTTGTCTAGTCGGCGCCCAACCCCTTGCCGTCGCCCTCCACCGCCCAAGCTTCTACTGTCGGTGTCCAGCAGCTGCCGTCCTCCCCACTTGCCAGCGTCTAGCTGATGCCGGAGGAGTTCCGGTGATCTTCCTTGGCTCCGACAACAAGGTGAGCATCTAGCTTTCCTTATTTTGCTGGCGCAAGTTCTCCACCAAAGCTGTCCAGTTTTCTGGACAGCTTGTTTCCTTCTTGTCGGAGCATCATTTGGACGACGTTTGGAGCTCCGACAGTGGCTTCCTTGCTGGGGATTAGATCTTTGGTAATCCTCGTAGTTGGAGGATGAAGGATTCGTCAAATGGTTGACGAATACCTCTCCGGAGAAGTGAGTTTTGGGGACTTAGTTTTGAATCAGAATTTTGATTCGGATTGTGATCTTCTCTCGATCACATCGTCTTCGACACGAGGCTAGTGACACATACAAAGACAAGGCTCATGGCTTTGTGAAGTCATCCCGATTATACTCGGCGTGGATACGGATAGAGGAGATTCTAGCGAGAGTCACTCCGGTTGATGTCTTTTCCGCTACACGTGATACGTCAAGTATATGTAGAATAATTTCCTTTTATTGCAAAATTTGAAACTACGGTTATGTCTACACATGTTGTACTATGCATGCGTGTGGTGTGTGTGATGTAATAAATTAGATTTATTACTTTTTATTTCTTTCACTGTGCACATGTTTACGAAACATGTTCGAACACACACTCGCCGCGGTGCCAGAAACCCAACAACTTAGTCATCTTGCCTTTTAAGCATGATTCGCATGTATCGAATGAATCAAATTCAAACGATTCCAGAATTCCACATCGGTGTAATTCAGACATGAATTTCTTGCTTACATGGCCAAGACGACAATGCCATATGTAGGAGGCTAATTGATTATCTCTTCGAGCACGCTTGTTGCTCGCTTCGATATTGAAAATGTCACTGGATACATCTAACGTATATTTACCATTGCATAAAGTTCTAGTCCCATACATCACACCATTCAAAGTTATGTAACAACAATTGTTACTAAAAGTCAAATGGTATCCATTTCTATTTAAGCAGAAAATAGAAACAATATTCTTTATTAATGAAGGAACGTAATAACAATTATTCAATTCTAAGACAAGTCCTGTAGGGAGCTTTAACAAATATGTTCCGATGGAGACTGCAGCAACCTTTGCTCCATTGCTAACTCACAAATTTGATTCTCCCTTGATGAGTCTTCTTCTATTCCTTAGCCCCTGTATGTCATTACATATATGTGAGTCATATATAGTATACAATACCCAAGTGTCTAAGGAAATAGAATAACAATAAATAACGAAGATACCTGAAGAGGATGGGGCATCGGATGTCTTCTTCTTCACGAACTCAAGATAAATCTTGCAGTTTCTTCGCTAATGACCCTCCTTGCCACAATGATGGCAAGTGCCCTTTTGTGTTGGTTCTGCCTTCTTTGCCTTCTTCTCCTTCCACTTTTTCTGTTCCTTTGATTTCCTCTTAGAACCTTTCTTTGATGAATCAACTAACAGTATCGTCTTATCCTCATGCTTTACAGAAGGCTCTACAGTCTTCAGCATATTGAGGACCTCAGGAATTGTGGTTTCAATCTTGTTCATCCGGTAGTTCATCACAAATTGTAAGAAATTCTTGGGCAAACAATGCAGAATTAAGTCAATATTTAACTCATGATCCATCACAAATCTGAGTGCAGCTAATCGCTCGATGTACCCATTCATCTTTAGCACAAATTGCGCCACAGATAAACCTTCTTGCATCTTGGAGGTGACTAGGAGCTTGGAGACTTCAAACCTTTCGTATCTCGCTTGCTCATCAAATAACTCTTGAAGATGAAAGACTATGGTTTTAGCATCCATATGCTCATGCTGCTTCTGAAGCTCAGGTACCATCGCGGCTAGCATGATGCAACTCACCAGTTCAGAATCATTCACATGTTTCTGATAGGTCAATAATTGGTCCAGAGTTGCACCATCTTTAGGGCCAGTGGGAAAAGGCTCTTTGAGGACATATGCAAGCTTTTCCACCTTGAGAACAATTCTCGGGTTTCAAAGCGATCCAAGAAGTTTCAACTTATTTGAATCCAAAATATAGCCCAAGTTTATATACATCATGATCAAGCGATTAACCTAGATATACAAATCGGGCATATATGAGAAAGATGATTTAAAGTGCATCAACATATAGCTATATAAATCCCATTCATTTTTTGAATTAAAAAACCCTCAAAATCAATTCGAGAGATCGTAGGTTCATCTCCAAATGGGCTGATATCCAACATAGATAAGAATAACCTTGGAGAGATTCCAACAAGCCATTTATAGCCATGATGGTAGGTATCGAATATACCAATTACATATCATGTATATGTAACTATCACATTGTGCTATCAACTAATTGAATGTTCGCACAAACATTGGGTTGTTAACACATTAACAATTATGCATCATATGAATAGAACCCAACTTTACCTCCCTTCACATCGACCTTGGAGAGAGTCAAACAAGTTGATGCTCCAAGTTAAAGCCGACCCATTAATCAAGAAATAGTTTTAATATGGTTAGAGTACATTCAATTGTTTAGTCAGGTTTGGAGAGAGTCCAACAACCCAAACTAAAGATTGACCTCTGACTCTTACCATATTAGTATTAAACTACTTCAATGGTTTGAACATGTTCGGGTTCGAGCCGGGCTTAGAGAGAGTCCAACAACCCAAACAAGAAATGGAACTCCGGTTCTAACCATATTAATGGAAGGTGTAGGCTTTAATATTGTGTAAGAGTTTTGTGGTCTCATCCTCCTTTCCATGCAAATAACTATTATCTACATGGCATGGCACGCATGACATACATATGTGAAACTAATGCATCTACATGTCACGACACGCATGGCATAATGATATGCATCTAATACAATTACATGACATACAATTATGACATGTTCAAGTAATTTTCAAATTGTCATAATTAATTTTGGAAATAAAATATATTTGTGATTTGATTTCTCAAATCAAATCTCATCGATTAAATTAGGAAACTAATTTCCAAATCTAATCACATATTTTATTTATGGAAAATATTAATTAAAAAAATTCAAATTTAATTTAGGAAATAAATTTCCTAATAACATCAGGAAATTCCTAATTTGAATTTCTTAACTAATTTAAATTTCCATAATTTTTCTAAACTTTCCAAAAATAGAAAATTACCAAAAATACAATTATGACAAACATTCATCGCAAAATAATTTTACGATTATGTCGAAACACAGTCAGGATCTGATACCACTGTTGGGTTTCCGGGGCATCGACATGGGTGTGTGTTCGAACACGTTTCGTAGACATGCACAGCAGAAGAAAATAAAAATGGTAATAAACAATTTTATTACAACACACACACCACACGCATGCAGGAAACAACAGTATAGACATAATCATAATTTCAAATTTTGTAATAAAGAAAACTACTCTAGGTATACCCAACAAATTATGTGAAGCAAAAATGACATCAACCTTAGCGACCCTCACAAGTTTCGCCTCTATCCGTATCCACGTCGAGTATCATCGGGATAGCTTCAACAAGCTATGAGCTCTGTCTTGATGAGAGATACTAGTCTTGCATCGAAGATGATGTGATTCGAGAGATGATCACAAAACAAGATCCATGAACTTGTTACCACGGAAGTGCTAGCCAAACAAGTTGGTCGGCGACAGCAAGGTGGTCGTGATTGCAAGGCAAGCCATGCTGGCCGATGGATGGTCGGCGACTGGTGGCTAGCCAACGGCTGAAGGTTGGTCGGCGGCTAGGCTTGGGCGGCGGCAACACCAAGGTGTGATGCACAAGCAAGGAGAGGAGAAGAGGGTGACTAGGGTTTCTCTAAACCTAAGTTGTCTACGAAATTTGTCTCAACCCTCTTATTTATAGAGAGCGTGTTTCTTGACCATCAAAAAACCCTCTCTCAACGGTTATTGGTTCACAACGAAAATCCGTTTACTCGCTCCATTAATTTATGTTAAAATAAACCAAACCATGTTGGTCTATTTTAAGTTAAAATAAACCAAACCAACTTTGGTTCATTCATTTAAAACAAACCAAACCCCTTTGGTTTATTTTCCACCATTGGATTGGAACCAAACCAATTTGGTTCATCCATCATATCTTCAAAAGACTCGGCCCATCCATACTTCCGATGCGACTAAAACAATTTCATGCTCGCTCCTTGTTTGATCAAACCAAACCAAGTCTCTCTCGATTTGAGAATCCCATTCTGAAGCTCGTTTTAAATCCTTCGGATAATACTCAAAGTGCGTATGACCAAATATGTTCCTGGTTTATCATCTATAATTAACTATTAATTATAGAACGATCATGAGTGACACCTAGTAGTACATCATAATCCCCAATTAATTAAAAAATCAATGATTGATCTTAGAACGACTTCTGAAACCTTTCAGCAACTACAGTGAATCGTGTCCCGCTCCCTTCACTCATCTTATACCCACTTGGATCAGGATATGGTCTATTGTGTCAGTCCCCACTAGTCTAACTATGTCACACCTAGCCCAAGTATTACTTTGTCGTCCTGCGGATTCTAGTTACTGCATATGTATCCATGAGGACCATACTCTAAACATGTAATGCTTTGGCTAAAGACTTTAGTAACAATCCGACGAGAGGCCATAGGGTATACATCTGCTCACAAAGAGTGGTGAATCCTTTGTAGACTATCCAAACACCTTCGGCCACTTCGACTTATACCCAATCATCCGGGGTCAACATCTCCTCGGAGATGCTTGCTTAAGATGTCAAAGCATAAGTCTACATGGCCAAGATGACTCGAATACTGCAAGTCGAAGGAACATCACACTTAAGCTGCAGTAAGGACTTCATTGACATATCTGTATATGCATAGAACTATATGAAGTCTTATAGTTAGTCACTTTAATGAATTAGTTACCATAACTAACATCCACTGTTAACTCCGGACATCCCAATGTCCTCAGCCATTGAGAAACAACTTCTTGGATAAACCAAAAAGTATAACTTGTGCTAGTCTCAACGAAATTTATGGTGTCCAAATGCATCAATTCATCAACTAGGGATAATTCCAATACATCACAATTACACATGTAGAGATATTCACTAGTTGTGATCCAATAACAAATTCTCTCATGTTGTGAATCGTATTGCGGATATTCAGTAAATGAGTTTAAGATCCAATCAAATACATGAAAACATGTACACTCAAATAGTGAATCTTCATTTATCAAATAAATGGTACAACCATAAGGCGATTGCCTTAGGACACCTCTCATATATAACTAACAATCTATTAATCTGCATTTGATTTTGGAATCGAACAAACTTACTGGATCTAACTTCTTGGACTAACTTTGAAACTTGAGAATAGTTCTCAAGACTGAGAAGCTTTCTTATGTTCTTGAAGAGCCTCTTCTCATTAGTCGTAACCATGATGCAACTCTGGACCAAATGTTGGCCCATCAGAAGAATATGACTGATTCTGAACTTGCTAGTTGCATGATGCTAGCGATGATGACTCCTGAGCTGCATCACGAGCATATGGATGCTTACATGATCATTTACCATCTTCATGAACTCTTAGATGAGCAGTCGATATCCGAAAGGTTCGAGGTCTCGAAGCTTCTCTTTAGCTCGAAGATGGAGGAGGGTTCATCTGCAGTACAGTTTGTACTGAAGATGAATGGGTACATCGAGAGGCTAGGATTACTAGGGGTTGTGATGGATTACGAATTAAGTATTTACTTAATTCTGCATAGTTTGTCCAAGAGTTACACACAATTTGTAATGAACTATCGGATGAATAATCTTGAATCCACCATTCTCAAGCTGATCAATATGCTCCAGACTGTAGAACCTTCTGTTACTAAAGAACAGAAGATGGAGATGTTGGTTGACTCCTCGAAGAAACGTTCTAAGAGGAAGTCAAAGTAACAACCAAAAGAGAAGGAGAAGAAGGCCAAGACTGTTGGGTAATTGCTTCGGAGGCACATTGGCTCCCATGCCCCCAGATTAAAATTTTCACTAATGAAAAAACTAATCCGGATGGGATGAGTTTCCTTAGCACAACCAATTCGTCGTCGTGCTAACAACTTGAGCGATCGCTTGAACAAACTAGTTGTTCAAGCAACCCAACTCTTCTAGTTGGTTAGCCGCGGAAGAAGGCGAGACGAATCGGGTTTTGTGTTTGTCTTCGGGGTCCATGATTATACAAATACATGCATATGCGAACTAGTACAATCATGCATACAAGAACATGTTAAGATCAGAAAATAAAGTTATAAAACTTTTATACCTCACGATCTTCTACCGTATATCCTATCCTCTTCGTGGACGTCGTGTGGGCGAAGATCCTCCACGAGTAGAAGCCTCCTAGATCACATTCTTCTCTTCCTTGTTCGCTCCGAACAAAGAAAAGAACCAAACAAAGCTCCTTCTCCTTTCTAGAACCGGCCACCAAGCCAAGGAGCTTGATGTAACCGCCGGCAAAGGAGTGAATGGTTGAGCGCCGGCCAACCTTGTGACAATGTTGCCGCCGGCCACCAATGAATGGGAGAAGCGTCGGCCACCAATGTATGGAGAACCGCCGGCCACCAAGGAGAAAAAAAGGAGGAAGAGAGCCGGCCAAAACAAGGAGGAGGATGGAGTGGCGCCCCCGAGAAAAGGAAGAAACCCTAATCTCCTTCCTTGTTGCCGCCCAAACCACAAACCAAAACCCTAGCCGCCTAAACTCTTGAGAGGCAAAACCCTAATCCAAAAAACCATTCTTGCCGCCCAAGCCTTAGCCCTCTATTTATAGAATTGGGCTTAAGCCTCCTTTAATCTCCACCGTCGGATCTAGGGATTTAATCTCCACCGTCGGATCTAGGGTTTTATCCCAACCGTCGGATCTAGGGTTTCATCCCAACCGTCGGATCTAGGGTTTCATCCCAACCGTCGGATCTAGGGTTTCATCCCAACCGTCGGATCTAGGGTTTCATCCCAACCGTAGGATCTAGGGATTTAATCCCAACCGTCGGATCTAGGGTTTCATCCCAACCGTCGGATCTAGGGATTTAATCCCAACCGTCGAATCGAGGGATTTAATCCCAACCGTCGGATCTAGGGTTTCATCCCAACCATCGGATTTAGAGATTTAATCTCAATCGTCGGTTCTAGGGATTTAATCCCAACCGTTGGTTTTAGAGTTTTGTTTTACATCCTTGGATCTAGGCTTCTTGAGGATTATATTAGGCTACGATAGGGACCATGAGGAGGAGTTGGATCTTGGCCACCCGATGGATCGGAACCACATAAACTTGATCCATCAATGATGTTCCATTCCACTAGAGGATCATCATTGAATTACCTCACCAACCCCTATAAATTAATATGGGCTCCATATATTATTTGTACATCCATCTCCCCGTGTTTAAGATATCGAATGTCCGTCAATTAATTGATTTACTGGCCATCAATTAATTAACATATAACTCCTCGAGTAGTACCACTCAACCTTATCATCATGTTGACTAAGTCAACCAGCTGGGTTTACATGATGAACCTTATGAGCTCCTCAAGGGGACATCATCAACCTAATATATAGGACACGATTTCCTCCTATAATCAACGACACAGCATATAAATAATATTATTTCCCAACTTACCGGGCATATTGATTCAATCCATCTAAATCTCACCCTATGGTAAATCAAAGAAATAAATACTAAGTACATGTGCCCGTTATTATATCGGGATTAAGAGCATGTAAAACATAATATCCGAGGTCCGATTCAATTATGTAGTCAGCAATAAATTGAATCACCTCTATGTCAATCCTGCTCAATACACCTAAGTGTACTAGTATAACTCTATGCTCAAGACAAAACAATACTAAGCTACACTACAATCATGCCAATGGTTTGTCCAAAACCATCTTGGTTGTGAGCCTATACTTATATTCTACAAGGGACTGATAACATGATCTTCTGTGCCACACCAAGCACCATGTTATCTACAATGTAAAATATTAGACAATATGCACACATATATAAAGTGCAAACAATGATCATGTGATTCTTATTTCAAAATAAAATGTTCATACAAAAAGAGCTAGGCTTTCAGTATACATTCCAACAATCTCCCACTTATACTAAAAGACTATGCCGTCATCACTCTGCCATACATCTGATCCCCATGTCCTCCACATGCCTATCAAAGCGCTTTATTTGGAAGGGCCTTAGTGAATGGATCCGCCAGTTATCCTCACGATACAATCTTGGCGACATCAACATCTTCCATACTATGGCTCCACCTCCAAAAGTAAACACAAACCCCGAGGTAGACTTACTCTTGTCCCTATCTGATTGGAAATCAGAATCTGTGTATCCCACAGGGACTAATTGATCTGCCCGGTAAACCAGCATATAATCCCTAGTCCTTCTCAAGTACTTCAATATATGCTTTACCATAGTCCAATGTCCCTGTCCAGGATTACTCTGATATCTGCTAACCATGCCCACGGCAAAGCAGATATCTGGTCTCGTACATAGCATAGCATACATGAGGCTTCCTACTGCCGAAGCATAAGGAACCGCCTTCATCTCCTCTATCTCCTTTGATGTTTTGGGACACATCTCTTTAGATAAAGGAACTCCATGCCTAAAAGGTAGAAAACCTTTCTTGGAGTTCTGCATGCTAAAACGAGCAAGGATAGCGTCAATGTATAAAGCTTGAGATAAGCACAACATTCTTTTCTTGCGATCCCTTATTACCTTGATCCCAAGGATGTGTCCCACTTCTCCCAAGTCCTTCATGTCAAACTGTTTGGACAACCATACCCTTACGTCTGATAACACTCTGATATTATTGCCAACTAACAAAATGTCATCTACGTATAGTACAAGAAATACCACTACGTTTCCGTCACATCTCTTGTATACACAAGGCTCATCCGGACTTTGAATAAATCCATATGATTGGATTACCTCATCAAAGCGGATGTTCCAAGATCTAGAAGCTTGATTCAATCCATAAATGGACCGATTAAGCTTACATACAAGATGCTCTTTGCCTTTAGCAATGAATCCCTCTGGTTGCCGCATATAGATGTTCTCCTCAAGACTTTCGTTAAGGAAAGCTGTCTTGACATCCATCTGCCAAATCTCATAATCCATATGAGCAGCTATAGATAAGAGAATTCGGATAGACTTAAGCATAGCTACCGGCGAAAAGGTCTCCTCATAATCGATACCCTCTTTCTGAGTATACCCTTTCGCAACAAGCCTAGCTTTGAAGGTCTCAACCTTCCCGTCTACTCCTCTCTTTCTCTTGTAGATCCACTTGCATCCAATGGCTTTTACACCATCGGGTGGTTCTACTAGCTCCCAGACCTGATTAGAATCCATAGATTCTATCTCTGAATTCATCGCTCTTTGCCAAGATACTGCATCTCTATCTTGGAGTGCCTCGTCATATGTCCAAGGATCAGGTTCATGTTCACCAGGGACTAAGTCCGAAGACTCTCCCAAGAACATGAATCTCTCGGGTTGTCTAACAACCCTCCCACTATGACGAGGTGCCTCCTGTGTATGCTCTGTGACATGCGGTGCAGTGACTTGTGGTATCTCCTCTTGTACCGGTGGTACTGAAGTCGGGACTTCCCCTATCAACTCCTCAAGAACAATCCTACTCGTGGGCTTGTGGTTCATCACATAGTCCTCCTCTAGAAATCTGGCATTCGTACTCACAATCACCTTCTGACCTCTAGGACTATAGAACAAACCACCCTCCGTTCCCTTAGGGTAGCCAACAAACAAGCATACTTCTGTATAAGATTCCAACTTACCAACATCTCCCTTCAGCACATGTACTGGACTACCCCAAATCCGAATATGTCTTAGACTAGGGTTTCGCCCAATCCACAATTCTGTGGGAGTAGAGGGTACTGACTTAGATGGAACCAAGTTCAGAATGTGTGCTGCCGTTTCCAGAGCAAACCCTCAGAACGAATCAGGTAACTCAGAATAACTCATCATCGATCTGACCATCTCCATAAGAGTCTTGTTCCTTCGCTCTGCCACACCATTCTGCTGGGGTGTGCCAAGTACGGACAATTGGGATTGAATCCCAGACTCTGATAAGTAACTCCTAAACTCTCCCAAGAGGTACTTGCCACCACGATCAGATCGTAGTGTCTTGATACTTTTACCTTGACGGTTCTCCACATCAGCCTTGAATTCTTTGAACCTGTCAAAGCATTCAGACTTGCGGTGCATCAAGTAAATGTATCTATATCTTGAATAATCGTCTATAAAAGAGACAAAGTATTCAAAGCCACCTCTTGCCTGGATAGACATAGGACCGTACAAATCAGAATGAACCAGTTCTAACACATCTTTGGCTCTATACCCCTTGGCCTTGAAAGGCCTCTTGGTCATTTTACCTTCCAAGCAAGATTCGCAGGTTGGGAGATCCTCCACCACTAATGAACCCAAAGGTCCATCAGCTATCAACCTTTGAATTCTGCTCAGGTTAATATGACCAAGCCTTAGATGCCAAAGATATGTCTGGTTCATTTTCGAAGGTTCTTTTCTCTTATTAGACTTAGAAGATGAGTTATTTACTTCTATATGCATCGTGGGAGTTTTCGGTTCAAGAGTATATAAATTGCCAACCAATGTACCAGAATAGATAATCTCCCTATTCCTTTTTATAACCACTTTGTCATTAAAAGAAACAGAATATCTATCCATAAACAATTTAGAAACTGAAATTAAATTCTTTCTAAAAGTAGGTACATAAAGATAATTTCTCAAAACTAAAACTTTATTCCTATCAAAAGATAAATAAACGTCTCCCACTGCAATAGCCGCCACCTTTGAAGCATTGCCCATGAAGACGGCAATCTCTCCCTTAGCTAGTTGTCGGGTTTCCTGGAACCCCTGCAAAGTATTGCAGACATGATCAGTGGCTCATGTATCTACACACCAGGCACTGGTAGATAACACCGCTAAACATGTTTCAACAACTAAACAAGAAGATATACCTTTGTTCTTTCGGCGAGGACAGTCCGTCTTCCAATGTCCAGTCTGCTTGCAAGTGAAGCACTTGCCTTTCGGCTTCTTCACTCCTGCCTGAGGTCCCACTGCCACTTTCTTTACTCTACCTTGCTTCTTCTTCTTCTTACCTTTCGGTTTAGAAGAAGAAACCTTCTGAGCAACCATGGCTTGAGCGCTTTGATGAAAAAGCCCCTCTGCCACTTAGAGTTACACGAAGCTCCATCAGAATACAACCTCTTGTTCATGTTGTAGTTGAGGCGTGCTCAAAACTCCTAGGCAGAGACTGGAGAATGATATCGACCTGGGTTTCCCCATCGATCTCAGCTCTGAGGACTTCCATCTCATTAAGATGAGCCATCATCTTGAGAACATGATCCCTAACGGGTGTTCCCTCGACCATGGTGGTCGTCATCAAGTTTCTCATAGCCTCCTGTCTAGCCGCCCTACTTAAGTCCTTGAGATTGAACATCATGTCATAAGCTGTGGCCATGGCCTGATGCTGATGTTGCAGCACATTTGACATAGATGTCAAAATGTAACACCGCGCCATCTCATCTGCCTTGATCCATTTCTTATAACTTTCTTTCTCCTTTTCATCAGAGTCATCAGTGGGTTTAGGAGGACAGACCTCGAAGAGTACAAATTTGTACTCCTCTGCAGTTAAGACAATATCCAAGTTTCTTTTCCAATCAATATAGTTTTTTCCAGTAAGTTTATTTTCTTTTAATATCACAGCAAGTGGGTTGAAAGCCATTTGAAAAACCTAAGAATCACAATGATCAAAATATTAGATTTCAAATATTATTGATTCCTCAAAACAATAAAATTCCGAAATCAACCAACACCTCAAAACACCGAGAATATCGCATGCCACGATAGTGTGGACGTATACGAATTCTACATTTGTAAGAGGAGGTTTTACCCATTAATTTTATTATCTTGTCAACCTTACTTTTTGGCAAATAAAATTAATAGTTGGTTCCTCTTTGGCCCTACAAATAAAAGCAGTGACTCCGATGGGGAGGATACTTTTTATTTGCATCTAAGTGTGCACCATTACACGATACTAAGGGAATTATTTCGGATTATGTGCCTTACCGATGGAGAAGTACACACACTCCTAAATAATTTCCTATAATCATTATTTGACCTAGTGATCCGCAAACAAACCCATCCGATGGGGAGGAAGGCACTTTCGAGCCAGCGCGAAGTTTGTTGCATCACACGTCAAATTGTAATGGAGGCCGCGGGAATTAATTAAAATGTCCCTCTCCCACTTAGTAAATTGACAATGAGGAATTTTCAAGCATACACAACATGCATATAAAAACAAATCAGCAATAAATATGGAAAAAATAGAATTTTTCCAACTATTATGGCATTGTTCTCTAATACGCATCCCGTCGTGTCGCCACCTCGTCCGCTCCATCTTTTCCCGTGCGAAAGTCACCAAAGAGATCCGAGCCGAGATAAACTATTTTAATTTACATCCATCGATCCTATACTCCACAAAGGAGTGTACAAATAATCTAGATCGAAAGTAAACTAAAATGAGTGGCTAAACAATGCCGTATTTAATTACAAAAATTAAATACTAATCTAGCCTCGTCAACCCCGAGGATTCAAATAATATACATACAATCACACACAAAACAATCACATACACACTAATAGCCATAATAGTCGGATCTTATGCCTACAACCAAAAAAGGTAGCCTACACACATCCTACTATTATCCGGCATACTCAATATATGATATGTGCATGAAAGTAACCGAATCCAAAACACACAAAACCGGAAACCGTGGCTCTGATACCACTTGTTGGGTAATTGCTTCGGAGGCACATTGGCTCCCATGTCCCCGGATTAAAATTTTCACTAATGAAAAAACTAATCCGGATGGGATGAGTTTCCTTAGCACAACCAATTCATCATCGTGCTAACAACTTGAGCGATCGCTTGAACAAACTAGTTGTTCAAGCAACCCAACTCTTCTAGTTGGTTAGCCGCGGAAGAGACGACGGACGGATCGCCGGTTTTTGTGTTTGTCTTCGGGGTCACAGATTATACAAATACATGCATATGCGAACTAGTACAATCATGCATACAAGAACATGCTAAGATCATAAAATAAAGTTATAAAACTTTTATACCTCACGATCTTCTACCGTATGTCCTATCCTCTTCATGGACGTCGTGTGGGCGAAGATCCTCCACGAGTAGAGGCCTCCTAGATCACGTTCTTCTCTTCCTTGTTCACTCCGAACAAAGAGAAGAACCAAACAAAGCTCCTTCTCCTTTCTAGAACCAACCACCAAGCCAAGGAGCTCGATGTAACCGCCGAACAAGGAGTGAATGGTTGAGCGCCGGCCAACCTTGTGACAATGTTACCGTCGACCACCAATGAATGGGAGAAGCGCCGGCCACCAATGTATGGAGAACCGCCGGCCACCAAGGAGAAAAGGAGGAGGAAGAGAGCCGGCCAAAACAAGGAGGAGGATGGAGTGAGCGCCGGCCACCAAGGAGAAAAGGAAGAAACCCTAATCTCCTTCCTTGTTGCCGCCCAAACCACAAACCAAAACCCTAGCCGCCTAAACTCTTGAGAGGCAAAACCCTAATCCAAAAAACCATTCTTGCCGCCCAAGCCTTAGCCCTCTATTTATAGAATTGGGCTTAAGCCTCCTTTAATCTCCGCCATCGGATCTAGGGATTTAATCTCTACCGTCGGATCTAGGGTTTTATCCCAACCATCGGATCTAGGGTTTCATCCCAACCGTCGGATCTAGGGTTTCATCCCAACCGTCGGATCTAGGGATTTAATCCCAACCGTTGGATCTAGGGTTTAATCCCAACCGTCGGATCTAGGGATTTAATCCCAACCATCGGATCTAGGGTTTCATCCCAACCGTCGGATCTAGAGATTTAATCTCAACCATCAGTTCTAGGGATTTAATCCCAACCGTTGGTTTTAGAGTTTTGTTTTACATCCTTGGATCTAGGCTTCTTGAGGATTATATTAGGCTACGATAGGGACCATGAGGAGGAGTTGGATCTTGGCCACCCGATGGATCGGAACCACACAAACTTGATCCATCAATGATGTTCCATTCCACTAGAGGATCATCATTGAATTACCTCACCAACCCCCATAAATTAATATGGGCTCCATATATTATTTGTACATCCATCTCCCCGTGTTTAAGATATCGAATGTCCATCAATTAATTGATTTACTGACCATCAATTAATTAACATCTAACTCCTCGAGTAGTACCACTCAACCTTATCATCATGTTGACTAAGTCAACCAGCTGGGTTTACATGATGAACCTTATGAGCTCCTCAAGGGGACATCATCAACCTAATATATAGGACACGGTTTCCTCCTATAATCAATGGCACACCATGTAAATAATATTATTTCCCAACTTACTGGGCATATTTATTTAATCCATCTAAATCTCACCCTATGGTAAATCAAAGAAATAAATACTAAGTACATTTGCCCGTTATTATATCGGGATTAAGAGCATGTACAACATAATATCCGAGGTCCGATTCAATTATGTAGTCAGCAATAAATTGAATCACCTCTATGTCGGTCCTGCTCAATACACCTAAGTGTACTAGTGTAACTCTATGCTCAAGACAAAACAATACCAAGCTACACTACAACCATGCCAATAGTTTGTCCAAACCCATCTTGGTTGTGAGCCTCTACTTATATTCTACAAGGGACAGATAACATGATCTTCTGTGCCACACCAAGCACCATGTTATCTACAATGTAAAATATTAGACAATATGCACACATATATAAAGTTCAAACAATGATCATGTGATTCTTATTTCAAAATAAAATGTTCATACAAAAAGAGCTAGGCTTTCAGTATACATTCCAACAAAGACTGAAGACTCAGCTCCAAAGGGCACATGACATCATTGTGGCAAGATGGGCCATTGGCGAAAGAACTGCAAGATCTATCTTGAGTCCATGAAAAAGAAGTCGACATCTGATGCCCCATCCTCTTCAGGTATCTTCGTTATTTACTGTCATGCTATTTCCTTTGATGCTTGGATATTGGATACTGAGTGTGGCTCACATATATGTAATGACATACAAGGGCTAAGGGATAGCAGAAGACTTGTCAAGGGAGAAGCGAATCTGCGAGTCAGTAATGGAGCAAAGGTTCTGATTGTTGTCGTCGGAACATATTCGTTGAAGCTTCCTAGCAGACTTATCTTAGAATTGGACAATTGTTATTTTGTTCCTGCATTAATAAAGAACATTGTTTCTATTTCTTGTTTAAATAGAAAGAGTTTCCATTTTATGTTTAGTAACAAATGTTGTTATATAACCTTGAATGACGTTCTTTATGGCACCAAAACTTTATGCAATGACATCTACATGTTATATACATTCAGTGATGCATTCAATATCAAAGCGAGCAACAAGCATGCTCGAAAGGATGATCAGCAAACCTCCTACACATGGCATTGTCGCCTTTGCCATATAAGCAAGAAGCGCATGTTAGAGTTACACAAGAGTGGAATTCTAGTATAATTTGAATTGGATTCATTTGATACATGTGAATCATGCTTATAAGGCAAGATGACAAAGTTGCCCTTTTTTGGAAAGGGTAAGACAGTGGAAGAGTTACTTGGTCTCATACATACTAATGTATGTGGACCAATGCCAATTCATGCTCAAGGAGGTTACAACTACTTCATTATCTTTATCGATGATACTCACGATTTAGGTATATATATCTTATGAGATATAAATCTAAAGCCTTTAAAAAGTTCAAAGAATTCAAAAATGAAATAGAGAAACAACTTGGTAAAAATATTAAGATCTTTGATCCAAT
Source organism: Wurfbainia villosa (assembly GCA_025175895.1). Lineage (NCBI taxonomy): Eukaryota > Viridiplantae > Streptophyta > Magnoliopsida > Zingiberales > Zingiberaceae > Wurfbainia > Wurfbainia villosa. The sequence continues at coordinate 87,304,774 of CM046001.1, forward strand.
CGAGGTAGCGAATACTTAAGCCAAGAGTTTCAGGATTATCTAAGAGATAATGGTATATTGTCTCAATGGACTTTACGGTGTATCTAAAAAGTAAAATCGAACCTTGTTGGACATGGTGAGATTGATGATGAATCATGCAAGCATTCCCAAATCCATTTGCGGCTACGCACTCGAGACAGCTATTCACTTGCTAAATAAAGTCTCAACCAAGGAACTCTCTGCTACTCCATATCGGATATGGATCGGTAAGAAACTCCAGTTGTCTTATTTGAAGACATGGGGATGTCCTGCTTACGTGAAGAGGACTACATTAGACAAGTTGGATGCTAAGTCTGATAAGTGTCTATTTATTGGATACCACAAGGAAATGAGGGGTTATCAATTCTATCATCCTTTGGAACAAAAGGTGTTTGTTTCAAGAAATATTGTATTTCTAGAGAAAGAGTTTCTCTTGCAAGAAAACAATGGGAGTCAAGTTGAACTTGAGGAAGTTCAAGACACTCCAATAGACACTAAAGAGACTTCTATAATGGAACAACAGTTGATTATTCATGATGATGAGATAATGACTGAACCTATCATTACACCACCTCTTCACAGATCTGGTAGGTCACATAAGATTCCTAAGAGAAATGGATTCCTTATAAGTGAATCTAATGATGTGTTTCTCATTGTGGATGAGGAACCTACTAGTTACGTAGAAGTTCTGAAAAGTTCAGAAAGGGAAAAATGGCTTGTAGCCATGAAGTCGGAAATGGATTCCATATATGAAAACCAAGTTTGGAACTTGGTGGATCCACCTGAAGGCATCACGCCTATTGGGTGCAAGTGGATTTTCAAGAAGAAAACTGACATGGATGGTAATGTGATTACCTATAAAGCTAGATTGATGACAAAAGATTATCATCAAAAGCAAGGTGTTGACTATGACGAGACCTTCTCACCAATTGCCATGTTTAAATCCATTAAGATACTCCTAGCCATAATAGCTCATTATGATTATGAGATATGAAAGATGGATGTGAAATAGCTTTCCTTAATGGAAACCTACATGAGGATGTGTATATGATACAACCCAAGAGTTTCACATCAGTTGACAAAACCAAAGTATGCAAGCTTCAACGGTCCATTTATCGACTGAAGCAAGCATCCAATAGTTGGAATACCCATTTTTATGAGGCAATCAAAAAGTTGGATTTCTCACAAAATCCTGACGAACCTTGTGTGTACAAGAGGGTTAGTGGGAGTGCGATCGTATTCCTAGTATTATATGTCAATTACATATTACTCATAGGAAATGATATACCTATCTTACAATCAGTCAAAGGTTGGTTATCCAAAATGTTCTCCATGAAAGACATGGGAGAAGTGACCTACATCCTCGGGATTAAGATCTATAGAGATAGATCGAAAAGGTTGGTTGGTCTTTCGCAGTCTACATATATAGATAGAGTGCTAAAGCAGTTTAGCATGTCTGAATCCAAGAAAGGTTATACCCATGTGACATGGGATTCACCTTTCAAACTCTATGTTGTTGGAATGTATACTGAAAGCCTAGCTCTTTTTGTATGAACATTTTATTTTGAAATAAGAATCACATGATCATTGTTTGCACTTTATATATGTGTGCATATTGTCTAATATTTTACATTGTAGATAACATGGTGCTTGGTGTGGCACAGAAGATCATGTTATCAGTTCCTTGTAAAATATAAGTAGAGGCTCACAACCAAGATGGTTTTGGACAAACCATTGGCATGGTTGTAGTGTAGCTTGGTATTGTTTTGTCTTGAACATAGAGTTACACTGGTACACTTAGGTGTATTGAGCAGGACCGACATAGAGGTGATTCAATTTAGTACTGACTACATGATTGAATCGGACCTCGGATATTATGTTGTACATGCTCTTAATCCCGATATAATAACGGGCACATGTACTTAGTATTTATTTCTTTGATTTACCAGTGGGTGAGATTTAGATGGATTAAATCAATATGCCCGGTAAGTTGGGAAATAATATTATTTACATGGTGTGTCGTTGATTATAGGAGGAAACCGTGTCCTATATATTAGGTTGATGATGTCCCCTTGAGGAGCTCATAAAGTTCATCACGTAAACCCAGCTGGTTGACTTAGTCAACATGATGATAAGGTTGAGTGGTACTACTCGAGGAATTAGATGTTAATTAATTGATGGTCAGTAAATCAATTAATTGACGGACATTCGATATCTTAAACACGGGGAGATTAATGTATGAATAATATATGGAGCCCATATTAATTTATGGGGGTTGGTGAGGTAGTTCAATGATGATCCTCTAGTGGAATGGAACATCATTGATGGATCAAGTTTGCGTGGTTTCGATCCATCGGGTGGCCAAGACCCAACTCCTCTTTATGGTCCCTATCGTAGCCTAATATAATCCTTATGAAGTCTAGATCCAAGAATGTAAAACAAAACCTAGAACCAACGGTTGGGATTAAATCCCTAGATCCGATGGTTGGATGAAACCCTAGAACCAACGGTTGGGATTAAATCCCTAGATCCGATGGTTAGGATGAAACCCTAGAATCGACGGTTGGGATTAAATCCCTAGATCCGACGGTTGGGATGAAACCCTAGAACCGACGGTTGGGATGAAACCTTAGATCCGAAGGTTGGGATGAAATCCTAGATCCGATGGTTGGGATTAAACCCTAGATCCGATGGTTGGGATAAAACCCTAGATCCGACGGTGGAGATTAAATCCCTATATCCGACGGTGGAGATTAAAGGAGGCTTAAGCCTAATTCTATAAATAGGGGCTTAGGTTGGGCGGCAAGAAGGGGTTCACTTGGATTAGGGTTTTGCCTCTCAAGTGCTATAGGCGGCTAGGGTTTTGGTTTTGGTTTGGGTGGCAACTAGAAGGGAGTTTAGGGTTTCCTCCTTTGCTCCTTGGTGGCCGGCGCTCATTCTCTTCTCCTCCTTGGTTTTTGTTTCTTCTTCCTCCTTGCCTTGGTA